>SJXQ01003347.1:255344-280601 GCA_006408695.1 Aepyceros melampus | reverse complement strand
CCAGGGATCGAACCCTGGTCTCCCGCATTCCAGGCAGACGCTTTGAACCTCTGAGCCACCAGGGAAGGTTGCTAGTACCTTCTTAGGTATTCAATAATTGTTTAATGAAGAACGGGGTCCGTGTGACAGCAAGAGGTTGCAGTGGACAAACAAGAACTATCATCCTCCCGGGCCGGGCAGGTATGGGGCGGGGAAATTTTCACGTCGCCATAGCAACGACCCCCTCCACGCGCAGCCCAGAGGAAACTACAAGTCCCATAAGCACCCGCGGCTTCCCCGCCTCCAGGGGAGGCGGGGCTCAGGCGAGCGCGGAACCGGCTTTACCTCTTTCCTGCAGCGTGATTGGCCCTCGGCCCTGGGCGGCGGCCAATGAGTACGCTCCAGGAGAGCGGCGAGGCCAATATGGCTTCCTGCACCTGGTGACGGTTGAAGAAACTGTGTTAGGTCTCATGGAGAAGCCACAGGGCGTCGAGGTGAGAGGGCGAGGACTTCTCGTAACTGGGAAAGGGAACCCCGAGAGCCTCGCTCGGTGGGCCTTTGAGCGACGCCTGGAGGGTGGAGGATGGAAGAATGGATAAACAGGTAGTTAGCTGAGCAAGGCCAGAGGCGATTGGTATCACCTTTTGCTCCCGTTCTCCTGGGTCCGAGTGAGGTTGAGGGAGGAACAGCTTCACTGACCTGGGGGAAGAGGAACTGGGTTCAGGATATGAGAGCTCCTGAATCTTCCTTCTCCCCCTTGTCTCATGGTGGCGTCTTTAGGGACTGTGAGGCCTGTCACATCCTGGTGGGAAGTAAAGGAAGATTAAAGTTTAACAAATGCTCCGTATCTGGAGCGTTCCCGTGCGTTATCCCACAATAAGAAGCCCTGTTTGATTGTCCGTTTTTTTATGGATCATGCACCTGAGGCTTGGAGAGGGTAGTGCTACTCCCCAGGAGGGTCACACAGCTGTAAAGTGAAGGAGATGGGCGCTAAGTCTGTCAAGTTCCAAAACTCTGTTTTGCTTTTCCCATTCTTCCCACCACCTGTAACCCATACATCCTTTCATCATTTGGCTTCTGGTTACCTTATATTTGAATGTCCTTTCTGGCACATTTGCATGTGTAGTATAAAGTGGAATCGCTCAAAAACTCTCCAGGGGTAAAGAAGAATCAAAATNACTGTTTTGCTTTTCCCATTCTTCCCACCACCTGTAACCCATACATCCTTTCATCATTTGGCTTCTGGTTACCTTATATTTGAATGTCCTTTCTGGCACATTTGCATGTGTAGTATAAAGTGGAATCGCTCAAAAACTCTCCAGGGGTAAAGAAGAATCAAAATCAGTGTAGAGCGTGCATGATAACTCCCAGTTTTAAAGCTGTCACTGACTGCTGGGAACAGAACTAGACTTTACATAGTGCCTGGGTGCTCATAGCAGCCCTCTAAAGAAGGCTTGTTACAGCCATTGTACTGATGGAGAAACCGAGAGCCCTAAGGAGGAGAGCCTGGATTCCAACTCCAGCATATCTGATTTGAGAGCCTGTGCTTTTAACCAGTAATGATCACCAGCATTTATTGAGCACTTGCTGTGTGCATGTCACTATTCTGAGTGCCTTTCCCATATTAACCTTTACTTCTCCCCCAAAGCCTATGAAATAGGTGGAATTGTCCCCATTTACAGATGGGGAAACTGAGCCACTGAGATTGAACTGCTGCAGGTCATATAGTAGGGATGGTTTTGGAGTCTTGGCCTAGAGCCCAAACGCTTCACACCTTTTCTGCTACATGCCACATAGATTCATATACAATACCTCATTTCACATTGCACATCTTTTGAACCAAATTTTTTTTGTTGTTTTATAGATGAGAAAATTGAGACCCAGACAGGTTAAACAACTTGCCCAAGGGCCCACAGTTAGTTAGGATCAAGGCTGAGTCCAAAGCTATGGTATGTCCCACAGTGCTAGTATGTCATTTGCCTTAAATCCTCTTTAGGGCAGTCTGGGCCCCAAATTAACTTTCGTCTGACTTAAATTGTTTTTGAGTTGAAATTACTTTGGTGTACACCTGCTGAAGGGGGAAGAATGAGTTTCTGGAATACATCTTTTCCAGAATGTCTTCACGAGGCACCATGCTTAGTATATTTTCACATCACTGTGTTCTGTGTGAATTGTGGTAAAATGTCATCATGTATAAATCCCAGAGCACCCTGGTGAATTCCTAATACATGTTTCTATCTGGCTAACATATTCTTTTGACTTGCAGTTGAGAAATGTATAAACAAGAGTAATGATCCTGGTGTTTACGAAAGGGGTGTTTGATTGTACCTGCCACTCAGCCCAGAAGGACCTGGAAGGGGAGTTGATAGCAGACCTGCAGTTTCCCTTGTCTTACAGTAAGCCAACCACGATTGCTCCTGCCTGCTTTGTGTCATTCTTTTCCCAGGAGACTCCGTCTTCAGAACCGATGGAGGAGGAAGAGGAAGACGATGACCTAGAGCTCTTCGGCGGCTATGACAGCTTCCGGAGTTACAACAGCAGCGTGGGCAGTGAGAGCAGCTCCTATCTGGAGGAGTCAAGTGAAGCAGAACATGAGGATCGAGAAGCAGGGGAGCTGCCCACCTCCCCACTGCATCTGCTCAGCCCTGGGACGCCCCGGTCCTTGGACGGCAGTGGTTCTGAGCCAGGTGCCTTCAAAGTGTCCCCCGAAGATAGGTTTCAGAGGCTATGGATGGAGAGGCAGATGTAGGCCAGGTGGGCAGAGCCATCCAGGTGTAAAGAGCTCTTTGATCTGATGTCTAAGGACCTGAGAGACAGAGACACCCCAAGTATCCCCAAGGGTCATTTCAGTCTGATTTCAAGTCGTGATTTCATTCTTTTCTCACAATATTCATTCAGCACATATTAGATGCCGGCCATTAACAAACGGCCATTGCGTTTGTGTTAATAATAGTAGTTGGTGGATTTCTAAGCCTGGGTCTTGAGAATATACGACACCTAATGTGATCTGGTTACTCTCTGGGAAGGGACCAGAAATAGCTCGTGAGTTGGAAGTGAGAGGCAAGGAAATACAGAATTAAGTGACCCCCAGATAAGAGGATGAGGGCAGATAAGAATCCCCGTGAATCATCTGGAAGCCATTTGAGGACTGTGTCAGGGCCTCCCGTTTGGGGACTGCCTGTGCAAAGAGGCAGGTTAGATGGTCTGTGATGAGACTGCTGTTCCTGGTCCCTTTACTCTTTAGAAGACAAGCATCTAATGCTCTGCCTCTCCGTTCATCCTGTCTTCTCTTCCTCTCTCCCCTTTTATTTTTATTTATTAAATTATTTATGTTACTGCTGGCTGCGCTGGGTCTTCATGGCTGCACGCGGGCTTTCTCCAGCTGTAGCAGATGGGGGTGCTTCGTTGTGGTATATGGGCTGCTTGCGGTGGCGTCTTCTATTATGGGCCACAGGCTGTAGGTGCTTGGGCTTCAGTAGTTGCAGCACATGGGCTCAGGAGTTTCGGGGCGCGGGCTTGACTGCCTTGTGGCACGTGTAATCTTCCCAGGCCAAGGGTCAAATCTGCCTGTCCTGCACTGGCAGGCAGATTCCTAGCCACTGAACCACCAGGGAAGTCCTGTCTCCCCTTTCTTTTATTTTTCTCCCTTTTATCTTCTTCCAGTCATTATTTTAGAATCTTAGAACTGGAATGAACTATTAGAGACCATCTAGTCTGGGGGTGCACTCACCTGGCCACACATAAGAACCATCTGGGGAACTTCTCATAACCACTGATGGTCTGTGTCCCACCGCAGATCAGGTCATTCTAATCAGGGCATTTTAAAATGCTTTCCAGGTGATTCTAATGTGATATTGGATGAAACATTGATCTAGTTCAGCCTCTTTAGAGATGAGAAGAAAACAGGCCCACAGAAATTAAATGATATGGGTACATTTTTGTCTCCTCATTTTCCTCTTTGCAAACTTTCTCCAGTGTCCGCAGGATTCTCCTTAGCCCCATTGTTGACACAAAGAGCCAAGGGATGCCACACAGCTTCAGGGGTACACACCCAAACTGCTTCCTCCTATTCCAGTTCTGTCAGCCTTAAGGGGTTAATGCAGTGACCCAGGTTTGAAGGGCCCATCATTTTGTTTGAATTGGGGTGATGATCGAGGGAGTCACGTGCTAAATTCTCTTCCCAGCCGTCTGTGAGATGTGTGGGATCGTGGGTACCAGGGAAGCCTTCTTCTCCAAGACCAAGAGTTCTGCAGTGTCTCCTGTTCCAGGAGCTACTCCTCCAACTCCAAGAAAGCCAGTATCTTGGCAAGATTACAGGTGAGAGGCAGTCACTTGGAAGACCCTTCCTGGGGCCCTGGGTGCTGAGTCAGGAGCCACTACCTGTGCTGGCGAGGGGCCCAGAGGGCTTGGGCAGGACGTTGCTTGTGGCCTTCTGAGGTTGTAAATGGCCTGGTATTTCTTATGCACCCATTTCTGGAGCTTGATAAGTTGCAGATTCCTGGAGCTACCCTTCACCCCCAGCCCTCACCCCTTAAGGTCTGATGTGTCCTCAGAAATTCTCTTTTTGGCTATGCTGCATGGCATGCGGGAATCTCAGCTCCAAGGATGGAACCCATGCTCCCTGCAGTGGAAGCGCAGAGTCCTAACCACCGGGCCGCCAGGGAACTGCTGCCCTCAATAAGCTGTAAACAAGAACTCTGGGGGAAGTCTGGCACCCATGTCTTTGTTGCACTTTTACAAATGCTCTGAAAGGAAGCTGGGAAATGGGCCACAAGCTTCTCCGGCCATGCGGGGTTTGAGAAGATGGTGCTCTGACTCCATTCCACAGACAGCTGCCTAGAAAGTCTTACCCACTTCTAGTTGGTATTACCAACTAGTCTTACCAACCTCTACTATTGACATTTGTAGAACTCTGAGAAGGGGGAGGATTCTTGGAGATGTGTTGTCTAACCCACATACTAATTGACAAGTGTGCTGAGGTCCAGAGAGGGAGAATGATTTACCTGTGGGCTCTGTAGGAAGAGGACAGAGCTGAGACTGGAGCCTCATCTCAGGAGCCTGGCCTTGTGTCTTCACTACACTGGTTTGCAAACTTGACTACACGTAGCGGTCACCTGGAAGGTTTCAAAAATCTCATGAAGATTCTGGTTTAATTGGGAGGGAGCACAGCCTAGACATAGGCTTTAACGAGCACCCCAGGTGATTGTCCTGTGAAGCCTGATGTTTACTGTGGGCCTCAGCCCAGCTCTTCTAGTTAAAGCCTCGTGATGTTATCTCTCACTCGTGAGACAGCTACTGTTGTCTCCCTCACTTTGCAGCTTTTAGTCAAGATATAAGAAAGTCCTTCCCAGTGAGCTAAGAATAACATCGTTATTAACTACGGTCTGGGGATACTTGCGGAGGGCTTGGCACCCTCAGTCTAACCAGTGATTCCTATAAAATGAATTTGTTTAATGAATTTTTAAAGTTTACTATTTCAACACCTCAAAAATTTTTGCTAACTTACTCAGATGTACACAAATAAAATTGAAGAGCCAGGATTTGGCGCCAGGTCTGTGTGGAACTTAAGTTCAATTCAGTCGCTCAGTTGTGTCCGACTCTGCGACGCCATGGACTGCAGCACGCCAGGCCTCCCTGTCCATCACTAACTCCAGGAGTTTACTCAAACTANGATAAGTCTAAGATCCCACAAGCAAAATCCCATGGTGCTTAGCTCTGGGTATACTGTAGGGAACCCCTCAGAGTAGCCTGGATCAAAGCCAGAGACTTGGAGTATTTAAGCTCCCAGGTCTAAAATCTTTGGCTAAAGGCTAGCTGCAAAGAAATATAACATTTTAAGCATTTTGGGCTCCCTGTGTGCATACACAAAGTCATGGTAGCCTGAGGCGGATTGCTGACAAAGATTCACAGGTTCTGGCTCAGGTGTGCTTAGTAAAGTGATCTGGAGGATTCAGAGAGAGCTCCAATGGCATCTTTTACAGTAGGTTCACTTTAATTTAACATAAAAGACAAAATAAAATGTTCTCTTATTAAACTGTTCCTTTGCAAAGCTTTTTTTACCATGAGGAATGTTTTTAAATAATGAGGATGAATTTATACATCCATTTCATGAGTATTTTAGGGATGTATTCATCCCTGAACTTCATGTTAAAAAAAAAAAAAAGGGATCCCAGGTCTAAAATCTTTGGCTAAAGGCTAGCTGCAAAGAAATATAACATTTTAAGCATTTTGGGCTCCCTGTGTGCATACACAAAGTCATGGTAGCCTGAGGCGGATTGCTGACAAAGATTCACAGGTTCTGGCTCTGGTGTGCTTAGTAAAGTGATCTGGAGGATTCAGAGAGAGCTCCAATGGCATCTTTTACAGTAGGTTCACTTTAATTTAACATAAAAGAGAAAATAAAATGTTCTCTTATTAAACTGTTCCTTTGCGAAGCTTTTTTTTACCATGAGGAATGTTTTTAAATAATGAGGATGAATTTATACATCCATTTCATGAGTATTTTAGGGATGTATTCATCCCTGAACTTCATTGTAAAAAAAAAAGGGGGGGGGAATTAAAAAGAGTTAATAGAGCACTGCCTCTATTGGGTAAAAATATACACCAAGTGAGAGAAGAATAGATAAGCTGCAGAAATATAAAAGTACATTACACAGTGCCACAGAAGAAGCAAAGAGCACCTATCTACATGGTCAGGCTTCACAGAGGAAGCAACTTCTGTTGTACTGATGAGGATTTTCATTCAAGAATATGGAAAAAGAAGGTACTTTAATGAGTACCCTGGCAAGAGAGTAGAGGATGTGATTATTTGAATGCATACTTTAATTGGTAGAAGATAACTGATAGACTGAAATAAGAGACAAGTTTAACATATTAGAAATTTCTACAAGAAATTTTAAAGGATCACCATCAGAACAAAGGCATGAAAGAGTAGTAAGACTATCAAAGCATCGAAACTAGAAATGCAGCAATTAAGTGGGTAGTCTTAGTCTGTTTATATTGCTGAATAGAACACCATAGACTGGGTAATTTATAAACAACAGAAATATGCTTCTCATAATTCTGAAGACTCAGAAGTCTAAGATCAAAGCATCACCAGATTGGATTTGGTGTCTGATGAGAGCCTGTTTCTGGTTCTTAGCCACTTGTTTTCTTTCTGTGTCCTCCAAGGACAAAAGGGGCAAAGGAACTCTCTGGGGTTTCTTTTGTAAGGGCACTAACCTCATTTATGATGGACCCACTTTCATGAACTAATCAACTTCCAATGTCCCCATCCCCAAATATTATATCATTGGGGATTAGGACTCAACATATATATTTTTCAAGGACACAAATATTCAATAGCAGAGGTAGAAAAGTTCAAAACAATAATGGAAATAATGATTACAGATTGTAAATTGAGCTTGAATTTAGAAAAATCAAAGTAAAATCAAGAAACTAAAGGTTTAAAATTTTTGAAAGATTTGAGTCAGAAGTAAAGATTAGAATAAGTTCTTATAGTCTTAAAAGAAGTAAAAAAAAAAAAATTACCTGTAGGTTAGAAGAGAAAGAAAAAAAGCTAGAGTGGTACAGCTAATCAAAAGGGAAAGTAAAAATACAATGAGAAAAATGAAAGTAGAAGTACAATATATCAAAACTTATGGGATGCTGTGAAATCATTTCATAGTGATAAATACCTACATGAAGAAACAAGACAAATCTCAAATAATCTAACTTTATATCTCATGGAGCCAGAAAACGTAGAACAAATGAAGCCCAAAGTTAGCAGAAGGAAGGAAATAAAGATCAGAGTGGAAATAAATGACATAGAAATGAAAAGTACAATAAAAAGATCAATGAGGTTAAGACAAGTTTTCTGAAAGAATAAGCAAAATTGACAAACCTTTAGACTCATAAAGTAAAAAAGAGAGAGGACTCAAAATCAGAAATGAAAGAGGAGACATTACAACAGAAACACAAAGGATAAAAAGAGACTGCTACAAACAATCATACATCAACAAATTGGACAACCTAGAAGACATGGACCAATTCCTAGAAACATAAAATTTCCCAAGACTAAATCAGAAAGAAAATCCTGAACTGACTGATTACCAGTAACGAAGTTAAATCAGTAATGAGACAAAAGTTGGTCCCCAAGCAAAGTTGAGGACCAATTGGCTTCCCTGATGAATTCTCCCAAATAGTCAAAGAATAATACCAATTCCTCTCAAGCTCTTTTGGGAACAGAAGAAGAGGGAACATTTCCATATTCATTTATGAGACCAGTGCCAGCTAGGTAAGAACATCACAAGAAAATAAAACTACAAACCAATATCCTTCATGAATGTAGATGCAAAAATCCTTAGCAAAATATTAACAAACCAAAATAAACAATATCTTAAAAGGATCATACAAGATAATCAGTAGGATTTATCCCACAGATGAAAGGATATTTCAACATCTGCAAATCAATACTATATATCACCTTAAAAATGAATGAAAACTACATAATCAACTCAGTATATGCTGAGAAAGCATTTGAAAAAAATTTGTCTTCCACTCGTGATAAAAAAACTCATCAAAAAAGTGTGTATAGAGGGAACATACTTCCACATAATAAACACTGTATATGACAAACCTGCAGCTAACATCATTCTCAATGATGAAAAGCTGAAAGAATTTCCTCTAAGACCAGAAGACAGGAATGTCTACTCTTAACCACCTTCATTCAACATAGTATTGGAAGTCCTGCTGCTGCTAAGTCACTTCAGTCGTGTCCGACTCTGTGCGACCCCATAGACAGCAGCCCACCAGGCTCACCCGTCCCTGGGATTCTCCAGGCAAGAACACTGGAGTGGGTTGCCATTTCCTTCTCCAATGCCTGAAAGTGAAAAGTGAAAGTGAAGTCACTCAGTCATGTCCGATTCTTCACGACCCCATAGACTGCAGCCTACCAGGCTCCTCTGTCCACGGGATTTTCCAGGCGAGAGTACTAGCCAGAGCAATTAGGCAACAAAAAGAAAGAAAAAAAGCATCCAAAACAAAAAGGAAGAAGTGAACCTGTCACTATTTGCAGATCTGTGTGTGTGTGTGTGCGCGTGCGTGCTCAGTCATGTCTGAATCTTGGTGACCCCATGGACTGTAGCCTGCCAGGCTCCTCCCCCCAAATATCAAATGCAAGTCTCCTATGCCTCTTACATCTTGGGTCTCTTGCATTTGCAAGGGGATTCTTTACCACAGCACCACCTGGAAAGCCCTATTTGCAGATGACAGGATATTATAGATAGAAAACCCTAAAGACTCCACCAAAAGAACTGTTATCTTCCCAGGTGGTACAGTGATAATGAATCCACCTGCCAAGGCAAGGGGTACAAGAAATACAAGTTCAACCCCTGGGTCAGGAAGATCCCCTGGAGTAGGAAATGGCAACCTGCTTCAGTATTCTGCTGGGAAAATCACCTCGTCAGAGGAGCCTGACAGGCTACGGTCCATGGGGTCTCAAAGAGCAGGACAGGACTAAGTGACTGAGCACACATATAGGCATTTACAGGCATTGGCTCATTCAGCCCAGTCCGGTCCACTAATACATGAATTGCAGGATACTAAATCAATGTACGGAGAGGGCAATGGCACCCCACTCCAGTACTCTTGCCTGGAAAATCCTATGGACAGAGGAGCCTGGTAGGCTGCAGTCTATGGGCTCGCCAAGAGTTGGACATGACTGAGTGACTTCACTTTCACTTTTCACTTTCATACATTGGAGAAGGAAATGGCAGCCCACTCCAGTATTCTTGCCTGGAGAATCCCAGGGGTGGGGGAGCTTGGTGGGCTGCCAGCTATGGGGTCGCACAGAGTCGGACATGACTGAAGTGACTTAGCAGCAGCAAATCAATGTACAAAACTCAGTTTCATCTACGTACACTAACAGCAAACTATTTGTAAGAAAAATTAAAGAAACAATCCCATTTTCAAATACATAAAAAAGAATAAATTTAACCAAGGAATTGAAAGTCCTACAATGAAAACCACAAGACACTGATGAAAGAAATTAAATATGACAAAAATAAATAGAAAGATATTCTATACCTATGGATTGTAAGAATTAATATTGTTAAAATGTTCATACTACCCAAAGCAATCTACAGATTCAGTGCAATCCCTGTCAAAATATCAATGGCATTTTTAATAGAAATAGAACAAATAATCCTAAAATTTGTGTGGAACCACATGCAAGACTGATTAACCAAAGCAATTTTGAGAAAGAGAAAAGCCAGAGACCTCATGCTCCTTAATTTTAAACTATATTATAGCACTAATCAAAGGAGTGTGTTGGCATAAAAAGACACATAGATCAATACAACAGAAAATGCCCAGAAATAAACCCACATGGTGTTGCAAAAACTGGACAGATGTATGCATAAGAATGAAACTAGACCACTATTTTGTAATATACACAAACATTAATGAAAATAGATTGAATACTTGAAGACCTGAAACCATAAAATTCCTAGAAGAAAATAAAGACAGTAAGCATTTTTACACTGGTCTTAGGCATGGTGTTTTGGATCTAACTCTAAAAGCAAAGGCAACAAAAGCAAAAATAAACAAGTGGGACTACATGGACTAAAAAGCTTCTGCATAGCAAAGGACACTATCAGCAAAATGAAAAGATCAATCCACAAAATTAGAGAAAATATTTGCTATTTTCTTATAGGAGGTTAATATCCAAAATATATTTTAAAATTCATACAACTCCAAAAAACAAATAATTACAAATAGATTTGAATAGACGTTTTCCAAAGAAAAGATATAGATGGCTAACAGACACAGGACAAGGTGCTCAACATCACTAATCAGGGAAATGCAAACAAAAACCACAATGAGATATCAATTCACACCTGTCAGAATGGCTATTATTAAAAAAATATCAAAGAACAAGTGTTGGAGAGGCTGTGGGAAAAGGGACCCCTTGCACATTATTGATAGTAATAAATTAGTGCAGTCACTATGGAAAATAGTATAGAGGTTTCATAAAAACCTGA
Source organism: Aepyceros melampus (assembly GCA_006408695.1). Taxonomy (NCBI): domain Eukaryota; kingdom Metazoa; phylum Chordata; class Mammalia; order Artiodactyla; family Bovidae; genus Aepyceros; species Aepyceros melampus. Next base: position 269,601 of record SJXQ01003347.1, on the reverse strand, counting down.
AAATAGAACAACTATATACTCTAGAAATTCCAATTCTGGGTATTCATCTGAAGAAAATGAAAACACAAATTTGCAAAGATATAGCCATTCCCATGTTCACTGCAGCATTTCACTGCAATACCCAAGACATGCAAACAACTTAAGTATTCTTTAGAGATAAATGGATAAATGATATGTGTTTTATATATACAATGATGTATTATTTGGCCATAAAAAGAAGGGAATCCTGCCATTTGCAACAACACAGATAGACACAAAAGGCATATGGTAAGTGAAAAAAGCCAAAGATGAAAACCATCTGATCTCACTTTTCCAAGGAATTTTAAAAACAAAACCCTTAAGCTTATTATAAATAGAACAGATTGGTAGTTGCCTGAGGTAGAAGTTAGAGTGTGAGCTGAATGGGTGAAAGGGGTCAAAAATAATAAACTTCTAGCTATTATAAAACCTCATGAGGATATACACAACATGGTAACTACAGTTAATACTGCTCTATGTCATATTGGAAAATTCTGACAAAGTGAATCTTAAAACTTCTAACTACAAGGCAAATGTAAGTATGTATGGTGATGAATGTTAACTGAACAAAATGTAATCATTTTGGAACACATACAAATATCAAATCATGTGGTCATATGAAAATAACATGTCAATTATACCACAACAGAATTTTTTTTTTTTTGAAGAGTGATACAATTGCTTAGCTTGAACTTAGAAAAAAGGAACTCTGCACAAGGGAATAAAAGCAGTAAGTTTAAAGTAGCTGTGAAGATCCAGGAGAACACCAATGTCATCTTCCAGACCTTTGATCACCCTCTACCTGTGTGATCTACAGGGTAAGGAGAGCATCTGAGAAGTATATCCTTCAGTGAAGGGGTGTGTGTGTGTATCTTCAATAAGGGCATGTGTGTGTGTGTGTAATGCTTCACTTCCCTTCAGAGAGTATGTGAACTTGATACTACGCAAAGAGAATTCCTGAGGCACCGTGAAAATGTTACTGAAGGAGTAGGGCTAGATAAAAATGAGCCTTGGGGAGAGGAGAGAGTCAATGAACAAGAATCTGAGAGAGGTTGGATGACAAAAGGCTTACATTTGGGATGAAGGGCATGACAGGAATTAATTGTTCCTGGGGTTTTAACTAAAATCTTTATGTAGCAAAATCATTTGTATGTGAGAGTAGTGGTAAGCAGGCCATAAGAGGTAGGTTGGGGTTGAGGAGCAAAGAGGAGGCATGGAAAAAAGGAATCATATCATAATATCACTCTCATGTTCAGATCATAGCACAAAAGTCAAGGTTGACAGGGTACTTGATTACTATAATAGTTTCCATAAATTCAAATAGTTTTAACATGTTTTTGAGTTTACAGAACTAATCTCACTTACAATGATATGTTTTGTCAAATGTGGAGAGGTTACAATTTTTTTTGTACAGCCTGAGAATAGGGGAATTGCAGGGTTCTGAATTCTGAACTGAGAAGGACCTAAGAACAGCAGGGTAAGAGGTCACACATGGCCATACATTATGGCTTGGATAAAAAGCTGCTGTGATGGTAACTGCAGCCATGAAATTAAAAGACACTTGCTCTTTGGAAGAAAAGCTGTGACAAACCTAGACAGTGTATTAAAAAGCAGAGACATCACTTTGCCGACAAAGGTCCATATAGTCAAAGCTATGGTTTTCCAGTAGTCATGTATGGATGTGAGAGTTGGACCATAAAGAAGGCTGAGTGCTGAAGAACTGATGCTTTCAACCTGTGGTGTTGGAGAAGACTCTTGAGAGTCCCTTGGCTGCAAGGAGATCAAACCAGACAATCCTAAAGGAAATTAACTCTGAATATTCATTGGAAGGACTGATGCTGAAGCTTCAATACTTTGACCACCTGATGCAAAGAGCCAACTCATTAGAAAAGACCCTGATGCTGGAAAAGAGTGAAGGCAGGAGGAGAAGGGACGACAGAGGATGAGATGGTTGGACAGACTCAGTGGACATCAGTTCAAGCAAGCTCTGGGAGTTGGTGATGGACAGGGAAGCCTGGTGTGCTGCAGTCCATGGGTCACAAAGAGTCAGACATAACTGAGCAACTAAACAGCAACAAATGACATGAAATAGGATTTGGTGAAAGCTGGTTAATGTTAATGGTGAACGCTGGAATTTGAAGGCATCCCTTTCTTTTTGATGGGTCGGAAGTGCTCTTAACAGTAAAGCAGAATAATTAAGGTATGTTTTAAGAGTTTAAAAATAAATGAATAAAATTAAGCTAAAAGCAATAATAGCAAGAAATTGGGTAGTGAAATCAGTTCACTACCCAAGAAATCAGTTAAAATGCCAAAAAGATCTTAGAATGTATAGCCTGAAGTTTACCCTAGTTTATTTACTAACTAGCAATTGCAAATGGTATGTTAAGCTTATTTATAATAATTGATTTTTTTTCAGTATTTTTTTTCAAATTTGAGTGGTTTTTCTCATTCAATAATACAAAAAAAAAAAAGTTACTAAGGTTTACCATGTGCCAGGGCCAAATTTGGTAATAGATCCTCAAAGATAAAGTCCTTACAGTCCCTTCATTCCCATCCCATACAGTGCAACCAGACTACTTCCAGTGACATATGGAAAAATCACTTAATTGGATAAATGGGTGAAAAAGTGTCCAAGGGTTATTAAAGTATTTTAAAAAGCCAAAATGTTTAATTTTGACAGTATTTTCAAATAGATGTATATATTATATATAGACTTAAAAATACATAATACATATTTAAAAGCTAAAGAGTTATCATATTCCATCCCAGTCAAATTGCTGATAATTTTATACTAAACTCACATCAAAGATATTTTCTCTTCATGTCAATGCTAACATAAATTTTCTCTTTATCTCTAGACGGTGCTCATACTTTACTGTTTAACCATGTTTTATTCCCTTATTTTTTATTTCTATGGCTTCCTCACAGTCATGAATCAATAAAAATCACAGCATAAAAAGTCCTGATTTCCTGACAGATGTGATTTTTATACTGGATAGAGAAGAGATAAACAGTATATTCCAGGGGAATAATTGCCAAAGTCAATTTAAAGGGGATGGGAGCACTGGTCTCCACTCTATCTGTTATTATCACATTCACAATATGGTAGCTAACAAAATGTACAGTGGTGTCAGACAAGCAAATCACTCCCAGGGCTCCATTCTTTTTTATTTGCAACTGCTATCATTGCATCCTATATGAAATTGGCCCTGCTTATATAAGAGAATTATAGTAATTTTTAAAGACAAATTCTGGCTGTGTGAAAATTGTTATAAAATGCCTAATGTAAAACATACTAAAAATTATTTTAGGAGAGACGGGACATGTGCAAGTGTGCATGCATTTACCCCAGTCATGTCTGACTCTTTGCGACTCTGTGGACTGTAGCCCATAGACTTCTCTGTCCTTGGATTCTCCAGGCAAGAGCACTGGAGTGGGATGCTGTGCCATCCTCCAGGGGATCTTCCCAACCTGGGGATGGAAACTCTGGCTTAGTCTCCTGCACTGCCAGGTGGTTTCTTTACCCCTAGAGCCACCTGGGAAGCCCTATGGGGTGCATATCTTACTCTATATTTGCAGATTTGTAAATCAAGTTTGAAAAACCCAAAGTATATACTAATAACAATGTCAAATTTTAGAGAGAAGAACTCAAAGAACAAAAAACCCTTGCTTGAATCCACAAGACTTAGTTTAATAAATGTGCTTTGTAGCTACTGTTACTATACCTCATTTCGCATTTTATCTCTTTAAAAGACAGTTGATGATTAAAGCAATTAATGAATTTATGTATAATAAATGAGCATTTCAGTATTCAACTTGAAAATGTCACACCTCCACATTTTGAGACTATTTCCCAAAGGTTACACTGGGAAAACATGATAATATTTTCCATTCATAGTACCACCAGTACTTGTGAGATGAACTTATTTACCAGAAGACTGAATTTTCTGATTGAGAAATTTGTACTGATAAGTAACTGTTACGAACATTCATTTTTCTTAAATCTGTTGTCAGCTATAATCTGAAAAAGCAAATTGCACTTAAATTATGATGTTCAACAAAGGGAATTAAACAAATAAAAGGCAGCTCCCAAGGAATAAAGCACAGTTTTCTATTTTATTGCATATCTGTTCAAAATCTATTAACTGACTTATGACTAGAGCTGTCTCTGACTGACATCAAAAGTGACTGTCAATCTAGTCATTTTTAAAAAGTCAAACCAGTATAACTACTGGAAAAAAATAAGCTCCCTTTTCTTTATTAAAAATTGCCTTTTTTGAGGCAGATAGGACTCATAGTGTGATATTTCCAGTTTCATGATGGCAAGGAAACTTTAATTCAATTTTTCATTTTTGAGCTGTTTCTACTGGTAATCCATGCCTCATAGAGATTTATACCACACAGTTATTTGATTTGCATATTCACACATTTGTGAAATTATTATTACATAGGAGACTGAATGGATTCAGAGTTCTCATTTCAAACTCAACATGCTGCAGCATCTTTCAGAGCATACTAGATTTTAATCTCCAAGCTGGATTTCTACATAGAGAAACTGAAGTATGATTTAAAAATATACTTTATCACTATATAACATAGCCATTATGAGCTCAAATACAATTAAATCATAAGAATGGAATTTTTTTCAAAATTCTCATGTTTTCACATTGGCTTTGAACAACAGTATATTCAAAACTGAATTGATTGCTTCATATATACTTTTATATAACTATTTCTAAATGATTTAACTGGATCCCTACTAAAGAATTAATAGAATTGGAAATAGATTGATATAGAAACAGCATTTTGTATAAGATAACTCTTCCTTTTACAACAGAACTCTGTCAAGACATGCTGCTCTTGTGTGTACAAATGCTTCACATTCTATAAAGACTACAAGGCAACTGCTAAGTCAGAATTGTGAGTCTATTCAGCCACAGCTGTCAAGGTTTTCTGTAAAGTACAACTGGCAGCCACCTATACAACTTGCTCTGTGAATGTGGGTATAGTTACTGTTTCAATAACAAGCTGTGTGCTGTGAGTGAATGCAGTACACATATCAGTTTCCATTACTGGTGAAGTGGCTCTTGATGCTCTAAATGACATCAAAATATAATATACAAATATATGAAAAAGCATTCACTTATGTATAATAAAGAAAAGTACACATAGACATTGGGATGAGAACATGGCAGTTATTCTGAATCTTATTTTATTTTCAGAATACTCCTATGAGATATCATGTATTATTACAATAATATTTATTGATGTAGCTGCTTTATGGTAGCTAACTTTCCAAGAGTTAAAATAATTTTGAGATTATATTTCACATTGAAATATAGAATCCTTTCTACAAAACAGATTTTCCAATTAAGGAAATCTTCCTGAATTTTACAAATTTGTTGTGACTTCATAAAGCAGAAACTATTTTATGGTTTCAAAAGGTTCTTTTGGTAGATTTAGATACTGGGTGATGAGGAAGAGACAAGGAAAAGTGAGTTAGGCCAAAAGAGATACCTTCCTGATTATTCAACTTGATAAAACATACACAGTCATCTAAGATACTCGGAGTGTCTAGCACATGATTTGCATGCAATGAATGGGGATAGAAAAATAAACAAAATTTGGGTTAATCAGCATCATTTCAAGTGTTTTCTACGTTCTAATGAGGCTGCAACCAATTGTCCATATGAGATGTTTGTCATCTGATCACATATCCATCAACATGGTAACTGTTTGAGAGGAATGCAGTATTAACACTTGAATATAAACTTCCGCTGGTCACTGGTGAAAGGAAAAGCTGAGGCTTTTAGGAGGCACAGATACAAAGTTAGAAGAATATCTATAGGATATAATTACCAAGCCTAGTGTTATCAAAGGAATAAAGAATCTGGCAGAAAGCTGACCCAAAGGATCACAGAGACAGCATTTTTTAAGTAACTAGAATCAAATAGATTTTAAGAGCTGAAGACACAAGGTTACAGAAAGTGATATTGATGCCAGGGATATTTGGTACTGAGAAAATCCTTGATTTCAACAAGGGAATTTCAATACACTTCCTATTTGGGGTAAGATAAAATATTCCAAGTATGATAAGATTCACCAGACGAGATAAAGTATATATAACAAGAGGATCAACAGACAATGACTGAACTCTCAGTGTAGAGAAACATGTTGTTTTTTTTTATATACAACTAATCTATGTATATTTACATAAAACAAGAAATTATATTTGGCAAATTTATATGTGTTTTCATGTCTTCCTTATGGAGAAATAAATCAATAATTCAGATAAAACATCTCATATTTGGTCTAGATAAAACTGTTTAGCTTTCTGTTCGGGGCTTTGATCTTAATACATATGCTCTTTTCCCTGCTGCTGCTAAGTCGCTTCAGTCGTGTCCGATTCTGTGTGACCCCATAGATGGCACCCCACCAGGCTCCCTCATCCCTGGGATTCTCCAGGCAAGAGTACTGGAGTGGGTTGCCATTTCCTTCTCCAATGCATGAAAGTGAAAACTGAAAGTGAAGTCGCTCAGTCGTGTCCGACTCTTAGCGACCAATGGACTGCAGCCCACCAGCCTCCTCCACCCATGGGATTTTCCAGGCAAGAGTACTGGAGTGGGGTGCCATTGCCTTCCCTACACAGTATTAAAGAAATAACTGTTTCTTTCTTGGTACTCTCTGTTTCTGAACTTAGGCAATACATATAGTCATTGTCACCTTGCTTATTTAACTTATATGCAGAGTACATCATGAGAAACGCTGGGCTGGAAGAAGCACAAGCTGGAATCAAGATTGCCAGGAGAAATATCAATAACCTCAGATATGCAGATGACATCACCCTTATGGCAGAAAGTGAAGAGGAACTAAAAAGCCTCTTGATGGAAGAGAAGAGTGAAAAAGTTGCTTAAAGCTCAACATTCAGAAAACGAAGATCATGGCATCTGGCCCCATCACTTCATGGGAAATAGATGGGGAAACAGTGGAAACAGTGTCAGACTTGATTTATTTTATAAATCACTGCAGATGGTGACTGCAGCCATGAAATTAAAAGACACTTACTCCTTGGAAGGAAAGTTATGACCAACCTAGATAGCATATTCAAAAGCAGAGACATTACTTTGCCAAAAAAGGTCCGTCTAGTCAAGGCTATGGTTTTTCCATTGGTCATGTATGGATGTGAGAGTTGAGCTGTGAAGAAAGCTGAGCACCGAAGAATTGATGCTTTTGAACTGTGGTGTTGGAGAAGACTCTTGAGAGTCCCTTGGACTCAAGGACATCCAACCAATCCATTCTAAAGGAGATCCGTCCTGGGTGTTCTTTGGAAGGAATGATGCTAAAACTGAAACTCTAGTACTTTGGCCACCTCGTGCAAAGAGTTGACTCATTGGAAAAGACTGTGATGCTGGGAGGGATTGGGGGCAGGAGGAGAAGGGGACAACAGAGGACGAAATGGCTGGATGGCATCACTGACTCAATGGACATGAGTTTGAGTGAACTCCGGGAGTTAGTGATGGACAGGGAGGCCTGGCATGCTGCAATTCAGAGGGTCGCAAAGAGTTGGACACGACTGAGAGACGAACTGACTGATAATTGAAGGAGGTTAGTTTTCCCAATATACTTACAGAATGCTGGATGTCTATTTAGCTCTACTTTAAGCCCACTCTTCTTGCTTTTTAACTAGAAAAAGTAAGATATTTTCAGTTTCTTTTTGTAGGATAATTTTTTGATGGTTCTGAACTGAAATTGATGTTCTATTTGGAAGAAGAGCACAACTTAGTAATGCTTCTCATTCCCTATTACGACAACTGTGTGTAATCATCACATGCCTGACATCTTAGGTAACACAAGCCTGAGTAATTAGTTGTTATTTGACAATGTTACTTAAAATTTGGACCACAAAATACCTGCATTGACATCACCAGGAGGTCTTATTAAAGGTTTTAGAAACCCACCCACGTATTTTGAATCTGAATATCTTGCGGCTTTCCAGAGATTCTGCTGTTTAGTATAATTCCAGAGTGACTTAATACAAAATAGCCTTGATAACAATTGTGAGGTGATGTTCTTTACAAATTCCAGGTAAACAATAGCCCCTTTTCAAGAGAGATATTTTCCTCTATGCTTGTGATAGTGTAAAGTATCTGACTGGCAGAAGTTACAATGCCTAGAATACTGGCTTAAGCCAAGTACCAATTTGATGTTGAAAGAGGACAAGTATTTCAACTTTTCTGGGCTTTGATGCTTAATTTGAACTGAACCCATCATGAGAGCAAAATTATGTATATTTAAAACAGAAGGTTAGCACATATATAAAAACTATGATCAGATCACAGGTAGCACTAATGGTAAAAAACCTGCCTGCCAATGCAGGAGATAAGAGCAAGGGTTCAGTCCCTAGGTCAGTAGGATCCTCTGGAGGAGGGAATGACAACCCACTCCAGTATTCTTGCCTGGAGAATCCCATGGACCGGGGAGCCTAGAGGGCTACATTCTATGTGGTCACAGAGTTGGACGTGACCGAAGCAACTTAGCACTGGTGCTCACACTCTAATATTGGGCTCCCTGGTGGCTCAGATGGTAAAGAATTCACCTGCAATGAGGAGACCCAGGTTTGACCCCTGAGTTGGGAAGATCCCCTGGAGAAGGAAATGACAACCTACTTCAGTATTCTTGCCTGGGAAATCCTGTGGACAGCAGAGACTGACAAGCTTCAGTCCATGGGGTCCCACAGAGTTGGCACAACTGAACAACATGATCAGATTAACAAAATGTGCTTACTGAGAAATAGGTCTATGCACTTAGTAGGAATACAATATACTGGTGATTATCTGGAAATATAATAAACCTATGATCCAAAAAGTTGCTATTATCAATTATTTAAATTTAAAAATTCATTGTATGATTATAATTTTCCTTCAAAGTAAGTCAGTTGCAAACTTGCAAATGAATAAACTAAGTATTACTTTTTAAAATTTTTTCTACACTGAGGAAATAAAATGCCAGTATTCATATACTTTAAAATAATGTTTTCATCATAAATTATTTCAAGTACATGATGATTAATAAAATTCTATGTCACTGTATGATATGAGTATGCAGGAGACATAAGAGACACAGCTGTGTTCCCTGAGTCACAAAGATTGCCTGGAGGAGGGCATGGCAATCCACTCCAGTATTCTTGCCTAGAGAACCCCAAGGACAGAAGAGCTGGCCAGGCTACAGTCCAAAGGGTAGCAAAGAGTCAGACATGACTGAAGGAACCGAGAACACACGCATCATGCATATAGCATACATGATTATGTTAAAAATTTTAAATATCCTCACCCCAAACCAGACCTTATATTTAAGTTGTGGAGAAAAGAATAAAATATATGAAATAATTGGAGAGCCATCAACAGATGAACTGTAAGAAAATAATAGGGCATTCTGAGGAGGAAATTTCTAACTTCTGCAACAGGTCATGAAGAATATCAAGGCTAGTGAGACTTACCTGGCTGTGAAGAGAAGGGAAATTATAAAGAGCAAAAAGCAAGGGAGGGAGATTCCAGAAGATGAAGAAAGCATGAGCAGAGACAGAAAGGCAGACATGAGTGGGCACAATGCCAGGATAGAAATGAGTTGACCTAAGTTAAATTTTAATGTAAGACAAGGGTAGTCAGAAATTCTCAATCATTTCACACTAGGGAAAGCAAGACAGAGATGAACTTCATATGGTAGGAAACTCAGCCATTGTCAGATTTTAAACATAAATGTGAAAAGATGAAGTCATTTTAATAATTTTAAAATATCAATCCATTCAGTTCAGTTCAGTTCAGCACTCAGTCGTGTCTGACTCTTTGCGATGGACTGCAGCCCGCCAGGCCTCCCTGTCCATCATGAACTCCTGGAGCTTACTCAATTAAGTAAGCCATCCAAACATGTTATCTTCTGTTGTCCCCTTCTCCTCCCACCTTCAGTCCTTCCCGGCATCAGTGTCTTTTCAAATGAGTCAGTTCTTCACCTCAGGTGGACAAAGTATTGGAGTTTTGGCTTCAGCATCAGTTCTTCCAATGAATATTCAGGACTGATTTCCTTTGCGATAGACAGATTGGAACTCCTTGCAGTCCAAGGGACACTCAAGTGTCTTCTCCAACACCACACTTCAAAAGCATCAATTCGTCACCACTCAAATTTCTTTATAGTCCAACTCTCACTTGCAAACATGAATACAGGAAAAACCATAGCTTTGACTAGATGGATCTTTGTTGGCAATAATGTCTCTGCTTTTTAATATGCTCCCTAGGTTGGTCATAACTTTTCTTTCAAGAAAAAAGCTTCCTTTAATTTCATGACTGCAGTCACCATCTGCAGTGATTTTGGAGACCAAAAAAATAAATTTTGTCACTGTTTCCTTTGTTTCTCCATTTATTTGCCATGAAGTGATGGGACCAGATGCCATGATCTTAGTTTTGTGACAGTTGAGCTTTAAGCCAACTTTTTCACTCTTCTCTTTCATTTTCACCAAGAGGCTCTTTAGTTCTTCACTTTCTGCCATAAGGGTGGTGTCATCTGCATATCTGAGGTTATTGAGATTTCTCCTGGCAATCTTGATTCTAGCTTGTTCTTCATCCAGCCCAGCATTTCTCATGATGTGCTCTGCATAAAGTTAAATAAGCAGGGTGACAATATACAGACTTGAAGTACTCCTTTTCCTATTTGGAACCAGTCAGTTGTTCCATGTCGAGTTCTAAGTGTTGCTTCTTGACCTGCATATAGGTTTCTCAGGAGGCAGGTTAGGTGGTCTGTTATTCCCATCACTTTAAGAATTTCCCGTTGTTGTGATCCACACAGTCAAAGGCTTTGGCATAGTCAATAAAGCAGAAATAGATGTTTTTCTGGAACTCCCTTGCTTTTTCGATGATCCAGTGGATGTTGGTAATTTGATCTCTGGTTCCTCTGCCTTTTCCAAATCCACCTTGAACATTTGGAAGTTCACGGTTCACATACTGTTTAAGCCTGGCTTGGAGAATTTTGAGCATTATTTTGCTAGCATGTGAGATGAGCGTAATTGTGTGGTAGTTTGAGCATTCCTTGGCATTGCCTTTCTTTGGGATTGGAAATGAAAATAGTCCTTTTCCAGTCCTGTGGCCACTGCTGAGTTTTCCAAATTTGCTGGCATACTGAGTGCAGCACTTTAACAGCATCAATAATGTACAGAATTGGTCAACCATCAGATGACTGAGAAATAGGGACAACAGATATGACATCTTTGAAGTACTTAGAAAGATGAAGCATTGAAGGAGAACAAATAAATCAGATTGAAGAAATAAAAAATATTTTTACACATTTAACTTAGTACATAAGGGAGAAAGAAGACGTTAACATAGAAAGTTGCAGTCAACTTATATAATGGCATTACCAAGTGTGTTAGTTCCTTACTGCTGCTGTAATAATCATCACAGACTTTATGCTTTAAAACGCATATTTATTTTTCCTTATGTAAGCATTCTTATGATTATATTAGGTCCATTCAAATAATCTAGGATAATGTTTCTATAGCAAGAGCTTTAACTTAATCTCTATTTTAAAATCGCTTTGCCATTTAAGGTAACATAATAACAGGTACCAAAGATTAGGATATAAGCATCTTTGGATGGCCATTATTCTAGTTACTATACCAAGAAAGAATGAGAATACATTTAATATGATTGAGGTCTTACTATGTGCCAGTTATATAGTTTCACATACCCAACCTCCTCTCTCTCCAAAACATATAAAAATGGAAAACAGAAATAACCCCTATAATCCTATAGCTCATAAGATGCAGAACAGAGTTTGAACTCAGCTCTATTTGACTTCAGATACCATTTTGTTCATGGAAAAGTTGGGGAGTATGTCTTTGGGTTATGTGACAAGAGTGGACTTTGAATTGTTTTAAACATAGTCCTTTTGAACTAAGACAGCTGGAAATAAAAGACAAACAGAAGTGAAATATTAGGAATGCAAATTAAAATTAGAAGCAATTGACTGAGAAATATCAATTTAAATTATTAGAATAGATAATTAAAGATTTTTTTTTAAACCAATGATCTTGAGTTAGAGGGAGGATAAGCATGACCAAAGAGGTAGAAAGAAAACCTGGAGTGTAAAGTAGTATGGAAGGCATAAAGGAGGGCATGTTGATGAGACAAAGATCAGGAATATGAATGCTACCAAGAGGGTGAGGGGAAGTGAAGGAAGGCCTTAGCTCTAAGGTGACAATAATCTTTGGGATCATTAGAGTCTTTTGATTCAAATTATTTAGATAATAAGTTACTTGAAGGAAAGAGTTGCCAATATTTTAAGTTTATGTTGCTACCCTATGATTATTTTATTATTAAAGTATTACAGAAAAACATGTTTTGGCATTGTTTGCTTTCATCTTGAAAAACTAGAACATAATGCTTTGTTTATACAATGGAAAAAGCAAACAATTCAAAACAATCTTAAAAAATAGTTACCAACTTGTGCTCTACATTCTCTGAGAGCCTTCAGATGTGTGACTGGACTCTCCCCTCCTGCCTGTTCCCTGTACACTCGCTGGGCTACCATACCCTTTTCATTTCTAAGCTGCACAAACTCTCTCACACATAGTTCAGGTCTCAAAGGCAAAATTATCATCATATTTCTTTCTTTGGAAAGAATTTTATCTTCTATAACACTGTTCTCTATCACCACAATGTATTTTTATTTTTTCTAGCAAGAGAGATATTCATAGATCAAACTGATTTTTTTCTCTTTGTGATGAAACTGTTAATATTTAGGCCCAAAATTTCATCAACAAAATGCTAACAATCCTTCCATGGTTTAGAGTCACAAATAACTTTATCCTGTGATGAAACCTGAAATGTTGTTCTCAAATTAAAAATTTTTTAATTATTTAAATTTTAAATGCAAACAATGTAAGCAAAAATGTACAGTGTTTCTGAGCATGAGTATTAAGAACATACTATTTTTAAAAAGTTTTGCATGTTTCCATACATATATCCACATATAGCTTTTAACTATAAATTATATATATATATACACACATATATATACACACACATATATATATATACACACATCTTACATGTGACAGACCACGTAAAAGCGTGGCCAAGAGGAGCTATGCCCTCCCCAAGGTCAGGGGCGGTGACCAAAAGTGCCAGGCCACAAAGGCACAGGAGCAGCCTAGAGGAGCTACACCACGCCCGAGGTCAGGGGTGGCGGCCAAGAGGAGCTACTGCATGCCTGAGGTCAAGGGAGGCAGCCTAGAGGAGCAACTCCAGGTCCAAGGAGTGGCGGCTGCATGGGTGCAGGAGGGCCGAGAGGAGCTACTCCACATTCAAGGTCAGGAGGGGTGGCCATGAGGAGATACCCCTCATCTATGGTAAGGAACAGCGGCTGCGCTTTGCTGGAGCAGCCGTGAAGTGATACCACACGCCCAAGGTAAGAGAAACCCAAGTAAGACGGTAGGTGTTGTAAAGGGCATCAGAGGGCAGACACAATGAAACCATAATTACAGAAAACTAGCCAATATGATCACACAGATCACAGCCTTGTCTAACTCAATGAACTAAGCCTTACTGTGTGGGGCCTCCAAAGATGGGAGGGTGGAGAGGGCTGACAGAATGTGATCCACTGGAGAAGGGAATGGCAAACAACTTCAGTATTCTTGCCTTGAGAACCTCATGAACAGTATGAAAACCAAAATGATAGGATACTGAAAGAGGAACTCCCCAGGTCAGTAGGCACCCAATATGTTGCTGGAGATCAGTGGGGAAATAACTCCAGAAAGAATGGAGGGATAGAGCCAAAGCAAAAACAATATCCAGCTGTGGATGTGACTGGTGATAGAAGCAAGGTCCAATGCTGTAAAGAGCACTATTGCATAGGAACCTGGAACGTCAGGTCCATGAATCAAGGCAAATTGGAAGTGGTCAAACACGAGATGGCAAGAGTGAACGTCAACATTCTAGGAATCAGCAAACTAAAAGGACTGGAATGGGTGAATTTACTCAGTTCAGTTCAGTCGCTCAGTCATGTCTGACTCTTTGCGACCCCATGAATCCCAGCATGCCAGGCCTCCCTGTCCATCACCATCTCCCGGAGTGCACTCAGACTCACATCCATCAAGTCCGTGATGCCATCTAGCCATCTCATCCTCTGTCGTCCTCTTCTCCTCCTGTCCCCAATCCCTCCCAGCAACAAAGTCTTTTCCAACAAGTCAACT
>SJXQ01003347.1:200933-254254 GCA_006408695.1 Aepyceros melampus | reverse complement strand
CTTTGGCTCCATCCCTTCATTCTTTCTGGAGTTATTTCTCCACTGATCTCCAGTAGCATATTGGGCACCTACTGACCTGGGGAGTTCCTCTTTCAGTATCCTATCATTTTGCCTTTTCATACTGTTCATGGGGTTCTCAAGGCAAGAATACTGAAGTGGCTTGCCATTCCCTTCTCCAGTGGACCACATTCTGTCAGACCTCTCCACCATGACCCGCCCGTCTTGGGTTGCCCCATGGGCATGGCTTGGTTTCATTGAGTTAGAAAAGGCTGTGGTCCTAGTGCGATCAGACTGACTAGTTTTCTGTGAGTATGGTTTCAGTGTGTCTGCCCTCTGATGCCCTCTTGCAACACCTACCATCTTACTTGGGTTTCTCTTACTTTGGACATGGGGTATCTCTTACCTTGGGCATGGGGTATCTCTTCATGGCTGCTTCAGCCAAGCACAGCTGCTGCTCCTTACCTTGGATGAGGGGTTTCTCCTTACCACCTTCCAGATGACCATTATATCTACTACTGTAGGCAGGAATCCCTTAGAAGAAACGGAGTAACCATCATGCTCAATAAATGAGTCCAAAATGCAGTACTTGGATGTGATCTCAAAAATGACAGAATGATCTCTGTTTGTTTCCAAGGCAAACTATTCAATATCACGCTAATCCAAGCCTATGCCCCAACTAGTAACACTGAAGAGAAGGAAATGGCAACCCACTCCAGTGTTCTTGCCTGGAGAATCCCAGGGACAGGGGAGCCTGGTGGGCTGCCATCCCTGATGTCGCACAGAATCGGACACGACTGAAGTGACTTAGCAGCAACATACATAATACCATATATACATGCATGTATTTATATATATATATATATACACACACACACACATATATATTTCTCAGTGCAAGATGTATTTCTATTAGTGTAAGACTTAGAAGACAGCTCTCAAAACATATCAATTAAATATTCAATTATTTAAGTAAATTTTAATACAGCTAATTTTATGTTGATACATTCTACTATCACAGGAAAAAAAAAAAAAAACACAGAAAGTTTGCAAGTATTTGCCACAATAGAAAATGATATTTTACTTACTTATAGAAAAATAAAACAAAAACCACCTAAGCATTTAGATATACAGAGCTGAATTTTTTAAATTCATAAAAGTATAAAAATGGAAACCAACAAAAATTGTATATAATCCATGATTAGTGATTTTATTCAGAAATCCCTAACAATTCCAAACTCTTATTTTATCCATTGCTACCCACCTTTTCTCTCTGGTAACCATAAATTCATTTTCTATGTCTGTGAGTATGATTATATTTTGTAAGTAATTTCATTTGTATCATATTTTTAGATGCCACATATAAGTGATATCATACGATATTTGTCTTTCTCTTTCTGACATATTTCACTTTGATAATTTCTAGGTTCATTCATGTTGCTGCAAATGGCATTATTGTACATATGCACAATACTATTTATAAAAAAAATAAGCAACAAAGACCTACTGTATGTGACATGGAACTCTAGTCATTATTCTGTAATAACCTATACAGGAAAAATATCTGAAAAAGAATGGATAAATATATATGTGTAATTGAATCACTTCTGTACACTTGAAATTAACACAACATTGCAAATCAACTATATCCAAACATAAAATAAAATTTGAATTAAAAAAAGGACTTATAAAACATACTAGGTATAGAAGATATATGTTTTCAGGTGTATGCACAGTGAACATAGTATACAAAACACTGTAGTCTTTATACTTTGTCTCCCCTCCTCCCACTCCATTAAGAGATCTCTCTGTATCATCCCATATAAGGTTGTTTTCTGAGCTGCTCTTTGTAGTATCACATGACTGATATCTGCGTAGGTGCCAGTCATTAGCATGGATGCAGATGTAGGGCAAAGTGTGGTCTAGCTATGCCAGCCCCTAATTCTCTAGCTGATAGATCTCAGGGCCACTCCACGTTCCCACAAGAAGCAACTCTGGGGACCAGAGTGGAGGACTAGGACTATAGGAGCTTGAGTTGTTAGACGTTTACTAATCATTGCAAAAGTATTTTAACGTTTCAATAATCAGTATAGCTGCGAAGGTTAGAGAGGCTAAATTTCAACTCCATGTTTGCCTAGAAGTGTGTACACTGGTTGAGTAAATTAGTAGTATTAAGTCCTGAAATGTTTGACTTAAAAAAGAACCAAAGTAGGAGCTTAAAGTTACAGAGAAGGCAGGGAAGAAGAAAAAAAAAAATAAAGGCCAGGATACTGTAGTGATTCCCCTGGCAGAAGACCTGACTTTCTTTTTTCAACAACAACAACAGAAAAACAACACTAGAACAATGAAGACAAAAACAAAACACCTGAGTAGATGATTGTATCAACAAATATCACTCATAATAATCACAACCAGATGGTGGAAAAAAGGTAAAAATGAAAAGCATGCTAATTCATGCACATTATTTACATAGAGAAGTGACCACATGTCCTGCTTTGCTTAGTATGGACCCAATTTACACATGCCACAAATCACAGGGTGTGGGGGAGGGGGGAGTGGTGAAAAAGAGAGTGAGAGTGCTCAAGACACAGAAGAGGCAGACACAGGGAGATATACAGATATCATGAGGCTTTACCCCTAAAAATACTTCAGTTGGTTCTCTTAAAGACAAAAAGGTTAATCAATATAATCACAACACAATTACTGCATCAGGAAATTTTACATGGATACAAGTTTTCTAACATACAGTCTACATCCAGATATCCACAGTATCTTTATGGAATTTTATTTTCTTTAGAGATCTTCTGGGTTTTTTTTGGTTGTTTGTTTTGTTTTTTGTTTGTTTGTTTTGTTTTTTTATCCAGGACACAATGAAGGCTCTTGAGTAACATTTTTTCACCACTGTCTTCTTCCCAGCAAGTCTGGCATTAGAGTACAAAATGAAGCAATGTAGAGGCTAACAGAGTTTTGCCAAGAGAATGTACTGGTCATAGCAAATGCTCTCTTCCAACAACACAGGACATAGCTCTACATATGAGCTTTGCCAAATGGTCAATACTAATTTCAGATTGATTATATTCTCTGCAGCCAAAGATGGAGGAAGCTCTGTACAGTCAGCGAAAACAAGACCAGGAGCAGACTGTGTTTCAGATCATGAACTCCTTATTGCCAAATTCAGACTTAAATTGAAAAGTAGGGAAAGCCACTAGACCATTCAGGTATGACCTAAATCAATTCTCTTATGATTATACAGTGGAAGTGACAAATAGATTCAAGGGATTAGATCTGATAGATAGAGTGCCTGAAGAAATATGGACAGAGGTTCGCAACATTGTACAGGAGGCAGGGACCAAAACCATCCATAAGAAGAAATGCAAAAAGGCAAAATGGTTGTCTGAGGAGGCCTTACAAATAGCTGAGAAAAGAAGAGAAGCAAAAGGCAAAGGGGAAAAGGAAAGATATATTCATCTGAATTCAGAGTTCCAAAGAATAGCAAGGAGAGATAAGAAAGTCTTTCTCAGTGATCAGTGCAAAGAAATACAGGAAAACAACAGAATGGGAAAGACTAGAGATCTCGTCAAGAAAATTAGAGATACCAACGGAATATTTTCATGCAAAGATGGGCATAATAAAGGACAGAAATGGTATGGACTTAACAGAGGCAGAAGATAGTAACAAGAAGTGACAAGAATACACAAAAGTGAAAAGAAAGTGAAAGTTAAGTTGGTCAGTCATGTCCAACTCTTTGCGACCCCATGGACTGTAGCCTACCAAGCTTCTCTGTCCATGGGATTCTCCAGGCAAGAACACTGGAGTGGGTGGCCATTTCCTTCTCCAGGGGATCTTCCTGACCCAGGGATCAAACCCAGGTCTCCCACATTGCAGGCAGATGCTTTAACCTCTGAGCCACCAGGGAAACAGAGGCAGAAGATGTAACAAGAGGTGGCAAGAATACACAAAAGAACTGTACAAGAAAAAAGATCTTCATGACCCCAGATAATTACGATGGTGTGATCACTAACCTAGAGCCAGACATCCTGGAATGAAAAGTCAAGCGGACATTAGAAAGCATCACTACGAACAAAGCTAGTGAAGGTGATGGAATTCCAGCTAAGCTATTTCAAATCCTGAACAATGATGCTGTGAAAGTGCTGCCCTCAATATGCCAGCAAATTTGGAAAACTCAGCAGTGGCCACAGGACTGGAAAAGGTCAGTTTTTATTTCAATCCCAAAGAAAGGCAATGCCAAAGAATGCTTGAACTACCGCACAACTGCACTCACCTCACACACTAGCCAAGTGATGTTCAAAATTCTCCAAGCTAGGCTTTAACAGTACATGAACCGATCTTCCTGATTTTCAAACTGGATTTAGAAAAGGCAGAAGAACCAGAGATCAAATTGCCAATATCTGTTGGATCATAGAAAATGCAAGAGAATTCCAGAAAAACATCTGCTTCACTGACTACACTAAAGCCTTTGACTATGGGGATCATGACAAACTGTGGGAAATTCTTAGAGTGATGGGGATACCAGACCAACTGACCTGCCTTCTGAGAAATCTGTATGCAGGTCAGGAAGCAACAGTTAGAACTGGACATGGAACAACAGACTGGTACCAAATAGGAAAAGGAGTACGTCAAGGCTGTATATTACTATCCTGCTTATTTAACTTATACGCAGGGTACATCATGAGAAATGTTGGACTGGATGAAGCTCAAGTTGGAATAAAGCTTGCAGGGAGAAATATCAATAACCTCATATATGCAGTTGACACCACCCTTATGGCAGAAAGTGAAGAGGAACTGAAGATCTTCTTTTTTGTTTTTTTCCTTTTACTTTTTTTGTGCGGTCTCACTATGATTATATCAACTTTTTTTGTTGTTATATTTTTCCTCATTCTTTCACTATTTAAATTTCTGTAAACTCATATTTCAAATGTTTCTTTGTGGCAGAACTGAAAGTTGTTTCTAATTAGTTTTTTTCCCCTTCCTTAAAACTAAAACCCTTGACTTTTAGTTCAGCATATGGTTGCCAAGTATAGAAAAGTAAATATTCCTGTCCCTTACAGTTAAATGTGACTAAATTGTGGCCAGTGGGTCAAGTGAAAATGGTATGTAAGCAGAAATGGCAGGTGAAGTTTCCAGGAGGAATTCTTAATGAGAAAATTTATTACTTTCTTCAAATTTTCCTCTTTGCTGACTGGAATGTAGAGGTAATAGCTGGAGCTTGAGTAACCCTCTTTGACCATGCTGTGGAAAAATAAGATGAACAAGATGGAAGAACCTAGTTCTAGGATCGTGGTGGAGTCAATATCCCCTCCTGACTGGATTTATTATATTTAGAACTTTTATAAAGAAAAAATAACCCTCTGTTTTATTTAATTTGCTTTTATTTTGTTGTTGCTAGTACTCATAACTAAACCACAAGGAATACCATATTATAAACAATCTGGCACTAGGTAATTTTCCATCCAACAATATTTATAGTTACTAAGTTTGGTTACTTTTTTAAAATAAATTTTTACATTTATAAAAAAATGTTTCTGAGTAGTAGTGGGCCTACATACAAAGTTTTAATTTATTTTTTGATGGATATTTCGGCTGCATCTAGGTTTTGGCTAATTTTTAAACAGTTTTATCTTTCTCTTTGGGTCACATGTTTTCATTTCTTTTGGGTAAAAACCCAGGAGTAGAATTTTTACTATATGATTTTATAAAAAACTGCATAAACACTCTTCAAAAAGCCTTTAATATTTTATATTCCTATCAATAATATATGGTTGACTCAGTTGCCATAATCTTCTCCATCAACTGATGTCAGTTTTTTAAATTTTAATCAAATTATTGAAAGTAAAGTCACATTTCTTTGTGGTTTATTTTCATTTTCTTTATAAAGGGTCACATGTTTTCATTTCTTTTGGGTAAAAACCCAGGAGTAGAATTTTTACTATATGATTTTATAAAAAACTGCATAAACACTCTTCAAAAAGCCTTTAATATTTTATATTCCTATCAATAATATATGGTTGACTCAGTTGCCATAATCTTCTCCATCAACTGATGTCAGTTTTTTAAATTTTAATCAAATTATTGAAAGTAAAGTCACATTTCTTTGTGGTTTATTTTCATTTTCTTTATAACTAATTATTAGCACATTATCTTGTGCTAACTAGTGATAGAGAGGGAGAGAGATTTGTGAAGGATCTTGTAAAATATTTTACCTATTTTCAATGTTTAAGCAATTTATCTTTTTTTTTTTTTTTTTTTGTAAGTACTCTTTGTACATTCTGGATGCAACTTCTTCATCTGATATGTGCATTACAAATATTTTTCTCCCNTGGATGGCGTCACTGACTCAATGGGTGTGAGTCTGGGTGAACTCCGGGAGTTGGTGATGGACAGGGAGGCCTGGCATGCTGTGATTCATGGGGTCGCAAAGAGTCGGACACGACTGAGCAACTGAACTGAACTGAAAGATGATTTTGAATAAACAAAAATTATTATTATTTTTATAGAATCCAAGTCATCAATTTCTTTTATAATGGTTGGTGATTTTTTAATGTTATGTATAAGGAATTTTTCTCTAAAATTAAGACTGAAGAAATAGTCACAATTTTTTCCCTAGAAATTGTATTATTAGTATTTACATTTAGGTCTATCAGTTCAGTTCAGTTGCTCAGTCGTGTCCGACTCTTTGTGACCCCATGAATCACAGCATGCCAGGCCTCCCTGTCCATCACCAACTCCCGGAGTTCACTCAACTCACACCCATTGAGTCAGTGATGCCATCCAGCCATCTCATCCTCGGTCGTCCCCTTCTCCTCCTGCCCTCAGTCCCTCCCAGCATCAGAGTCTTTTCCAATGAGTCAACTCTTTGCATGAGGTGGCCAAAGTACTGGAGTTTCAGCTTCAGCATCATTCCTTCCAGAGAAATCCCAGGGCTGATCTCCTTTGAATGGACTGGTTGGATCTCCTTGCAGTCCAGGGGACTCTCAAGATTCTTCTACAATTATGTTATTATCATCATGCATTCTTTTCACACGCTAGCAATGTAATGCTCAAAATTCTCCAAGCTAGACTTCAACAGTATGTGAACCAAGAACTTCCAAATGTTCAAGGCAGATTTAGAAAAGGCAGAGGAAACAGGGATCAAATTGCCAACCTCCACTGGATCATAGAAAAAGCAAGAGAATAACAGAACAACATTTACTTCTCCTTCATTGACTAATGCTCTTGACTCTGCGGATCACAACAAACTGGAAAATTCTAAAAGATGGGAATATCAGACCATCTTACCTGCCTCCTGAAAAATCTGTATGCAGGTCAAGAAGCAACAGTTTGAACTGGACATGGACCAAATTGGTTCCAAATTGGAGAAGGAGTATGTCAAGATTGTCTATTGTTATCCTGCTTATTTATATGCACAGTACATCAGGATAAATTCCAGGCTGGATGAAGCAGAAGCCAGAATTAAGATTGCCAAGAGGGATACCAATAACCTCAGATATTCAGATGACACCACACTTATGCCAGAAAGTGAAGAAAGAGAGGAACAAATGGAAGGAAGGTACTTATTTTAAAATAACACAGAAAACATATTCTAGCCTGAGGAAATATTTGACTCCATATATTGAATGGCTTAATGTGGCCTTGTATAAATTAATTTTATAAGCTTGCAAGGCAGAATATTCTTTCATTCTACGAAACAGGAAAATCTAAGGGTCCATTCAGAATGACCAGAGTCTCCGTCATAGCTTTCCCTACCCTCAAAGGAAATCCAATAGCATCAAATTCACCAGCAGTGCTTCAAGCTATAAGCTAGAGTTAGGTGAGAAAGTCTGCCATTCCTGGGTGTTCACTTTATTCTTCCTCTCACATTAATTTATATCCCAGGATATAGCCAGTAGCAGAAATTAAAATAATAACTTCACTTGTCATACCATTTTTTAATATTTTTTCAAAACACTGGTAGGAAATCAGTGTTATTTAATAGGCACTCTTGAAAATCAAATAAAATTTAAAATGATTTTATACTTTAATAAATCTCTTATTTTACAGAAAAGTTAGTACAGAGAGCTCTGTTTTAACCTTACACCTATTTTGTTCCTTTTTTTCCCCCCCCAGATTTATTGACTTAAAATTGACATATAACATGGTGTAACTTTAAGGTATACAATTAGAGGATTTCATAGCAAATGGTTATCACATTAAGGTAAGTTAGCATATATTCATCACCTCACATAATTACATCTTTCTGTGGTGAGAAATTTCATGATTTACTCTCTTAGCAAATTTCAAGTAACGAAAACATTGTTGACTCTAGTCAACATGCTATATGTTATGCTGCCAGAACTTCATCTTATAGTTAGAATTTTACACTTCTTAACCGCCTTGCCAATTTACCCCATCCCACTCTACCCCACACCACAGCAACCACCAGTCTGCTCTGTTTCTATGAGTTTGTGCTTTTTAGACTCTACATAGAAATAAAATTATTATTTGTCTGTTTCTGACTTAATTTACTTAGCACAATGCCCTCAAGATACACTCAGGTTGTCTCATGCATTATCCTGAAATATACACTTACCTGTACATGTTTCTGGGCTTCCTTGGTGGCTCATATGTTAAAGAATCTGCCTGCATTGTGGGAGACCTGGGTTCGATCCCTGATTGTGGAAGATGCCCTGGAGAAGGGAGTGGATATCCACTCCAGTATTCTTATCTGGAGAATCCCATGAACAGAGGAACCTGGTGGGCTACAGTCCATGGGGTCACAAAGAGTCAGACATCACTGAATGGCTTTCCTTTTACTTTCATACCTGTTTCTATAATGTATTGATCTGGGTCTAAAAAAGATGAACATTATGCCATACTGATGTCTCCAACTCTAATTTATAACCCTATGGATCATTCTGGCCGCTGCCTGCTGATCTGCATTCTACCACTCTAACAGAAAAACTGCTGTCTATCCCTTCATGGCTAAATTCTAGAAAATCTGTCTAGTAGCTTCATAATTGTTCATATATACCCTCAATTTTATCCACTGGGTTTTATGCTTATTGATAAAACACAGACTGTACTCATTTCTTATACCAATTCACTTTTCTTACATCCTCTTCAGTGAAGCCAAATGATGGTATTGACTTACAATTTTTCAACTTTACCATGGTGGGAAAGTGATATGCACTCAATAAAAACTGTACTTCAGATTTTAAATATTGATTTTTTTTTCAGGACTAGCCATATTTGGTAGAAGACTTTCCCATGAAGCTGGGCAGCGATAGCAGCCATAGCTCCTGGGCAGACACATGATCATGAGGGTAAACAATCAATACACTCACAACCATGCTGTACACAAACAACCATTCTGGTTTTCATTTTCAGTACAGTATTCAATAAATTGCATGATATTCAACATATTATAAAATAGGCTTTGTGTTTGATGATTTTTCCCAAGAATAGGCTAATATAAGTGTTCTGAGCTCATTTTAGGTAGACTAGTCTAAGCTAGGAAAAGGCAATGGCAACCCACAACAGTACTCTTGCCTGGAAAATCCCAGGGACAGAGGAGCCTGGTGGGCTGCCATCTATGGGGTCGCACAGAGTTGGACACGACTGAAGTACTTAGCAGCAGCAGCAGTCTAAGCTATGATGTTCTGTAGGTTAGGTCTGCTAAATGTGTGTTAGACATAAAACTTTGGATAGGTTTATTGGGATGTAACCCATCATAAATCAAGGAAGATGTGTAAATTACTCTGTCACAAATGAATTCAAATTCTTCTACATTCCCCAATTCAGGGTGCCACAATATCTGAGGTGGCTTCTTCCCCCACACATTAAGCTTCATTCTTTGTTTTATAAAATTCTGGACAATTGCAGAGGGACACATATCCACCATTACAGTAACACACAGAATAACTTCACTCTTCTAAAGTATTGTTTTCCCATCACTGAATCCCTAACAATCATGATCTATTATCCCCTTTTTCATTTTGTCTTTCTGAAAAGGATGAAATATTCCATAGATGTCAATTAGATCAAGTTGAGTGATACTGCTGTTCAAGTCTAAAATCAGGACTGATTTCCTGTCTGCTTGATTTATCAATTCCTGACAGAGGGCTGTTGAAATCTTGAACTTTAACTGTGGATTTATCTATTTCTCTTTTCAGTTAACAGATTTTGCTTCAAGTATCATTGCTCTGGTGTTAAGTTCATACACATTTAGGATTGTTATGGGTTCTTAGGGAATCGACCTGTTATGCCCCCTTTACCTCTAATAATATTTCTAGGATGTAAGATATAAATTTAAGACCCAAAATTACATGTACTATTGACTTCTAATATAATTGGGAGGGCCTCAAATGGCCTAAACACAAGTTTCCTTCCCCGTTCTGCTCCCTCAGATGAGACTCTCCTGACCAAACAACCATTATCTTGGGGACCAGGAACAGTTTACCCTGAATATTAGGTTTCAGTTCTCTGCTAGTAGACGGAATTATACAAAGAAGTTAAACACACCCTCCCACAGGAGCCAGGAAACACCCTTTTCTCTTAATGTTGCAAAGGCTGCCTCCCACAGGCCCTGTTCCTTCTTTCTGTTCTCAAATGCAGTTCCCATGTGGTCCTGCCTGGTGTGCATGTCCTCCTCCCCTGGGGTGTGGGTATATGTGACTAATAAACCACTGTGACCATAAATTTGTTTCCAGTTTGTGAGTCTATTCGGTATAAACTAGGAGTTTGTCATTAACATATACACACTACTGTATATAAAATAGATAATCAACAAGGACCCACTGTAAGCACTGGGAACTTGACTCAATACTCTGTAATTATCTAAATGGGAAAGAACTGAAAAAGAATAGATATATGTACATATATAACTGAGTCACTTTGCTGGATATCAAAAACACAATATTATAAATCAACTATATTCCAAGATAAAATAAAAAATAAATTTAAGGAAAATATAATAATAAACCACTATGACTTCATCTGTTCAGTGCGGGTGCTATGTGTTCACCCATCTCTATAACTTCAGGGTGAGAATGCCTTCCTAATCAATGGGGTGAATAAAAGGTGACTAAAACACTGCCTTATTCTGGAGCTTGCTTTACCTGAAATTAATAGAGCTGCTCTATCATGGCATCTGGTCCCATCACTTCCTGGGAAATAGATGGGGAAACAGTGGAAACAGTGGCAGACTTTATTTTGAGGGGCTCCAAAATCACTGCAGATGATGACTGTAGCCATGAAATTAAAAGACGCTTACTCCTTGGAAGAAAAGTTATGACCAACCTAGATAGCATATTCAAAAGCAGAGACATTACTTTGCCAACAAAGGTCCATCTAGTCAAGGCTATGGTTTTTCCAGTAGTCATGTATGAATGTGAGAGTTGGACTGTGAAGAAAGCTGAGCACCGAAGAAATGATGTTTTTGAACTGTGGTGTTGGAGAAGACTCTTGAGAGTCCCTTGGACGGCAAGGAGATCCAACCAGTCCATTCTGAAGAAGATCAACCCTGGGTGTTCATTGGAAGGAATGATGCTAAAGCTGAAACTCCAATACTTTGGCCACCTCATGCGAAGAGTTGACTCATTGGAAAAGACTCTAATGCTGGGAGGGATTGGGGGCAGGAGGAGAAGGGACGACAGAAGATGAGATGGCTGGATGGCATCACTGACTTGATGGACATGAGTTTGAGCGAACTCTGGGAGTTGGTAATGGACAGGGAGGCCTGGCGTGCTGCCATTCATGGGGTTGCAAAGAGTCGGACATGACCGAGCGACTGAACTGAACTTTCTTTGGATTAGTGTTAACATGATACACCCTTTGCCATCTCTTTTAATCTATCTAGTCTTTAAAGTAAATTCTTTTAAATAATATATAGTTGGATCTGAAATACTTTATCTATTCTGACAATTTTCATCTTTTAATTGGCATATTTAGATCATTTGCATTTTATTATTGTAGATACAGTTTAATTAAATATCTACCATATTTATAATTGCTTCCTATTCATTGCATTTCTTCTGTTTTTCTTTTTTTTTTCTGCCTTTTGATTTTCATTGAGGATTACATACCATTTTTATCCCAAGTTAGTGTATATTATGCTTTTTAAAAAGTCATTTTAGTGGTTTCCCTAGCATTTATAATATACATTTTTAGCTAACATAATTACTTTCAAATAATACTATACCACTGTGATTTCCAATCCTTCCTTCCCATTCCTTATGGCACTGCTGCCATTCATTTCACTTGTCCATATTCTATAATCACCAAATTCTACTGTATTACTACTATTGCTTAAAAATACTTTAAATAAGTGTGGATAACAGTGCTAACTTCAGACAATACGAATGCAAGACTTAAAGCAAGGAATGCAAGTAAGGGTCATTTTATTCCCATAAGAAGTGTATTGTAAACTTAAAATTTAACACAAAATTTTATGTGCAACATAGTATAAAATATGAATATGTTATATAATAATCATGTCAGGAAGGAATTAAAGTTATTGTAGCTGACATTAACATATTTTTCAGTCTTTAAATGATGAAGGAAATAAAATTAAGCCATAGAATTGCTATTATTATGACAGAATCATTGAATGACCTACAAAGAGAGTATAGATTTAAGTACTTATAAAACATTTATAAAATTAATCATATATTAGACTACAAATATTTGTGGTATTTAGTGCCTTACCTAAATGTTCTCTAATTTGAAATTACTAATAAAGTTTAAACAAAATGCCTGAAGACTGAGGTGTTTTGATTTACCTAACTACTGGGTGAAAGGTGTAATCGAAGCATAACATAATATGAATAGCCAAAGCAGTGTTGAGATTCAAAATCATTTTAATCACCTTATATGATTTCACTATTTAATAGAATATTTATTCAGATGTATTTTTTTTAAAAATCTAAGGAGTACAAGTGTTAATTCATTCAGCTAACAATATACATTGCCACATAGTAGGTGTCAGGTATATTGTAGACACTGGGGATTCAATGCTGCTCAGTGGACATTCTCCCTAGTCTCATGAAGCTCATATATACTAAAATTAAAAGTAGAAATTATTCAATAGTAAATAAGAAACAGAATTGATAAATGAATGCAAAAGATAATTGTAAAATTCTAAACTGTTACATTATGGCAAGATATAATAGTTTTAAAGCAAATATGCTTTAAAATTATTTTTAAAAATAAAATTTAATTGTAACAATGTAGCATAGATTAAATTAAAAAATAAAATACTATACAAACATATTTGGGAAATTTTGTGTAATTTTTGGTTTTCTCAGAAAATATAGTCAAACTTGACTCGTGAAGTCTGTAAGTTTTTCTTTTTCATTATATGTTACATGAAAAAAGAGAACAGAAGATGCTATTAGAATAAATTTGATATCCCAAGTCATAGTACCTGATCACACTGCATAGGACTTAAGGAAGCTCTAACATCATATTAAAAACTGTCTACTTTTAAACAATATGTTCAGCAGTAAAACAATATTTATGTTAAAGTCGGGAACAGGAACAGAAACCCTGCAGCCAGCTTCTAGAGGCCACCTTCAGTCCTGAGCAAATGGCGCCATCCATCATCAAATCTAGCAAGAGAGCACAGAATCTTGTTTGTGCTTTCTGCCTCTTTGATTTCCTGCTCTGCCAAAGAAAACTCTGTTCTTGAAGGTGGGGCATGTGATTAGAATAGGATCGCTTTCCCATCTGAACGTCAACTACCATATACAAAACAAAGTCCTGGGGATGACACCTCCTGTCTTCACAGTTCCAAAAATTGAGGCAGGGAGGTTTGGAGGGCCACTTTCAGCACTCTGCTTGCTACAGTCACATTATTTTTTAAAGCAAATAATTAGAAAATGAGTTGGTTAGTAACAGCATAATGCTTAAATAAATTATATCTATCTCTATTTTAGAATATGAGGCAGAAAACAAAATTGATGCCTTCAAATAATAATTATTACCTGGAGAAAATACTTAAAATATAATGTTAAACTGAAAGGAAGAAAGTTTCAAAAACATATGAAGCTAATATGCTATAACCAGAGATATACCAGTGCCTTGTTTTAACTTCTTCTTGTTTTTAGAATCTAATAATAAATTTTTCCCAAACAGAAAATATATGCATACATGAAATGTTGATTATAATGTAGCTTGTCCATAGAGCCCCTGGAGATCCCAGATTAAGAACCCCTAAAAATGCTAAACCCCTTTAGTATTTCTAAAGATAATACCAAAGGCAATCTGTTCTCCTCCTATCTTCTATTCAATAATCAACTACTATACACAGCACCTGTTCTGTTTCTGCAGGCAGTCTTTCACTGCATTCTTATGACTCAGTATTTCTGAGAATCTCTAGGAAAGGCTTACATATTCCACAAATCTAGGCTCATTGTGCCATTCCAGCTTTTATTCTAGAACACTGCTCCTGGCTTCTTGGTGTCTGGTAACCAATTCTTTGCACTGTTGAAGCCATCTTCAAATCTAATGAGCCAAAAATGTGAATACAGTTTCCTCGAGTTCCCACAAAGTTCAGTTAACATAGGCCAGAAAGTTTAAGCAAATTTTGTGAAAGGCTAGATATTTCAGTATACCGCTGCTGTTGTTCAGTCGCTCAGTTGTGCCTGACTCTTTGCGACCCCAAGGACTGCAGCACACCAGGCTTCCCTGTCCTTCACCATTTCCTGGAGCTTGCTTAAACTCCTGTCCATTGTTGGTGATGTCATACAACCATCTTGTCCTCTGTTGTCCTCTTCTCCTCCTAACTTCAGTCTTTCCTAGCATCAGGGCCTTTTCTAATGAGTTGGCTCTCTGCATCAATCAGGTGGCCAAAATATTGGAACTTCAGCTTCAGGATCAGTCTTTCCAAAGAACATTCAGCGTTGATTTCCTTTAAGACTGACTGGTTTGATCTCCTTACAATGGAAGGAATGATGCTAAAGCTGAAACTGCAGTACTTTGGCCACCTCATGTGAAGAGTTGACACATTGGAAAAGACTCTGATGCTGGGAGGGATTAGGGGCAGGAGGAGAAGGGGACGACAGAGGATGAGATAGCTGGATGGCATCATTGACTCGATGGACGTGAGTCTGAGTGAACTCCGGGAGTTGGTGATGGCCAGGGAGGCCTGGCGTGCTGCGATTCATGGGGTCGCAAAGAGTCAGACATGACTGAGCGACTGAACTGAACTGACTGATATGACCACTGCTGCTGCTGCTGCTGCTAAGTCGCTTCAGTCGTGTCCGACTCTGTGCGACCCCATAGACGGTAGCCCACCAGACTCCCCCGTCCCTGGGATTCTCCAGGCAAGAACACTCGAGTGGGTTGCCATTTCCTTCTCCAATGCAGGAAAGTGAAAAGTGAAAGTGAAGTCGCTCAGTCGTGTCCAACTCTTTGCAACCCCATGGACTGCAGCCTACCAGGCTCCTCTGCCCATGGGATTTTCCAGGCAAGCGTACCAGAGTGGGGTGCCATTGCCTTCTCCATATGACCACTACCAGTATCTAATTCCAAAACATTTTCATCACCCCAAACACAATTGTTGCTATTTAGTCTCTAAGTGTTGTCTGACTCTTTTGCAACCCTGTGGACTGTACCCTGCCAGGTTCCTCTGTCTATTGGATTTCCCAGGCAAGAATGCTAGAGTGGGTTACCCATACCCTTCTCCAGGGGATCTTCCCAACCCAGGAATTGAACCTGCCCCTCCGACTTTGGCAGGTGGATTCTTTACCACTGAACCACCTGGCAAGCCTACCCCAAACAGAAAGCCATTAACAGTTGTTTCCATTCTCCCTTTCCCCTGGCTGTGGCAACCACTACTTTGCTTTCTATCTCTATGGATTTATGTGTTTCTAAATATTTCATATGATATGTGGTCTTCTATTACTGTGTTCTCTCACTTAGCATAATGTTTCTAAGGTTCATACAGATTGTAGCACACATCAGGCTTAATTTCTTTTATGGCTAAATAATATGAAGGACAAGCTGGAATCAAGATTGCTGGGAGAAATATCAATAACCTCACATATGCAGATGATACCGCCCTTATGGCTGAAAGTGAAGAGGAACTGAAGAACCTCTTGATGAAAGTAAAAGAGGAGAGTGAAAAAGCTGGCTTAAAACTCAACATTCAAAAAATTAACATCATGGCATCTGATCCCATCACTTCATGGCAAATAGCTTGAGAAATAATGGAAACAGTTAGAGACTATTCTCTTGGGCTCCAAAATCACTATAGGTGGTGATTGTAGACATGAAATTAAAAGATGCTTGCTCCTTGGAAGAAAAACTATGACCAACACAGACAACATTTTAAAAAGCAGAGACATTACTTTGCCAACAAAGGTCCATCTAGTCAAAGCTATGGTTTTCCAGTATTCATGTGTGGATGTGAGAGTTGGACTGTGAAGAAGGCTGAGTGCTGAAGAATTGATGCTTTTGAACTGTGGTGTTGGAGAAGACTCTTGAGAGTCCCTTGGACTGCAAGGAGATCAAACTAGTCAATTCTTAAGGAAATCAGTCCTGACTATTCATTGGAAGGACTGATGCTGAAGCTGAAACTCCAATACTTTGGCCACTTGATGCAAAGAACTGACTCATTCGAAAAGACTCTGATGCTGGGAAAGATTAAAGGCAGGAGGAAAGGGGACGACAGAGATGAGATGATTGGATGGCATCACCAACTCAATGGACATGAGTTTGAGCAAGCTATGGAAGTTGGTGATGGACAGGGAAGCTTGGCGTGCTGTAGTCCATGGGGTTGCAAAGAGTCGGACACGACTGAGTGACTGAACTGAACTGAATGTTATGTTTTGTGGCTATGCTACATTTTGTTTATCCATTCATCAGTTAATGCACATCTGAGTTGTTTCCACTTTTGGGCTCTTGTATGCAAATGTTGCCATGAACATTTGAATACAAGTTCTTGTGTGGACATGTTTTCATTTCTCTCAGATATATCCCTAGGTTAGAAATGCTGGATCATATGTAACTGTTTTACTTTCTGAATAACTAACAAACCGTTTTCATGGTTGCACCATTTAGATTCCCGCTAGCAATGTATGAAGGTTTGAATTTCTCCATATCTTCACTGATGCTTGTTCATCTATTTTATTAAAGCTAGCTTAGTGGATATAAAGTGATGTCTTGTGGTTTTGGTTTGCATTTACCTAGTGAGAAACGCTGAGCATCTTTATACCTGCCTTTTGGCTATTTGTATATCTCCTTTGGAGTAATGTCTATGCAGATCCTTTCCTGCTTTTTTTTAAAGAATATTTATTTAGTTGGCTGCTTTCAGTCTTAGTTGCATCATGTGGGATCGTCTATTGCAATGCATGGGCTTAGTTGCTCCGTGGCATGTGGGATCTTAGTTCCCTAGCCAGGGATTGAACTCACATCCCTTTCATTGCAAGGCAGATTCTCAACCACTGGCCCACCAGGGTCAAAGTCCCACTTTGACCACTTTTATTGGATTCTCTGTCTTTTCATTGTTAGAGTTATTTATAAATTCTGGATACAAGGCTCTTATTGGATATATGATTTGCTCGTGTTCTCTCCTATTCTAAGGGTTATGTTTTCAGTTTTTTAAAATTGACCTTTGAAGCACAAAAGGTTTTCATTTTTATGAATTCCAATTTATTGATTTTTGGTTACTTGTGCTTTAGGTGTTTTATTTAAGAAATAATTGCCTAGCCCATGGTCTAAAAACTTTACTCCTATATTTTCTTCTAGGAGTTTGATAGATTTAGTTTTTAACATTTAGATCTTTCATATATTTTGAGTTAATTTTTTGTATACTATAATGTAGGGGTTCAACTTCATTCTTTTGCATATGGATACCAAGTTGTCCCAGTACCATTTATTGAAAAGGCTCTCTCTCTTTCCTTATTGAATTGTCTTGGCATCCTTGTTGAAAATCAGTTAACTGTAAATGTAAGAGTTTCTTTCTGGACTCTCAATTCTATTCCATCCATCTGTATTTCTATTCTTTGCTGGCCCCATAGTTTTTGGTTGTTGTAGTTGTGAAGTACATTTTGAAGTTGGGAAATGTAGGTTCTTTGTTCTGTTTTTCAAGATTTGAGTGGGGAGAGGGCCTCCTCTAGATCTTTTGTGATCCCATATGAATTTTAGGATCATTCTGTCAATTTCTTCCAGAAAGCTAGCTGGGGTTTTGATGTGGATGACATTAAATTTTCAGAGGAAAAATTTGAGAAATATTTCCATCTTAACATATAAAGTCTGATCCATGAACATAAAATTTCTCTTTATTTATTTAGATCATTAATGTCTTTTATCAAAGTTTTTAGTGCCCAAGTAATTTTAGTGTACAAGTCTTACACTTACTTTGCTAAATATTTTTCTAAATATTTTTTATGATATTATAAATGCAGTTGTTTTCTTCATTTAACTTTGGGATTATTCATTGCTAGTGTATGGAAATACAGTTGAGTTTTTATATTGATCATAAGTCCTGCAATCTTGCTGAACTGGTATATTAGTTCTCATTTTTTTTGTGGACTCTTTACACTTTCCTGTGTACAAGATTATGTCATCTGTGAATAGAGATAGTTTTATTTCTGTTCCAATCTGGATTTTTTTTCTTCATAATTTCCCTGTCTAGGTTCTCCAGTACAGTGTAGAATAGAAGAAACAAGGATCTTTGTTTTGTTTCTGATCTTAGTCGGGGAAAACCTAGGCTTTTACCATTAAGTATGATTTAGCTCTTGGTTTTTCATAGGTACCTTGTATCAGAATGAGGATGAGCCCTTCTTTTTCCAGCCTGTTCAGTGTTTTTATCTTGATAAATATTGGATTTTATGAAATTCTTTTTCTTTTTCTATTGAACTGACCATGTAAGGTTTTTTCCTCTTCTCTTTATTTTATTTACAATATATTTGACATGGACTGGTTTTTAGATATTAAACCAACCTTGCATTTCTGGGATAAATCGAAATTTGTTGTGGTGTCTTATCCTTTTTATATGTTGCTTGATTGAGTTTGCTAGTATTTTGGAGGATTTCTGTGTCTAGTAGTAAGGGATATTAGTGTATTGGTTTCTTTCTCTTGTTTTGTTATATCGGTAATATTAGCCTATCATAGATTTCAAGTCGGTAAGTATTCCTTCCACTTCTATTTACTGGAAAAGTTAATGAAAGATTGGTTTTAATACTTCTTTAAACATTTGGTAGAATTCATCACTGAAGCCAATATGGTCCTAGACTTTTCTTTGTGGGAATTTCATAAATTTCTAATTCAATATCTTCACTTGATATAGGTACCTATACAGTTTTGCCTGTTTTTCTCTTTTAGCCCTAAATATTTATTCCTTTAGTCATTCAAGAAATATTTATTAAGCATCTATTATAATTAGGCCCTGTTTCTTAACATAGAGGGTACAACAATGAGTAAAACAAATATCCTGGCCCTCTTAGAGCTTAGCATTCTCATATTCCTCTGTCTCTGTCTTATGCTGTCTACATATACATATTTGTTTTTATATGTAATATAGCTCTGTTCTTTGTAAAAGAATATTGCTACATGCCATTCATGGGGAAAGAGGGTTCTTAGGTTTGCTTATATATTGTCATAGTTATATAAACTCTTTAAGTGTTCTTGAAGTGGATTGCATGCATGGGAAATGGAGTATAGTGTTATTATAATCACAGTTTATATTGGTGCTTCCCCTTGGCATTGCTACAAGGACATGATTTTTAATAAAAACAAACCACCATCCTTATTCATTATTATCCTCAGACCTTCCAATGCCTTCTGCTCAGTTTGATCAGTAGTAAGAGCATAGTTTCCTAGGCCTGATATAATAAAGTACCACAAACTGGGAGCTTAAAACAAGAGAAATTTATTCTCCTATAGTTCTGGCAGCTTGGAGCTGAAATTAAGATGTTACCAAGGCCGTGTTCCCTCTGAGATTCTAGGTAGACTCCTCCCTTATTTCTTCTTAGCATCTGGTGGTGGCCATCAATCCTTAGCATCCCTGGCTTGCAACTGCATTACTCCAAGCAATGCCTCTGTGACACATGGTGTTCTCCCTGTGTCTTCATATGACATTTTCCCCTTCTTATAAGGACATCAGCCATATTGGACTGAGGCCTACCTTAATGACTTCATTAAGAAGTCATTGGATGCTTTGATTACCTTAACTTGATTACCTCTACAAAGACTATTTTTGAATAAGGTCATATTTAGAGGTACCATAAGTATATTTTGGGGGAGAGGATGTAATTCCACCCATAATAGAGCATTATGCTTTAACTCTGAAATATTGAGTGACTATTTCATTTTAATAACATTACTAATTTTAATAACTTTTATTAAAATTTCATGGTATATTTAAAAAAAATAATGCCCCATCCTCATTATAAGGCCTGAAGGTATCACTGATTCATACATACGTGTTTTATTTTCTAAGCATAAATTCTGGAAAGGAAACAAAGATGATTGGTTCTGTAACTGGAGCTTGTTGTCAGAGAAGTTCAAATGTAGCATCTCTCAAATCACAGTTTATATTCCCCCCCAAATAAAACAAAATCATGTAAGAGTTTGTGGGTGATGTTTGAAACAGCAGTTGCCTGCTCATACACATGGTTTCCCTTACCACAATCTCAGAGATCTTTATACATAGACCAGTTTCAGTGGTGCCAGAAGCCATCTCTGTAGGAAAATGAAATAGCATGGTTTATGAAACTGTTTGTTTGTATTGGATGGAGATACAATTCAATATAACTTTGGAACAAAGTAAAAGAATAGAATAGTATCGTCTGAGCACCAATCTAGCAGTCTCATTTGCTAATCCCGATTGTTTTTAGTAATGTTCCCAAGTATTGCTTTTTAACCTGCAAATGTTATCATCTCTCCTCTGTCACAGTACAGTTATTTGAGTGTCTGCCACTCCTTAGTACTCCAGTGTGGTGAATACAGCACTCTTGGGGCCAGGCGTAGAGAATCTGGATTCCTTCTTGAAAACAAAACCCATCGCCCTGTTCCTACGGCAAGGAAATACTGAGACATTGTTCACATTTGTTGCTCCCATTAGGTCTTAATTCTACCTTTAAATTTAGCTATTTGTTCTTTGTTTTCTTTTACCGTTTTTGAATTAAGGTGTTGACTTCTTAAATTCTTATGGCTACTACATTTATTTCTGTTTAAGTTTCAATTATGTAACCAGAATGAAAATTTTATTTAATTATTCTTTTTTTCTTCTTTCTTTATTTTAAAACAATCCAGGACAATCTAGAGCAGCCATGATACCTCCCAAACATCCACGGCAGCCTAAGGGAGCTTTGGATGATGCCATCGCCTTTGGCGGGAAAACAGACCAAGAAGCACTTAATGCTTTGCAACCAACACCACCCCCACTGCCAAAGAAAATGATCATAAGAGCCAATACAGAGCCACTCTCCAAAGACCTCCAAAAGTCCCTCGAAACTACCCTTTGTGTCATGGCTAATCCCACCTACGATATCGACCCCAGCTGGGATGCCAGCAGTGCTGGCTCCTCAGTCAGCTATGAACTCAAGGGACTGGACGCTGAATCTTATGACTCCTTGGAGAGACCTTTGCACAAGGAGAGATGTGTGCCCTCAGCAGCAAACAGCATCTCCAGCCTAACCACTCTCAGTATTAAGGATAGGTTTTCCAACAGCACAGAGTCCCTGTCCAGCCGGCGGGGTCCCTCTGGTAGACAGGGCCGGAGTATCCAGAAGCCACAGAGACAAGCACTTTATCGAGGACTTGAGAATCGTGAAGAAGTGGTGGGTAAAATCCGAAGCCTTCATACAGATGCCTTGAAGAAACTGGCTGTTAAATGTGAAGACCTCTTCATGGCTGGGCAGAAAGACCAACTCCGTTTTGGGGTAGACAGCTGGTCAGACTTCAGGCTGACCAGTGACAAGCCATGCTGTGAGGCCGGTGATGCAGTTTACTATACAGCTTCGTATGCAAAAGATCCACTTAATAACTACGCAGTCAAGGTAAGAAAATATTGTAAATCTGATTCTAATCCTCTCCAACACTCTGTTATTGAGATGGGTGTGTTTTTTTTCCCCTTTTCTCCATTCAGCAAAACTTATTAAGTGTCTGCCTTACACCAGATATTGTAATAGAAGATGCCTTAACTTATTATCTAGAGGAGAAAACAGATTTATAAAGACAGACTTATAACACAGTATACTGAATGCTAAGGTAGAAGTTAACAGAATTCTGTGGGAGCTTAGAAGGACCTTAACCCAGACTCTTGATGCTAAAAAATTCTTCTTAAAGTAGGTAATACTTGAGTGGGATTGTTTGCAAAGATTTCCTGTACAAGTGAGGTCTATTATGTGCCTTTCACTCTCTCTGTTTCTGTCTTTATTCCCTAGCAAATAAGAGACCCTTGTCTATCTCTGCTTTCTAACTCCTCTGCTTCCGAGAGAAATGTTTTTATAGAGGAAGGTAATCAATATTTGTTGATGTACAAGGAACTTTTTCATGTTACATAATTTAATCTTCACATCAAGTTCATGGGGTTAAGATCTATTTATCCATTTAACAGATGAGAATCAAGCTTAGGGTCACACAGCTAACAATTAGTAAAGCTAGGATTTAACCAGATCTCTCTGGCCCCATAGCCTACACTTTTTCTGTTATGTCACATCAATTTCTTAAATGTGTATCACCCGTTCCAGACAGCCCACTTATTTAAGAAGGCTAAAACTCTTAGCATCAAGAATTCTTGAGCAATTGCATTCACTGTAACTGTAAGCCATAGGCTTCATCAATATAATAACTGAAGCATGGACTTTGAAATCCCAAAGATCTAGATCAAATCCTAACTCTTCCACTTAGCTCTGTCACAAGTTACTCCTCTTGAGTGTCAGTTTCCTCAGCTTTAGAAAGGAATAATAATCGTACCCATGTTATGGGGCTGTTTGGCCGCGAGAAAACAAAATACTTAGTGATTGGTATTCACTTCTTTCACTAACCCTTAGCTTCTTCCCTATATTGCTAGTGAAAGTGAAAGTGAAGTCACTCAGTCGTGTCCGACTCTTTGTGACCCCACATACTGTATGTAGCCTGTCAGGCTCCTCCGCCCATGGGATTTTCCGGCAAGAGTGCTGGAGTGGATTGCCATTTCCTTCTTCAGGGGATCTCAATCCAGGAATCGAACCCGGGTCTCCCACATTGCAGGCAGACGTTTTACCATCTGAGCCATCAGGACAGCAACAATCTTTTGAGCCTCAATTTCCTCCTCTTTCAGATGTTTACAATAATGATGGCCCATCTACTTTGTGGGATTGAGATTAGGATCAAGTGAGATAATGCATGTGAAAGAGTTTCTAAAAACATAAATCTCTATGTAAATATAACATTGGTTCACCCTTTGCATAGTCCCTTTTTCCAGATTCTATTCACTGGTTCAAAACGAATTAATGTATCTAAATGACTTGTACATGTTAATTTGGCTAGATAGACCAGATGGTATCTTAGTAAATTAATGGATAAGGTAAACGATTGGCCTTACTTGTCTTTCAAGACAGAGCATGTATTTGGACCAGACCTTCAGCTGACTGCTCTCTGCATTTGCAGCACCTAAGCCACTTCACTCTCTGGTGGTACTCAGAGTGACCTTGTGCCCAGCCCACACTTCTTAAACTGAGGAATAAACTGCAGAGAGAGAATCTAGATTCGAGTTAATACCTTACTGTTGAGTCTAAAAAGGCATATTGAGATTCTGTGTAGTGCTCAAGAGCCGTTAGGCTAGTTGGAGCTATGGGACCTCATCTGCCTCGGGCCGGTATTACTACAAGATCGCCATTGCAGGATGAATGCCTGTTTCAGAAAGGAACACTGAACTATCTGTTCTTTCAAAACAACTGAGAAGTAGGGCTTGACTAACTTTATGTATTATTGCTGTGCAGTCTTGTCTCTTTCCCAAATCAATGGCCTGCTATTGATTTCTTTGCTTGTAATGATGCAAAAGCAATCTCCAAAGAACAGGTGGCAAGTGGTTATATACTGAGAGTTGTTGGCAGGTTTGGGAAAGGATGTTTTACACTAAATGGTGAATATAAATGTCTATTTGAAGACCCTCTAGGCATTTCTAGAAGTACCCAATTGATAGTACAACTTAAAGGAGTAAGCTACTAGGATACTGTGAGCCCTACCTTTGCAGAAATAAACAAAAAGGACTAGCGGTTGGCTCATCAACTTTTTACTGTTTGTCTTCTTAAAATTATCCCTTTCCATACTAATGGAATTTAAGAGTGACCAGGCAGGTATAACTCTCTCTCTCTTTTTTAATTGATATATAGTTGATTTACAATATGTTAATTCCTGCTATACAGCAAGATGACTCAGTTATACATATATATACATTTTTAAATATTGTTTTCCACTGTGGTTTATCCCAGGATGTTGAATATAGTTCCGTGTGCTGTATAGTAGAACCTTATTGTCCATCCATTCCATATGTAATACTTTGCATCTCAAAGTATTACAAACTCCCAGTCTGTCCCTCCCTCACTCAACCCCTACACACACACCTCCCCACAACCACAAGTCTGTTCTCTGTGTCTGTTAAAGAGACTAAAAGGTCTTTTAAAATGTTACAAAAGGAAGTTGGTACTGGAATTTAATAATTTGAAAGTCAAAGGATACTGCTCCTTAAATACCACTGCTTCTTAAATACCAAATCCACTGTGGTGACAGAGTATTAAGATCTTAACTTTGGGTGTTGTCTTAGTTTGCTCAGGCTGCCATAACAAAATACTAAGAATGGATGACTTAAACAACATAAATTTATTTTCTCACAGTTGTGAATGCTGGAAAGTCCAAGATCAAGGTTCCAACTGATTCAGTTTCTAGCGAAGGCTCTCTTTCTGCCTTGCAGATGGCTGCCTTCTTTCCAGCTCCTCACATGGCCCAGGGGGTTGGAGCTCTTTAGTGTCCCTTCTTGTGTGTGCTCAGTCGCTTCAGTCGTGTCCAACTCTGTGCGACCCTGTAGACTGTAGCCCACCAGGCTCCTCTGTCCATGGGACTCTCCTGCGGTGCCCTCCTCCAAGGGATCTTCCCGACCAGGGATCGAACCCACATCTCTTCTGTCTCCTGCATTGGTAGACAGGTTCTTTACCACTAGGGCCATCTGTGTCCTTCTTATAAGGACACTAATCCATATCAAGGCCCCACCTTTTTACTCTCAGTTAACCCTAATTACCTCTTTACAGGTCCTATCTCCAAATATAGTTAACACTGGAGGTTAACACATCAACATATGAATCTGAAGGTTCATGATTCAGTCTATAGCATTCTGCCCCTGACCCCCCAAAAAATTCATGTTCTTATCACATGCAAAATATGTTCAATCCATCCTAACAGCCCTGTAGGTAACTCATTCTAGCATCAACCCTAAAGTCGAAAGTCTCATCTAAATATCATAGAAATCAGATACATGTAAAACTCAAGGTCTGATAAATCCTGAGGCAAGTTGCCTCCCCAACTATAAACCTATGAAACTAGTCAAGTTATATGCTTCCAGAATACAGTGGTGGGCAAGCATGGGATAGACTGTCCCATTCTAAAAGGGAGAAATCAGAAGGAAGGAGGGGATGATGGGTTCCAGCAAGTCCAAAATCTTGCAAGACAAATTCCATTAGATATTAAGGCTCCAGAACAATCCTCTTGGACTCAGTACTCTGTCTTCCAGGCCCACTGGGATGACAGAATCACCCGTGTCTCTGCTGGGGACCCTGATCCTTTGGGTCTTTGTAAGGACCCGCCCACATGACCGCCAGGGCAGCCTACCCCTGAGGCACTGGGCAGGTTCGTCCTGGCCTTCCCAATCTGGAGAGGCAGCCCGGCCCTTCAAAACCAAGCAGGAACCAGCCTTGCTTCTGGGCCTGTGGTGAGAGTAGCAGCCCCGTGGTGCTCCCTGAAACACCTTTTCAGGGTCATTCTTCCGTTCCTTAAAGAACAGTGCACGCTCACAGCTGAGTAGCTCTAGGATCCACTCCTGGAGAATCCATTAGCCTTCCTTCATTCCACCCAGCTTTCTCTGTCCCTTTAGTTCAAACTGACAGTGCTTTTGCCAGTGTAACCCCATCTCTATTTCTGGCTTCTGCTGAGATGGCTGATTAAGTCCACGAGTCACAGTCTGTCTCCTTATCACATGGCTTTCTGCTACACCCTTAGTATTCTCTTTAGAACAAGTTTTCTCATTTTTTGTGGTGTGGGTAGGCTGTGAGTTTTCTAAATCTTCAAGTTCTGGTTGCTTGCTGCTTAACAATTCATTCCTCAACTCTTTCTCCCTCTGCACTTCACTATAAGCAGTCAAAAGGAAGCAAGCTGTTCCTTTAATACTTTGTCTCTCAGCTAAATATTCAATTCCATTGCTCACAAGTTCTGCCTTAACAAAATGCTGAAACAGAGTTTAGCCAAGTTCTTTGCCATTTTTTAAGAAATCTCACCTTTTTTCCTAGTTTCTAATAAATGTTCCTCATTTCTGAGACCTCACCAGAATCGCCCTTAATGTCCATATTTCTAGCAACAGTCTGTTCATAAGTTTCTAAGCTTTTTCTATCATGGTTTTTAAAACACTTTCAGCTTCTACCCAATTCCAAAGCCACTTCTTACTGCTGTAAGCAGTACCCTACTTCTCAGCAACAAAATCTTAGTCTGCTCAGGCCACCATAATGAAATACCATACACTGGATATGTTTTCTCCTAGTTTGGGAGATTGGAAAGGAAGATTCTCTTCCTGGCTTGTTGCTGGGTCCTTATGTCTGCACTTGGGAGGGTGCAGGAGAGAGTATGTCACATTGGCTGTTGGCGCTTTAACGTGTGAGTCTTAAGACACAATTCAGTTCATAGCTTTATTCTGTTTTTCATTCAATGTGACTATCTTTATGATTTTCCTTGGTCTTAAACTAATAAACATCACAACATAGAATAAAGGAAAGTAGTCAGCTAATGTGAGTCCAAATTCTCTGTCATTGTGTATACCCAAACAAGTCATATAACCTCTCTTGATTTTCACTGCCCTTCCTACCTCATGACATTGTTATAGGTATATGTGTTTTTGTAATGAAACTGTTTTTGTAAATTATGAAGTATATATAAAATATAATAAAATAATGTATTAGTGTTATTAACAATAATGGAAAATTATTTCTCAACATTCTTTTGGTCATTCACTATATTCTTCATTAATATTAGGCACTAGCCTAAGCATATTTTAATAGGCTCTGCACTTAGATATTTTCTTTCTCATTCCTTCAAAGTCATAAACATCTTTCCTTAAAATTAAGAGAGAAAGCTACTAAGTGTAACAATCCTTCAGAATTTTAGTACTGCCAAAAATTGGAAACAAACCAAGTGCCTGATATTAAGGAAACAATGTAATAAATTATGGTATATTAGCCCAATGGAATGTATTCAGCTATTAAAAATGTTATTATAAAGATTATTTAAAATCATGGAAAACATTTTTTACATTAAGTGTCACATTAAAATAGCAGAATACCAAATACTGTAACCATAACTTTAAAAAAGAATTGACCTACAAAGTGGTAATATACAAATGATTTCTGTGTTGGAGTAGTAATTATTATGGACAGTTTTTATTTTGTTTAAAAAATGATGTCATAATGTCTTTTCAGTGAAAAAACTAAGGGATTGAAGATTATGGATTATTTGATAGTGAGCTTCTTGAAGTCACAGGTGTCCTTACTTCTTATCTCTGTAGTCCCATCCTCTGAACACAAGTTATAACTAACTCCTGCTTCATGCTGCCCAGCTTTGCACTCCTTAGTTCCTCTCTTTGGCCTGCTCTTCTGGGAAGAGCATTGTCTGTGCAGGTAACCTATTTCAGAATCACCTGTGGGATCCTCATTAAAAATGTGCTTACTTTGATCCCATCTCACACCTACAGAATCAGCATTTCTGGAAGTGAGGCCTGGGCAGCTACACTGTTAGCAAGCACCTTCAGCCAGTTCCTCCACAAAATTTCAGGACTGTTGATACAGCGGTTAAGAATTTAGATTGTTGTCAAAAAGACTTGTGTTTACATTTGTACTTTGGCTATCTTATGAGCTGTTACCTCGGCCCATTACTTGCCTTTTCTAAGCCCATTGTCTTTATTTGTAAAATGGAGAAAATACTGCATTCTCCCTAAATCCGTTGTGAAAAATCACGAGTCAGTTGTACCTGGAGATGTATATGTATTCAGAGCATCATTTGACACAAATTAAGCTTTCAGTAAATGGTAGCTACTCATTCCACCACTCCCTTCTCATGTACCTAGAAAACTCCTCACTCAGTCATGTCCTGCTCTTTGCCACCCCGTTGACTGTAGCTCACCAGGCTGCTCTGTCCATGGGATTCTCCAGGCAAGAATACTGGAGTGGGTAGCCATTCCTTCCCCAGGGGATCTTCCTGATCCAGGGATCAAACCTGCATCTCCTACATTGCAGACAAATTCTTTACCATCTGAGCCACTGGGGAAGCCAGAAAACTCCTATATTTTCTTAAAGAATCCAGCTCTGTGAATTTTTTCTCTGATCTTCTGAGAATATGTTGGTGGCTCCTCTCTGCATACCCACGCTATGCATAGTGGATTTCTCTACCACTGTTCTATCATGCTGCAGTTCTACAGTACTGTGCTGTGCTATGCTAAGTCACTTCAGGCATGTCTCTTTGCAACCCTATGGTTCCTCTGTCCATGGGATTCTCCAGGCAAGAATACTGGAGTGGGTTGCTGTGCCCTCCTCCAGGGGATCTTCCCCACCCAGGGATTGAACCCGCATCTCTTATGTTGCCTGCATTTGCAGGCAGGTTCTTTACCACCCGTGCCCCCTGAGGAGCCCATTAGATACTACCATTACCCAATTAAAGTAACATGCCTCCCCTCCCCACTGGTATACTTGAGCTTCCTTGCGACAGGGAACATGGCTTGCTAATCCATATATCTTTATTATATTATTAATCTAATATCCTTAGCATTAGACAGCATTACATACTAATATAATGTTGCATACATAGTGGGCATTCAATAAATATTTCTTGACCTTTCCGCAAACATTGACTGTATAAAACATTGTAATATCTGCATACATTTACAGAAATACATATGAATAAGGCAAAAGCCTTGCCCTCAAAGAGCATGTGTTCCAGTGGGAAAGACAAAGGCATAAGTAACTTTTAAACAAGACATTATAGAAAAGGTTAAGAGTGGTGTGAAGATTAAAGATAAAGATTAATAAATGAAAGAAGTCATTTTAACATTGTTAAATCTCAGGGCCAATAAAAAAAGGGCCTCTAGGGTCTTCTTCACATTATTCTTAGGGGTAAATACAGTATATGGAGAGAATAGTGGGAAATGGAGCTGGGAAGATTTGGGACCAAATTTAGAGGCTTTGATTGATGAGCTTAAGAGGCTAGCCCTTATTTTGTGTTTTGTGGGAAACCATTAAGGATTTTTAAACAGAGAGATAACATAAGATTAATGATTTTAGAGATTTTTAATGGTTTTAAAAATAAACTGTGGTGGAAAAGTTCAGAAGCATTGGAAGCAGGGAAGCCAGTCATTATGCTATTGTAACAATCCAGGTAAATGATGATGAGATCTTACAATAAGACCATCAAAAAAAGGGACAGGTGGTGAAGGAGCTAAGGCAGGCAGTTGACCATCTCTGGTGAGTGCCTGGATGTAGGATGAGGGCACTGATGCTAAGATTTCATGAAGGAGCAACTCCAGGAGGATGCTGATGCCGTTAACTGAAATATGAATCAGAAAAGCCAGAAAGATGAGCTCCCTGTGTAGTGTGTCCATGGGACAGCCAAGTCAAGAGAAAACATGTAGCCAGGTAAAAACGTGAGTTTGGTACTCAGAAGAGAGGTCAAAGTTACCTCGTGCTCTCATCAACTTGATTTAGTTCAAACTGGGAAAGTATGATATTGTAGTGGTAGAATCTGCATATTGGGAAAAGGCCCACACAGCTAAGTGACCTAAAGCAGGAGAATTTGAAAGTGATATAGCAAAGGACAAGAACCCACAGATCAGAGTTGAAGATTCAGGAAGGTTAGAGCAATATAAGGAGAAGGCAGGAGTTGAATCTCTGGTAAACCTAAAAAAAAAAAAAAAAAATACAGTCTTGGGAGCAGTGGAAGTGGATATCAAATGCAGTGAGTTAGGGAAGTGTGGAACAGGGAGGCTGAGGAGACAGTGAGCACAGTGCATTTTAAAGAGCTTTGGTGAAGAAAAGACACATTGATT
Source organism: Aepyceros melampus (assembly GCA_006408695.1). NCBI lineage: Eukaryota > Metazoa > Chordata > Mammalia > Artiodactyla > Bovidae > Aepyceros > Aepyceros melampus. The sequence goes on along the minus strand of SJXQ01003347.1, from coordinate 223,980 downwards.
CCTAGACAGTATTTAACCTTCAGCTCCTGTTTGTGTCATTCATGTCTCCTTTTATCCCCTCATCACCATTTGGTGAGCCACCATGCAGTAGATTGGACCGTCTGTCTCTGTGGCTGCATGTTGGCTGGCCTCCAGCCCTTAACTTCCCTGTTCTAAATAAAATCCACCTTACTTTTGCCACCTTTCAAAGAATCTGGGTAGCCACTGAACCAACATGTAATCTTCAAAGTACACTCATCAACTTTCAAAGGGCAGGCCTCCATCGTTCCAAACAGGAAGAACCTGAGAACAGAGAGGAACAATTTCTTTTGCATATCGTCATCAACTTTTATGGCAGGCTGCCTCTTCATTCCTACATGGAACTTGTCCTATTAGATCATACCTGAGTCACTGGAGTGGCCCTGCTGTTCCTCAGTGTTATCCTGGAGTGGACAAATGACAGCTTTTTGCCTAGAAGCAGGGTGGACAGTTGGTAAAATTATGGCTCAGTGTCCATGGGACATTCTTTTTCACTGTTGTTATGAGATCATTTTATAACAAATGCTGCTATGTGAGACCACATGAGAAGTTGATGAAATCACTTTGAGGAAGGCAATGAAAATCTTTTGTAAGCAAAAGTATACATTTCTGACTTATTTTTGCAGCACTTCCAACTCTGTAGTAGTAGGTATCTTCTTTTTTTAAAGTAGTCCTGGTCTTTGTTCTCACAGAGAGAGCACACAAAGCTCGGTGAAGGTGTTCACTTCCCTATTACAGCGGTGGAGCAGCTTCTTTTCTTCCAGCTATGCCAAGAATCTTGTTAAAAGCTTGTAATAAAGTAGAAGTGAACTGTGGAGACCAACATCTTTTATTGCATTTTGACTCTGGAGTTTCCATTGATCTCATTTGGGTGGTTGCTGAGAAAGCAAGACAGTAAATGAAAAAACATTAATAGGAATAACTGGGATTGGTAGGAATTTACAACTAGTTCAGACTATAGGATCAGGCAGTTCATTGCTGGCTTAGTGACAAGAACCAACCATAGAGAGGAAACCATTTTCATTTTCATAAGTGTTAATGTTAGTCACTCAGTCATGACCGACTGTTCTCGACCCCATGGACTGTAGCCCACCAGGCTCCTCTGTCCATGAGATTTTCCAGGCAAGGATGCTTGAGTGGGTTGCCATTTCCTTTTCCAGGGGATCTTCCCAACCCAGGGATTGAACCCAGGTCTCCTGCACTGCAGGCAGATTCTTTACCGAGTGAGCTACAATGGAAGCCCAATTTTTATTTTCATAAAATAAGCCCATTATTTCATTTTCATAATGCAACACAAATGTGCCCAACATTGGACCTCCCCAGAAAGCAACTGATTAGCAGCCAGCTCTACAGACTCACAGCCACCCTAGGTCAGTGTCCGCTATATTCACTGCCGAACGTGCACAGAAGTGCCTCAGAGTCTCTACTGGAAATTGGTTTCAAAAGGAGAGATTTGGGGATACTCATGTAAACCAAGAATCACAATGAACTGTCTGGTGGGAAAAGAGCCACAGCTTTAATTAATGAAGTGAGAGGACACTGCTGAGAATTATAAATTGGGATTCAAACTAATAGAATTCCTAATCTGGGCCCTCAGCAGGTTGTTCAACTGGTTTGTCCCTCAGTTTCTCCGGTGTGATCATCCTGGGTGTCACCTGGTCAGCCTAAATTACTGGGCTCAGAAACACACCTGAGTTTCTTTTGCTCCATATGCTGAGTGGGAACATAAACAGAATTCAGTGAGTACAAATCACAAATAAAATAGTGACATCCTATACAGTTGCCTTCTTGAATTTCTTTTCTAGACTCCAAAATATTGGGGGGGGGGGCAGGCATGTGAACATTTTTACAGCAAGTCAAGCTGTAAAATACCTGGCCTACCTGCCAAGTCTCACAGCAGATTTCTACAGCATGGAGTTCTGATTCCTGGGGGCCCAGACAGTATTTATATAGTAAACACTTAATCCATTTTGAATATGATTGTAACAGCATTGAGCATGTATGGTCTTAGCTCTGAGCAGCAAGTAAGGCCATACTCCTTCTGGATAGATCAAAGAATTGAGATCTATCAGTGATCACCTATATTCTCAGAGTGAGGTCATACCAAATAATGAATATCAATTTAGAATTTTCAGCTTTTCATTCTTCGCCCTTTCCCATATGCTGTTGTGCTTTGGGGTAATGTGACAGAATAGCACAGATGGTATAGTGTGTGTGCAGTCGTCAGCATGTATCATTTTTGTCCCTCTGCCATTCATTTCCCACAACATCATCTCACTTAAGGTTCACTGAGGTCCTGTAAAGTGCACAGAGCAAGCTGGAAATGGGAATCCCTGCTGATAAAGTGGAAGTCGGCTGAAGGCACACTAGGCCAACTGGGCCCATAATAGAAAAATAAAAGCTAATGTAGAATGTTTTTGAAGAGTCCTGTATTTTATACGTATTGCTTCCTTTGGAGAAAAGAGAAAATTGAATGGAATGACAAAGAGCAGTGTTGTTTTGTGTGGGTTTGTACACCACAAAACCCCTGAGCCTCCAGGGCAGCCTGGACTCGGCAGACAGCCCCCATTGTTCAGATATAACTCATTTGTGTAGTCAGGTCATGAGCATTTATTACCCAGATTTGTCTACCCTGGCCCCCTCCCCATCAGCTTGCCAGCTTCCATCTGTTTCTTAAGAGCTAATCATATATTCTAGCTGTTCTGAGTAAATAAGCCTTATGGCTACACCAGGTCAGAAGTCACCGTTCTCAGTATTTGTGTAGCCACACTGAGCGTGCACTAGGTGCCTGGCTCTGTGCTGGGCCCTAAAGATATAAATATCTGCTCTTAAGACAGACAAAAAATGTGACAGCTGTAATAATAGAGACATGTACATGAGATGTAGCTAAACACAGAAAGGAGATTTAGGGCATTTAGCACTTTCTGTCTTTGACACACATGACACATGTGAGGACTTTAAAGAAAAAAAATAGATGGACATCCCTCAGGCAGATGAGAGGAGAAGAGGCGCCTCAATCAGAGAGAGCCCTGGAGGGTGGACTAGGGTGCTGGCTGCAGGGAGTTCAGTGTGGCAAAAGTAGGGATGGGGGAGAAATAAGCCTCGTAAGGGAAGCCAGGCCAGGACTTTATCCTCTGGAGATAATGGGGAACCCCTAGGAAGTTGATGTGATTTTTTTTGAAAGATGGCTCTTGTGGCTATGTAAGCGGTATATTTGAGGGAAATCACATGGGAGTCGGGGAGACCAGTTGGAAATCTTTGGTAGCAAACCAGCAAGTGATAATGGTAGCCATAGAGATGCAGAAAAGAGAATTTGAAAGCACATGGGAACAAAATCAGTCGAAGCTGGTGATTAACGAGATGCAGGGAATGAGGATGGAGGAGAAACCCAAAGTGAACTTGATAACTCAGGCACTGGGGCAGATAACAGGGCCATTCACCAAAGGTGGGCATACTAGAACAGGAAATCTGGTGTGGGAAAGTTCGGGTTTGGTTATGTTGACTTTAAGGCATCTATCCTATAGGTTGGGACATATATGGAGAGAAATCAGGTAGGCCTTTGTAATAGATGTCTGAAGCTCAAAGATGAGTTTGGATCGCACATGTAGATGTGGAAGTCAGCAGTATATCACGATGGTTGAAGCGATGAGCTTCCTGAAGGGAGAGTGTCAATGAGAAAAGAGAGCAGACCTCTCAAACCCCAGCATTTCAGGGAGCCTTCAGGAGGAAGGGTCGAGTAAGTAAGAACTGATAATACCACTTCCCATTCAACAACTGATTTATTCCACAGCCATCCAGTTTTGCCAAATATCCACCTTCCCCTCTCCCCATCTTCCTACTTCATTGCCTTAAACTGAATCAGTACTGAAAGGGTGGAAAGTGTACACCTTCATTACAGGTCCCGGGCATCGTGGGCATTCTGACAGTGTCAGTAGCATTAGACACATAACCTTGTCTTCTCTGTCCCAGCTGCTTTTAGGGAGGCTTTACAGTCAAAGCCCCCCACAGTCTGCTTTTTTAAAGTTAGCTATCTAGCTAGGTTAAGATTATTATAGCAAACTAAATGCTCTATAAAGGCAAGTTTGCCTCAACGGTATGCAGAGTAGTTGCCAGGAGCAACACAGAAAATGAGCTCCTGCGTTGAAATGAATGTTTGGAATTAAACTTCCCAGGTTGTGTGTGGGGAATCCATTGTCAGCCCTGTTTCCCCACTAATATCAGGCTTGTGTGAGGGTTATGGGCTTTGACTCAGGTCTCAGAAGAGATTAACTTGGCTCTGATTCTGGAAGCATATTTTCCACTGTATCTGGGGGCTCTGGCCTGGTGCTTCAGGATGCCGTGTTCTCCAGACAGGAAGTCCTTGAGGAGCCGTCATGTACTTTTTTGAATGCTCAATTGATGGGAGTCAGTCTTTCTCCTCTCCTTCTCTGTTCTCACTCGTCTTGATTAACTCAGACAAGCCCGTAGTTTCCCCTGAGCCTCTTTTTTTGTGACAGTGTATTGTCCACGTTGGTGGGTGTGGAACTATCAGCTGACTGGCTCTCCTTTTTGACATTCTTCTGGCTTTCTTTGGGAGAAGTAGCTTGTGAGAGGGCAAGCAGGCAAAGGTCAGTGTGCCCAGGATGGGCGTCCCCTCCTGCTTGTGCTCCCCACGCGAAGCCGTCCCTCTACATGAACTAGGCATTGCCACTTCCGTGGAACCAAGAACGTGTCCGTAAGGAAAGCGATAGCGCGTTCCGAGATTCGGCCTTCTCCAGCCTGGTTTTTGTTCTCTTGCTGCGGTTTCCATGCAGGTGACTCGTGGATCTTGATGTCGCAGCTCCCTCTAGTGTCACCGTGGCTCAGGCTCTCCTAGGGCTTTTCTTCCCATTCAGAAAATGTACACAATTCAGTCTGCCAAAATCGGCAGCATTTGAAATAGGTTTTCCCATACATAGTGAAAACAAATATGAGATGATTACAAAAGGGAATCTTACATGAAGATGTGGGGCCATTCCAGCTCCAGCTTTGTTCCTATTTCAGAATTTTGTGGAGCCAAGGAGTCCTGTGGAAATCATTCTTCTTGGGGAGTGGAAGCTTGGGTTCAGTTAAAGCCAGCTTGGGTTTCAGCTGAAGCCAGCTACCCTCTGTAAGGAAGGAATGTGAATTCCTTTCAAGAAAGGTAAATGAAAATGGGAGGCCAAGAAGTTACTTTGATCTCTGCAGCAGAGAAAAGACTGAGTAAGAGGAGAAGGAGAAAACAACAAGCAGCAGGAAGACCCCTCTCCATTTGTTCTGGCAAGAGTGGCTTGTTTTCTGAAATGACTTTGGAACTAGAAATTCATCTCTGAAGCCAAGTCATTTTGAGGTTTTTTTTAAACCAAAGAAGTCAGGTTGTTAATATTTGAAAAATGGCTACTTTGTGGTGAATAGAAAAATATAACACTCCTACCTAAATTAACATCATCGCAGCCTCCATAATAAAGGTTTACGAGATACTCATCATATGAAAAGCCCTGTTATGGACATCTCCATAGGTCTGTGTTTTGGTTATAACTGTTTTCTTAGTTATGAGCCAATTAAAAGCACTAGTATTTTGTTTTCTTCTTTCATACTCCAGTCTTCTCCCTTTTCCCTTTGCCCTTACAACTAGAGTGACCAGTTATTCTTCAGCCTGTCTCCATATTATAAGATGAAGAGATAAGGAAGTGCCAGCTCCTCAGCGTGGCTCTCTAAGCAGACTATTTTCCTTCAGAGCATCCAAAGTGACTGAACAATTTATCATTTCTTCTTCATAAATCACTTTGAACCTTTATCTCAAGTTGATCTGTGAAGCCAAACATAAATTCTTGTTGTAGTATCCATGTTCTTATCTACTCACAAAACTCTGAGATAGCTTCTAAAATTGTGTGTGTGGGTGTGTGTGGAGTGTGTATAGATACAGTTAGAATAGAAGTAAAAATTAGAATATCTTCTCTGCTTTTAATGGCAAGCCATGAGGTAGCAAGTTTTTTCTGTGCAACTTGGCACAGTGAAAACTGCAGTTTGGCTAACCAGTTCTCTTCCTGAGTCTTAGACTGGCCCATCTTAAATCAGAGTAAGTGCTGATCTAGACTTGTTGGTCAGGCTGACCTGGCATGGAGCTGGGAAACCTTAATGGTCCCTGTTTAGCCACCCTCTGCCAAACCTGTCATCAGAGAGCCTCACTGCTGGGGCATGTAGCTCTCAGACCCCAAAGAAAGATGACATTTTCTGACTTGCTCTCTGAAAAAACGGGGTGCTGCTGCTGCTAAGTCGCTTCAGTGGTGTCCAACTCTGTGCGACCCCATAGATGGCAGCCCACCAGGCTCCCCTGTCCTTGGGATTCTCCAGGCAAGAACACTGGAGTGGGTTGCCATTTCCTTCTCCAATGCGTGAAAGTGAAGTCACTCCGTCATGTCCGACTCTTCGCGACCCTATGGACTGCAGCCTACCAGGATCCTCTGTGCGTGTGATTTCCCAGGCAAGAGTACTGGAGTGGGGTGCCATTGCCTTCTCCAGAAAAAATGTGAGGATTCTATAATACATCACTTTTAAACATTTACAAGTTGTCTTTGTTTTAGTCATTATGAACGTTGCATTTGTACAGCTTAGTAGTTTACAGGGGTTTCCCTGATGACTCAGACAGTAAGAATCCGCCTGCAATGAGGGAGACCTGGGTTTGATCCCTGGGTTGGGAAGATCCCTTGGAGGCGGGCATGGCAACCCACTCCAGTATTCTTGCCTGGAGAACCCCATGGACAGAGGAGCCTGGCAGACTACAGTCCATGGGGTCGCAGAGAGTCAGACATGACTGAGCGACTAAGCACAGCACCGCGCAGCAGCAGTAGTTCACAGTTATGCTGTTCCTACGTGATCCCATTTGATTCTCACAGCTGCCCTGTGAAGTGGGTTTCGATGTTCTTTATATTGTCTCCTTTACTTAGAAAGACTAGGACTCAGAGAAATTAAGAGAAATGACCAAGGTTACACAGCTGGTAGCAGGGCTAAATGCTAGGCCTTTCAAGTCCTTGGTGAGTTTCCCTTCTACAGGGTGACAGAGTTTAACTACAGTCTCATTCAGCCAAACTGTGTGGTATTTGACTGGCTTTTCAAAGGCTGAGGAGTTGGACCTTTGAACTTCCATTCTAGTGGGCAGTGTGATATTGAGCAAATTATTAAAACTGGAAGTGTCGTATCCTAGATCTAACTCCCATACAACTAAATAATGACTTATAAGGTTTTTAAATACCTAGTGGCATATAAATATGAAATATTGCCAACAGTACAGTATAGAAAGAATTCATGTTGTGATTGATGAGCATCGGGATTATATATTATACTGCATGTGCTGAGACTTAGAAAGCTTTCCAAAGATAATGCTTTGTGAAAGATACATGTTTGAACTTGAACTCAGCCTGGGGATATCTCTATTTCAAGACCAGAAGTTTGCATAAAGTAGAAATGCCAAAAACTGATGAAGTTCTCAGTAGTAGACAAAGAAACTTTTTTCCACATCTCTCTCTCATGTGTGCTTGTGTGTGTGTGTGTGTGTGTGTGTGTGTCATTGACCACTGTAATAAATATGTATGAATACAATAAAAGAGAGAGGGATGTTCCTCTCCTTCAGACTCCTTTGCCATGGCTCCTTTTTTTAAAGCATCTATTTTGATGGAAATCAGAGCCTGCTGCTTCCCAGAACTGAGCATCCATCAGCATCCTCCTAAGAAAATGTACATTTTTCTTTGTAAATATAGAAGGCCAGACAAGCTTTTCCAAATTTGCTTTTCTGTGTCACCACAATAAACGAGCAAATTGTAGACATGATGAAGTTCGCAGTAGTAGACAAAGAAACTTTTTTCCACATCTCTCTCTCATGTGTGCTTGTGTGTGTGTGTGTGTGTGTGTGTGTCATTGACCACTGTAATAAATATGTATGAATACAATAAAAGAGAGAGGGATGTTCCTCTCCTTCAGACTCCTTTGCCATGGCTCCTTTTTTTAAAGCATCTATTTTGATGGAAATCAGAGCCTGCTGCTTCCCAGAACTGAGCATCCATCAGCATCCTCCTAAGAAAATGTACATTTTTCTTTGTAAATATAGAAGGCCAGACAAGCTTTTCCAAATTTGCTTTTCTGTGTCACCACAATAAACGAGCAAATTGTAGACACTGCAGAGCACCTGTTGCTGGGAGGCTTTGGTGTCTGTGAGGTGCAGCAGCGTGCTTCCACCAAGGAGGAAAAATGGCAAGTTTGTTCTTGGTTCCCAGGGTCCAGGAGGAGCTGTCCAGACCAGGCTGATACAATCTATGAATAGTGTTGAGACTCAGCCTTCTGTTGTCAGCTTCTCATATCGTATCATGAGGATAATCCTTTTAGGGGTGATTTTTATTTATTTATTGCTTTTCTAACCCTTTAAGACTAGCAATACAATAGTTGTTTTAGGATGTAGAACTCTTGGCTAATGTTTCTGTTCAAAAAACTCTTCCTTGATCCATAACCCCATAATAAGGTTCTTTTTGAGAGGTCTTATTGCTTGAATATTGATCTGTTAAGATAAAATGTACACATGTCGTTTTGAAGCATGGTTGTCTTGGTTTATGCTCAGTGGTGTCATTGCTGGGTCATATGGTAGTTCTATTTTTAGTTTTCCAAAGGACCCACCTACTGTTCTCCACAGTGAGTGTGTCAGCTTACATTCCCACCAACAGTGCAGAAGAGTTCTCTTTTCTTCTCATCCTCTCTAGCATTTATCGTTTGCGTATTTTAATCAACCCCAGTGTTCAGTGTAGATAGTGTTGCAGCACTGTTACAGTAGCCAGGGCACGGAAACCACCTAAGTGTCCAATGGCAGATGAGTGGACAAAGAAGACGTGGTGCACATCTACAGTGGAATATTACTCAGCCGTGAAAAGGAACGGAATTGGGCCACTTGCAGAGATGTGGATGGACCTAGAGTCTGCCATACAGAATGAAGAAATCAGAAAGAAAATATTATATATTAACACATATATGTGGAATCTAGGAAAATGATATTGTTGTTTAGTCATTAAGTCATGTCCAACTCTTTTGTGACTCCGTTTGCTGTAGCCCACCAGGCTCCTCTATCCCTGGGATTTCCCAGACAAGAATACTGGAGTAGATTGCCATTTCTTTCTCCAGGTGATCTCCTGACCCAGGAATGAAACCCACGTCTCCTGAATTGCAGGTGGATTCTTTACCACTGAGCTACCTGAGAAACAATAGAAAAATGATAGAGATGAAACTATTTTCAGGGCAGGAGTAGATACAGATATAGAAAACAGACATGTGGATGCAGGTGGGACAAATCGGGAGTTAAGATTGACATATAATATACATTCAGTCATGTTCGACTTTTTGCAACCCCATGGGCTGTAACCTGCCAGGGTCCTCTGTCCATGGAATTTTCCAGACAAGAATACTGAGTGGGTAGCCATTCTTTTCTTCAGGGGATATTCCCTACCCAGGGATCGAATCTAGGTCTCCTGCATTGCAGGCAGTTTCTTTACTATCTGAGCCATGAGGGAAGTCCAATAATATACACTAATGTATGTAAAATAAATAGCTAGTGGGAAGCTGCTATAAAGCACAGGGAGCTCAGCTCAGTGCTCTATGATGATCTAGAAGGGGGGGATAGAGGGACCGGGGGGAGGGAGGTCCAAAAGGGAGGGGACATATGTATATATACAGCTGATTCACTTCACTGTACAGCAAAAATTAATATACCATTGTAAAGCAGTTATACTCTAATTTTTTTTAATGAAATGACCACCAGTGACTCAAATGGAGGAAAATGGGCAAAGGATATGAAGAAATAAGGATCTTCCCTCATAGCTCAGTTGGTAAAGAATCCGCCTGCAATGCAGGAGACCCCAGTTCGATTCCTAGGTTGGGAAGATCTGCTGATAGGCTACCCACTCCAGTATTCTTAGGCTTCCCTTGTGGCTCAGCTGATAAAGAATCCACCTGCAATGCAGGAGACCTGGGTTCAGTCCCTGGGTTGGGAAGATCCCCTGGAGAAGGGAAAGGCTACTCAATCCAGTGTTCTGGCCTGGAGAATTCCATGGACTGTATAGTCCATGGGATTGCAAAGAGTCAGACACGACTGAGCGACTTTCACTTCACTGCACTTCATGAAGAAACAGTTAATGGTAATGAAAGGGGGGAAATTACAGTGGACCCTTAAAGATGTGAAGAGGTGCTCAATAACTCATAAAAAATAGTATCTCCAAAGATACTTTTCTTCACTTATCAAATCAGCAGAGATAAAGCTTGTAAACATCATAGGCTGGCAAGAATGGGAAGAGAACAAACACCCCACCCACCCAGCCCCCTGCTCCACTGGCTGATGTGTAAACTGACTCAACTTGATAGAGGCAATTTGGTAACATTTATCAAACATCTAAATACAGATCCCTTTGACTCAGCACTTCCCCTTCTGGAAACTTATCCTACAGGTATCCTCATACACAAGCAGTATGGGGATGTATGAGGCTTTTCACTGCAACATTGTAGCTGGAAAGGCCCTGAATGTCTGCCAGTAAAGAGGGGTAACTGAACTCTTCTTGTATGTCCATGCACTGGAATGTATGTAGCTATAAAAAAGACAAACTATTAATAGTATGCTATCTATGGGACAGTTTCAAGACATGTTAAGTAATAAAACCTGGGTACAGATTGTTGTTCAAAAAAAGAGAGAGAAAATGTAAAACTTAGACTTCTGCCATTGAAATGCTGGTTTTGCTCCGACTAGATGAGACCAATGATTCTCTCAAACTTTCTTCTTTACCTGCCAGTGACCCATGAGTGCCTGAGTTGTGACCATCACCATGACACTCACTGAGAAGTTAGGAAGACTCATAGTTTACCTGGTCAATTCTATGTCAGTCTCCTGACCAGTGATATAAGGCGTTCTGGCCTATGTTATAAGCTATTTATTGAGCTGCTGTGTAAGTCTTAGCTATAAAATTCCACAGAAAGAAAACATAAATGGAAAATGACTCTTTGTTTTTCAGTTTTCTAGATGAGGGGCAAGATAGAGTGGAAGGAGGAAGCTTTGGTGTTGGGCAGACTTAGGTTTGCAAACTAGTGGCCCTGCATTTGTGTTTTTGTTTTTGTTTTTTAAATTAAGTCCTCAGCCTACTTTGGGCTTTCCAGATGGCTCAGCAGTAAAGAATCTGCCTGCAATGCAGGAGACACAGGTTTGATCCCTGCGTTGGGAAGATCCCCTAGAGAAGGAAATAGCAATTCACTCCAGTATCCTTGCCTGGAGAATTCCATAGACAGGCGCCTGGCAGGCTACGGTCCATGGAGTCACAAAGCTGGATATGACTGAGCAACTGACCATGCACAAACACACAGCCTATTTAAAGAGTTAGTGTAAGGACTAGAGGGCTTCCCTGTTGGCTCAGGCTAAAGGGTCCACCTGCAATGCAGCAGCCACAGGAGAGGCAAGTTTGATCCCTGGGTGGGGAAGATTCCCTGGAGGAGGGCATGGCAACCCACTCCAATATTCTTTCCTGGAGAATCCCATGAACAGAGGAGCCTGGCAAGCTCCAGTCCATAGGGTCGCAAAGTTTCGGACACAACTGAAGCGATTTAGCACACACGCACACATAAGGACTGGAGATAATACACATGATGGGTTAAGCATAAAGACACTGTTTCTTGTCACTCAACATAGGGTCACCAAAACCCTTTCTGGAAAACTCAACTCTAATGCTGTATCTTCTTCACTGCAACTGTTGCTCTCGCTACTCCAGACTCCCACCAGTCACCTTCTAGGTAACCCCTCTTTACAAATCATGAGCCTGTTATGATAGTGTGCATTTTAAATTGTATTCTTTGCTTTCTTCCTTCAGATCTGTAAGAGCAAAGCTAAAGAATCGCAGCAATATTATCACAGCTTGGCTATCCGGCAGAGTCTGGCTGTCCACTTTAACATCCAGCAGGACTGCGGTCACTTCCTTGCCGAAGTTCCTAAGCGCCTGCTTCCCTGGGAGGATCCCGATGCCCCCGAAGAGGAAGAGGATGACATGGAAGCAACGGAAGAGGTGAAAGGAGAAGCTGATGGGAAGGGCCCAGACCTGGGCTCCGAAGCAGAGTCATCCCACAAAGAAAGCCAGGCAGTCGTCAGCAGGAAGCAGAGAAGCCACGTTGTGGTCATCACCAGAGAGGTTCCCTGTCTCACAGTGGCTGACTTTGTGCGAGACTCCCTGGCACAGCATGGGAAAAGCCCGGATGCGTACGAGAGGCAAGTGTGTCTGCTGCTTCTGCAGCTGTGCTCGGGCTTGGAGCACCTCAAACCCTACCACGTCACCCACTGCGATCTGCGTCTGGAGAACCTGCTGCTCGTCCACTACCAGCCCGTGGAGCCCAGCCCCACCCCGTCCTGTCCCTCAAGGCTCGTTGTCAGCAACTTCTCCCAGGCCAAGCAGAAGAGCCATTTGGTAGATCCTGAGATCCTCCGGGACCAGTCCCGCCTCGCCCCGGAGATCATCACAGCCACACAGTATAAAAAGTGCGATGAGTTCCAGACAGGCATCCTTATCTACGAGATGCTGCACCTGGCCAACCCTTTTGATGAGAACCCGGAGCTGAAGGAGAAGGAGTACACGCGGGCCGACCTGCCCCGCATCCCGCTCCGCTCCCCCTATTCCCGGGGCCTGCAGCAGCTGGCCAGCTGCCTCCTAAATCCCAACCCTTCTGAGCGGATCCTCATTTCAGATGCCAAGGGCATCCTCCAGTGTCTGCTCTGGGGCCCCCGGGAAGATCTCTTCCAGACTTTCACCGCCTCCCCCAGCCCCGCTCACAGGAACACCCTGCTCCAGAACTGCTGGACATCAAGCGCACACTGCTCATGATCAAGTTTGCCGAGAAGTCCCTGGACCGGGAGGGTGGCGTCAGCCTGGAGGACTGGCTCTGTGCTCAGTATCTGGCTTTTGCCACTCCGGACTCTCTGAGCTGTGTTGTGAAAATCCTGCAGCCCCGTTAACATGTCCCAGTCACTGGTCTTACTTCATGTGTCGCCTTCTTCAAGTTGCCCACACACTTCCCCCTCCTGGTACCCATACAGAATTCAAGGGAAGAGGAGAGACAAGCCTTCCGTCCCCATCCAAGTCCAGTGAGACGCCGAGTCCATCTTAACATTAGGGAAAGTCAGCCGCACAAATGTGCAGCTGCCATTCATGGGAACACCTTCCACCCTAACTGTCCCCAAGTGCAGGAAATATGAAGATGCATCCTTGAAGTGACAGCTCCTCTGGTTTGAACTCCATGAGCTGGGTCAAGTTCCTCCAGAACTCTTGAGTACCGCCTGTCTTCTTAACACCATGCATTTATTCTCACTAGCAATAGACAGATTTTACCAGTACTTACCATCATCTACTAAACTTTCACAACAGACTCTTTTCCTTTAAAGAATCAATAATGGGCCCTCTTACCAGGCAGAACTGCCATCCTTAGCATCAGCCCAGCTTTGGTTCCGGGACTTACATCCTTTGTTCTAGCAGAGGGTAGAAGGACAAGGAGAGAGAATCCATCCTTAGGGTCATGCACCCACTTGGTCTCCATTATCAGTAAGCGTGTGCACTGGATGGAGGCCGGCCCTAAGTCTCCCCCCATGCTGCCACTGCCTGAATCTCCTTCACCTCGGTTCTGTCCCCACTTGCCAGTGAAGTTTGGGTTTATCAGCCCATGACAGAGCTGATCCAAGGTGGTGTCACCAGGGCCCCAGCAGGGCAGAGTGCAGTTCAGATCTTACAAATAACTGCAGGACATAAGGAGATGGTGTTCCTGCACGTGCAGTTCTCTAGGGGCCATCGGGGGAACAGAGTTTAAAGGACCGTTCTTTGATTCTGTCAGAGCTGTCAGCCTTGGCAGCCAGAGCTACCGGTACCCAGATCACAGTTTTCCCCTGAGCTGTAATTGGCCAGCACCGGTACCCAGATCAGTTTTCCCCTGAGCTGTAATTGGCCAGCCTCCTTCTATCAGCAGCCAGTGTTAACTAGTCTACCAAATGCTGTAGACAACAGCTCTGCATGGAAATGGCTGTCCATTGAGCCGTAACAACTCCTTCAAGGGCACAGTGTGGCTGGCTGTTAGGATGGCCAGAAGGCATAGGAAGGGGAGAAGGCCACTGACGAGACCGCCGACCTCCGCCTCGCAATGCCCACATTGTCTAGAGAGACTGCCTCCCAGCTGCCCAGGCACATTGCTCCCGGTGACTCAGAAACACCACTGAGGGCAGCTCATGGGGAGTTTGGATTGCAGAGGTGGGTGACCGAGAGCACCCTGCCTGGGGCCTGTGCTCCTCTCCTACGGATACTTGTGCAATTTTTGTATGTTTTTTTTTTAGCTGTATATACAGTGTTTATGTTGCAACTTCACCTGAAGCAATATCCACAGAATATCCCCTTCTTCCCTTGGCACATATTTGCGCTGAGACGAGTGTCCCTTCCACCCTCATCCACTGTGTGTGTGTGTGTGTGTGTGTGTGTGTGTGTGTGTTATTCAAAACTGTGAGTATCTGTTCTGTTTACTTCAACTCTGAAATCCCAAGAGTCACTCAGACAGTGTGAGTGTGTGTACACGTGTATACCCATGTGTGTGCACATGCCCGCTGGAAGTTGAGGCCAGGCCTCTGAGGGAGCAACCTGTGGCAGGGTTGATAGACACATCCTCTGCCTGGTGGGCAAGATGGCCCTGGGCCCCGCATCAGCCGGTGCAGAGCTTGTTAAAGCCAAGCCTGATTGTGCAGTATTATTTAGATAGCACGTTAGTGGCCTTTTGGTAATTTCTAAACTTTTAACATTATTAACCACCTTTCATGTGATTCACCTATATCAAAGAGGATCAAGAAAGGAGAAGAATGTATTTTATTGTGCTCTTCTTTGCTTCATTTTCTTCTTTTTAGAGAGAATGGGAGCCGTGAGGCCCATCTGGAGGATGCCCCTGTCCTCCCAGCCAGCAGTTCAGGACTTCCGGGGAGGAGAGCTGGTTGGCCCACACAGAGTCCTGTCTCCTCTGGCCAGAGGCAAGGCTCTGCCCTGGGAACATGTGGCAGGGTTGATAGACACATCCTCTGCCTGGTGGGCAAGACGGCCCTGGGCCCCGCATCAGCCGGTGCAGAGCTTGTTAAAGCCAAGCCTGATTGTGCAGTATTATTTAGATAGCACGTTAGTGGCCTTTTGGTAATTTCTAAACTTTTAACATTATTAACCACCTTTCATGTGATTCACCTATATCAAAGAGGATCAAGAAAGGAGAAGAATGTATTTTATTGTGCTCTTCTTTGCTTCATTTTCTTCTTTTTAGAGAGAATGGGAGCCGTGAGGCCCATCTGGAGGATGCCCCTGTCCTCCCAGCCAGCAGTTCAGGACTTCCGGGGAGGAGAGCTGGTTGGCCCACACAGAGTCCTGTCTCCTCTGGCCAGAGGCAAGGCTCTGCCCTGGGAACAGCCGCAGGATGGCGCGCCGCTGCAGGCCAGCAGTCCGCTCTTTCTCGGTGTCCTGCAGCCTGGCCCCACTTTGCCTAGCAGGCTTTAGTAGGTTGCCCGTAGCTAACCCATGTGCACATAACCTCCTGCCCAGTTATACACTGAAGTGGCAGCGCACAGACCACTACCCTGTCAGCCAGCACGCCCCCTCAGCAGCCTGCTCTCCACGGTTTGCACATTGAGACGCTTTCTCAATGTCACTCTCATGCTGCCTTGCCTGTGTGAATTTGAATGTTGACTATTTAATGCAGTTTCATATTTAATGAAGAATGTTTCCTGGTCCCTTTATTTGTTTTCTAGGTATCCTTCACCACCACCACCCTCCTTTTTTTCTCCTGTTTCTGTTTTGACTTGGATCCAGTCTTCTTCATTTTAACTCGATAGTATTATAAGCACGGACACCCTCCACTACCATTATTTTATAGCACTGGCAAACCGAGCACCTTTTCACATTAGATGTATTTAGTACTCTTTTCATAGTCGGACTTATTAAGGGCAAAAGAGAACGCCAGCTAGTCAGGAAGGGACTCAGGCTGCTCTGAGATGGGTGGCTAGATTAATAGTTCTCTGAGTGAGGGCCGAAGAACGTAAGGTAGGGAAGGACGAAAGTGTTACAGGTGAGAACGGAATAGGCAAGATAACCCTATTTCTAGGCAAGAGGTATTGTCAGATGGTCCTCCAAATATTTTTCCAAAAAGATGAAATTCAGTCTCATATTAACACAAATATTTTGCATTTCCATTTTAATTGTAGCAGAAACGTTGAATTCATTCATCAACTGCAAAGAAATCCTGCCCTCAGACATACATATTTATACATATAATATATATATATATATGAGTTTTGGATTGTGACTAGTATAGCACTTTAAGTTTTCTCAAGTAACATCAAGTTATTGTCTTCAATACGGATTGGATTTTTTCTCTTCTTTTGAAGTCTGTACTATAGATTCTTCCATGTATATTGAGAATTTGAACAATTAAGCCGCTATTGGAACTTTTCCTTAAGCCACACGAGCAAGAATATAATCTCTTGTACACTTTTAGGTAAATAGGACAATGGCTGGAGTAGCCAAGACCAAGACTGAATGTACAGCAGAGTGCCTTGTTAGCGTGCTAACCTCGTCTGGGAAGAAAGGAATTAGATGTTCCACGGGAAGGCGGGGGGCTGTGAAAGGGCTCCCTTGCTCGTCTGAGAGCCCTTGGTGCACTAGCATGATGCCAAGGAGCTAATTCATCAAGAATAACAGCAAGATGGTGGAAAGAGCAGTTGCAACCCATGGCATCAACAACAAAAGAACAGTGAAGAACGTCCACCAACCCATAGGCTAAGTCAGAATTGGAAGCCAGGAGTATGGCAGTGGGTTTTAAGTTTTGCCCTCAGAAGATAAACCGGCTGAGATATACAGGGGAGCACAGCACTCACATTCCCTAATCTACTGATGTCGAGGGCTCAAAAGTAAAATCTGTTGGTTAGAATTTTAAGGGTCTGAGTAGCCTTCCACTGTCATTGGGAGCCAGTTGTGTTCCAAACTCAGTCCAAGTTTGTGAACTTAGAAAACTAAACCAAGAGATCTGAGCTTCTGGAAATATTAATGATAATCCTGGGAATTAAACTACCTAAAATTGTATTTTAAAGTCTCTAGCATTATAAAATATCCATGAAAGATCTTTGGGGCCTACTAAACAGTAGGGCATAGAAGGTTTGCACTCCACTTCCCACATTCGAATTAAGAATACTTTGGTGCTAGGAAATTACCTGACTGTTTTGCTGATAGGAGTTTTCCCTAGATGTTACCAGCAGTGATCTGAAAAAAATATGGGTTAGTTCCAGAAATTGGGATGGGCTTAGGATACTGCACTGTATTCCAAGTGATTCTAGATGTATAAATAAGGTATGAACATACTTGGGATGGGCAGGGAGTAACTTGACTTCCTGGGCTAACTCTGACATGTTTTTTTATTCCCCTTACTAGTTGACAAGGAGTAAAAATTCTGGTTCAGCCTAATGACTGAACAGGATGGCTGCCCATGAAAGCAGGTGGTTAGTTTTACCTCATTGAAGCCCATATTCTCAAAGGCCCAAAGTGCTGTGCCAAGACAAATCCAAGTGCCACTCTTGCTCAAGTGTGCCCCGCAGCCTGTGCTGATGGCAGCACCAAACGTGGGGATTCCATGGACCAAAACCGATGCCATTAGGGAAGCCACGAGTGGTGCCACGCAAGATTCTAGACAGAGATTATACCAAAGAAACCAAGCCTCTTTGTCCTGATGTTTTTTAGGTGATGAGGCTGAGTTATGACAGACGCCATGGGAAGAGAACTCACATGCATTCCCACATCCAGGTATTCCGCTGATCAAGTAAACCATCCTCAAAAAGCACCTATTTTTTTAAAAACAAGTCCATTTTGTGTATTGGTCAGGGGGAGGGGGGAGATGATGCTAGTGAAAACCTTGGGAAGATTATAAATTCCCCAGAGTTTCAGGAGAAGGAACTATCCTCTCTCCCATTGACATGATTGTGACAATCACCCAAACTTCAGCTTGGAACATCATATCCCTGTAATACTGAAAGCTGAGGGGTTTTTTTTTTGTTTGTTTGTTTTTAAGAGATGTGGTAGTTTCAATAGGTTTGTTTTAAAAAAAAAAAAAACTCTTGGGAAATTTCTTTTAAAAAATCTAGTATTTTTTATAAACTGAGGTGTTCGCCACTCATCACCACCATTTTAATATTTATAAGTGCCCAGAAAGTACAAGGTGCTATACAGCTGTTAAACACCCTCTCTCCGCAGCTGTTTGAAATTAGAGTAGGTTTTTGCGTCAGCCACTGCAGAAGCTTTTCCCCTTTCACTCGGGCGGGCTGCGGGGGCTTGCATCGGGGACATCCGTCAGGTGTTTTCCCAAACTGCAGCGTTTATTCCAGCTTCTCACTTTTCCCCACCCATTTGCCTCCACTTTTATTTTTTAAATCAAGAAAGATTCAGGGAATCAAAAGAGGTAAGACATTTTTTAACCTAGCAGAAGTACAGAGTCATATATTTTGCTACAAATATTATATTATGGAAAATCCACTTTGCCCGTGTAGTGTGTGGAGAGTGTGTGTCTCCGCGCTCCCGATAACTTGAATGTTGAACCATCCCTATGGCTTCAGGGTAGCATTTTTGAAAGATAAACCACACTGCTTCAGGAAACTTGCTCCAAATAACTACTTGGTTATCCCTTCCCTTAGCAGTTTTAAAAGGTGTTACATGTGAACACATCGGGATGGGATTTTTCTGTTGATACGCCGGGCATTTTGGTGTGAGATGAGGGCAGAAGCAAGATGTTGTCCTTTCCGTGATTTGAATCATGGCAGTCCTCATTCCGCTCTCTCTTTCATTCCCCACTGGCTCTGCCCATGCTCGCTTTTTGAAAATCTTGTTTCTTTTGTTCTTTCCTGGAGCTTCACCTCTCTACTTAACATATTTTAGAGTTGTAGAAACCTACCAACAAAAAGTCCCCTCTGTCACCAGGTGGCGCCGCCCTTTGGTTTGCTGTGGTACTTTGCTGTATTCTCTGTGGCATCATGTTCTGTGTAAATAAATTCATTTTCATATCCAGTAAAAGCAGACAAGCTCTTGTCCTTTCAGCTTCTCTCCACACTGACGTGCCGCGGACATGGTTACATCTTAACTCGCAGGAGGTATGCCTTCTCAGATGCTCCTCCCTGCTGACCTGCCCTTGTTTTCAATTCATTCCCCCTCTGAACTGAGAAAACCAGGCATAGAAGGGCAAGTGAAGGCCTTCAGCTTTCCCCCAGAGCTCAGAGGGCTGCAGGTTTGCTGTGTGAGATCGCCCCCTAGTGACCAGTCACCATATAAGAGGTCCTGTTAGTCGCCCAGTGGTGTCCGACTCTGGGACCCCATGGACTGCAGCAGCTAGGCCTCTCTCTGTCCCTCACCATCTCCCGAAGTTTGCCCAAGTTCATGTCTATTGCATCGGTAATGCCATCCAGCTATCTCATCCTCTGACGCCCTGGGTTTGTTTAAAAGGTCCTGGGTTTATTTAAACGGTTTGGTTAGCCAGCTGAGGCTGAGCCTCTCAGTGGCCATCTCAGAGCTCTGCAGACAATATGAGCAGAGCAGGACCTTGTACAGCGTCACCTGCTGCAGAGTTCACATCCTTCGCCTGTTCCTAAAGGTACACAGTCACACTGGGTCCTCACAAAGGCAGACAAGCTAATGAGCAGATGCTTCCACAGCAGAGAGAGGAGGCCACTGGGCTCAGGCAGGACGAGTCCGCAGTGGGCAGAGGCAGTGACAGCTGCCACGTCATTGGAGTGGAATGGATGAAAGTGCAAACATTAGACTGAATTCAGACCAGATTTTAGAGCTCTTACCCCCTTTACCATGGACACTGTTTCCAGCCCGGTGTTTCCGCTTCTCTCCACCAGCAAGCATTCTAGAGCTTTCAGACATAATATTTAAGGGATATTCCAGAAAAGTGATTTCCAGACTCCAGTTATATATTGCTGAGGAGGAAAAACTGTACTGACGTGGGCCTCAGAGCTCTCTCTGTTGCCTGGGCCGGGGAGGAAGGGTCAAGAGGATAAACTGAGAGACAACTCCCTGGGACATAGGCTCAGCTTCTGGAGAGGAGCTCAGGGAACTAACCTTCCTTGTTGTGAACTGACTTCTAGAGGGAGAGAACCAGAGAAAGAGGCAGTTGGACCTGAGAGGTCTCAACATTATAGAGAGGGAACACAGTACGCTTGGGTGGCTGTCCAGTGCTCTGCTGGTGAGTGGCCAGCTGGGGCCCCTGAAAGATACGGGCTTGGATGGTGAGGGTTCAGGGTTGCCCAAGCCAGGCTCCAGAGCGGGTGGAGCAAGGCCACAAATGGGATCCCTCTGACCTTTGGTATGACTGGAGAGAGATCCTGTTAGCCCTTCAGCACCTTGCCCAGCATGGGGTCCATTCCTAAGAATTCTGTCAGTGGGCCCTCAGGAAGACCACTCTTCCCTTTGATTCTGGATTGTCCAGAGGTAATGGACCACTGACATTTGAGTGGGGCCTTTGGCTTCCCTGGTGGCTCAGATGGTAAAGAATCTGCCTGCAATGCAGGAGACCCAGGTTCAATCACCTAGGTCGGGAAGATCCCCTGGAGGAGGGCATGGCAACCCACTCCAGTGTTCTTGCATGAAGAATCCCAAGGACTGAGGAGCCTGGTGGGCTACAGTCCATAGGGTCACAAAGAGTCAGATACAAATGAGCGACTAACACTTTAACTTTTCTTTGGCTTCCACAGGCCTGGGAGCTGACTTCTTTCAACCCAGGTCACAAAGAATCTTGAGTTCTTTCCTACCTGGGATTTACTGGTACGAGAAGCTCTCTGGGTGCCTGGCACAGGGTGTGCACTCCGTGAGCTCTCTGCTATTCTCCAAGACTCAGCAAATTATGCTTCCTTGTAAGCGAGCCCATGCTCTACAAAGGAAGGGACTTCATTAGTGCCTCAGGAGCCAAGGGCTGCAGTTTGCAGCTCACAGCTGAAACTTAAAAACCAAATTGCATACAGGGTGGAGGGGGAGGGATCTTGGTTGCCAAGATCCAGTTCTCTCAAATGTGCCAACCTCTGAGTGAAACAGGCTGCCTGGACACAACTCCTGACCTCCTGGAGATGTTGTTACTCTCTCTCCACACACACATATCCCAACTAACTGCTCGCTTACCCTCTGAAGGTGCCAGGAAGCAACCGAAAGGCTGAGCTGTACTGGTCACCAGTCCCAGCTGGAGAATCTAAGCAGGGCTCCTGGGTGCTGGAGAATGTGCTCGGTGAGAGGAACCTGGGGTCCCAGGAATAGAGGGGCGCTGAATCTCTGTCAGGGGGCCGCAGAGCTCTTGCTTCCTGGAGCAATCACCTCACACTTGGGCTGGAGTCCTGGAACCAGGGGTCGGAAGTTGGGCAGAGTGAAAACCTGCAAGCCTGTGGCTCGCCATCTGTTCTTTCTCTCCCGCAAGTGCCTCTTCTCCCTGCAGCGCACTCCACTGCACACCCAGGGGCACACCCAAAACCACCCCAGTCCCGCTGCCCCAGCCTTCCCTGCCCAAGCCACTCACGCCCCCTGATGCCCAGGACAGAGCCCACTGTGTGTCGGGCTCTGCAGGCCTCCCTGCTCAGGCTCGAAGCAGCCCAGCTTCCCCCACTGACTCTTCTTTCTCCTCAAACTCCTGACCCTGCGCCTTTCCTACGCACTCTGGGCAACTGGCCTGGGTGCTGTTCAGAGAGCCCTGGACTAGTGCCAGTGGGAGCAAGCTTCATTCCCACCGCCATCCAAGGAGATGGCGCCATTTTGCCCATTTCAGGATTTGAACATGGATCTGTATGGCTTGTCAGTGCTTTTTCCTAAGAGTTCCAAAGAGATCAAGAAAGAGCTTCTTGGGATAGAACTAGCTTGGTTTATCCTCACAACTCTATGAAGTAGGTTCTAGAATTATCCCATTTTACCCACAAGAAGACAAGCCAGAGGTTTTATTTGCCCGAATCCCTAGTGAGGGAACCAGGATTTGTCCTCAAGACAGTCTGACTCTTCCTCGCAGCTCGCAGAACTCATGGTCTTCCTCCCTCACCTCTTCAATCCCTCAGAATCGCAGTGGCCTCCTGTGCCCAGAGAAGACAACCCAACTGCAGAGCCCAAGTCCTGCCCCCTGGTCATGCTTTTTGCTAAGCAGCCCTCCACACCCTGCTAGGCTGGTCTCTTTGCTGCTCAAACACACTGGAGATTTCCCTGCCCACACTGTCCCTGTCCTTACCTCCCCATTCTCCGGGCCCCCATTCAGCCAAGAAGCTTCTGGGGTGACTCCCACTGGAAATGTTCTCTCATCCATCTGAAATCAGCCTGCTGCCCAATCCGGTGCGCAGCCTGGTGTGCGCGTCCTGCCCCTCACTCCAGCTGCTCCTCTCATCGGTCTCCTCAGAGTCTGAGTGAGACCAGCAGGAGGGGCATGAACAGCACTGCACCTGCGGCTCCTGCCTGCAGGTCCTGGGCCAGGTTTCCCACTTCTAATCCTCACTCCAGCCCTCTGACCCCAACTGCACATGAAGAAATCTTAAATCAGAGTGGGTGAGAAATTTGTCCAAGGCTGCACAGCTGGATGCCAACAGCCAACTCATTGGAAGAGACCCTGATGCTGGGAAAGGAGAAGAGGGCAGCAGAGGATGAGATGGTTGGATAACATCACTGATTCGATGAACATGAACTTGAGCAAACTCTAGGAGATGGTGAGGGATAGGGAGGCCTGCTGTGCTGCAGTCCATGGGGTCACAAAGAGTTAGACATGACTTAGCGACTGAACAACAAGCACAGCCAGTAAGTATTAGGGCTGAGATTCGAACCCAGCCTGGCTGCCTCAGAAGTCAGTTCTCTTGCCCACCACATCCCAAGTCCTAGCCTGTTTCTGTGCCAAGGGAAAGGTCTGAGTCCTACAGTCATTCATTCCAACTGTGACAGACTGGGGCAGCCTAGGAAGGCTTCCTGAAACA
>SJXQ01003347.1:123423-200436 GCA_006408695.1 Aepyceros melampus | reverse complement strand
GGGAACCTCCGAGGATGGCTTCGGGGATGAAAAAGGTAACTGGGCGACCACCACTCACCACAGAGGTAACATAGAGGCAGTTTGGCAACTTTCTTCTCCTTTTTCTTCTTTTTCATGTGTGTGGGCAGGAGGTGTCGGGGGTGGAGGGAATCTACTCTCCATTCATCCACCCTCTCCATTCCCTCCCTATCATGTTATCTAGATTGTAAAGTGCTCAACCCTTTGCCAGATCTTTGTGCAAATACACACAAACCATACACATACACCTGTACAATACTCTGCAAATTGCTTTTCTCACTTAAGACTGACCCAAAAGACATCACAATCATAGCACTTCTCAAAAGGCAGCTTCTCTCACTAAAAATGATAGCATTATATAACATTGTTGTTGTTTAATTGCTAAGTCATGTCCAACTCTAAGACCCCATGGACTGTAGCCTACCAGGCTCCTCTTTCCATGGAATTTTCCAGGCAAGAATTCTGGAGTGGGTTGCCATTTCCTTCTGCAGGGAATCTTCTCAATGCAGGGGTCAAACTGCGTCTCCTGCACTGGAAGACATTGGCAGGCAGATTCTTACTACTGAGCCACCAGGGAAACCCATTATATAACATGCTACTGCTGCTGCTGCTAAATCACTTCAGTCGTGTCCGACTGTGCAACCCCAGAGACAGCAGCCCGCCAGGCTCCCCCGTCCCTGGGATTCTCCAGGCAAGAACACTGGAGTGGGTTGCCATTTCCTTCTCCAATGCATGAAAGTGAAAAGTAAAAGTGAAGTTGCTCAGTTGTGTCCGACTCCTAGCGACCCCATGGAGTGCAGCCTACCAGGCTCCTCCATCCATGGGATTTTCCAGGCAAGAGTACTGGAGTGAGGTGCCATTGCCTTCTCCGTTATATAACATACATATATGTAAATATATTATTCTTATCATTATTTCTGCTTCTCTGGACATCTAGCCACATACTTGTAGGGATGGTTGAACAGTGAGACATGAGAAACTACAAAGCTCTCTCAGGAACTATATAGAAGTTGCATAGACACAGAGATGAACCCCCAGGCTGGGCAGAAGGACCATGTTATCTTCTCAAATATTTCATTAAATTTTAAATCTCAGTGGGTTGTTGTTGTTGTTTTCTTTTTGACCTTTACAGAATGGTTCTGAGTCACTTGGAAGAACAAATATGTGAAAGAAACCCACAGATTGTTGAAACTGAGAGGCTATTTAAGTATATGAAAAAGCTATAATCAATAAAACAGTGTAATAGAGATACAAGAAAAAAACAGGTCAGTATAACAGAATAGGTAACTTAAAAACAAAGCTTATTATCTATAAAAAATGTAATACAGGATAAGTTAGACATTACTATATGGGAGGGAAAGAAAGTCTTATCCAATAAGATGTGAATCAGTTAGCTCTTTGGAAAATAATTAATCTGGACGCTGTAAACCCAAATAAACCCAAGCAGATCAAAGAGCTACATGGCACAAAAGAAAGAAAAATTAAAAGAAATCGTAAGAACTAGAAAGAAAGCTAAGTCAATACCTGTTCTATCTCTTGTTGATAGGGGACTTTCTAACTTAAAAAGCAATAGAAGGCATCTGAAAGGGGAAGATCAATAGGTTTGACTACATAAAGATGATAACCCTTCATCCACTGAAAACATTAGAAACAAAACTGAAAGGTAAATAACCAGGCAGAAAAACCATTTCAACAAATATAATGGACGTAGGGTTAAAATCCTGTTACAAAGAGCTCATGCAACCATTAAGAACATAAAATGCCAATGGAGAGATGAGGACAAGTCACAGAAGAATCCAAATGCTTAACCTTTCTAGAAATAAGAGAAAAGAAAAACTAAGAACCTAAAAACCCTTTTAATAGCCTTTTTTGATTATAAAAGTGATGTACGTTTACAGTAGAAAATCTGGAGGATAAAATTGACCCACTGGGCCACCATCCAGAAGAGACCAATACTGACGTTTGCTGTGTATCCTGCAAGTGTTGCTTCCTCTGCCTTTTTCTTTTTTAGTTTGAATCCTATTGTGGCTTCCCATTTTCTGCCTATCAGGTTAACAAAGCTCTTTTTAAAGCTTGTACTCAGTGCTGATGACAGTGTATGAGGTTCAGACAACGTAGGTGCAACTGAATTTGAGGGGAAGGGGCTTAACTCATCCTGTCCTTCTGAGGCCACAGCTGAGCAGGGGTGTTGGGCCAGTTGTGACCCCAGGAGCCATGTAGAGACTGCAGATCTCCAAGACCACAGCACCAGAGTCTCCAGGGGGCTTTTCAAAAGGACAGACTCTGGGGGCCCCACCCAAGTCTGATGGCAGAGGCCTCCCTCTCCCCAGGGTCCCATGGTTATTTGGAGCTTGCCACAGGCCTCTCTGCCCTGAGTCTGGCTGCTGGGTTTGAATCCACACTTCACCTCTAGTTACCTATGGTCCTCAGGCACACTCAGAGCCTTGGTTTCAATGGAGAGTGCCAGCTTGCAGGGTCATTGTGAGGATTAAGTCCATCAGAGGTGTTTAGCCCACTGCCTGGCAATAGCATGTGCTCATACTATTTTGTGAGCTCAAAAGAGCGAACTCCAACTATTTGCTTTCTGTTTTTATTACCCAGGACCTATCAAGGGATTTTTGCTGAACAAAGGCAATGTGAATTCAAATCCCTGCCTCATGAGAGTTGGAAAACTGTTCACAGCTTTCAAACGGCAGTTTCTCCAGCTTTCCAAATATCTCCTGGCTAAGTTTCAGAAAGGCCTGCTAACTGTCCTTTCTCTACACCTCCTGCCTGTTCAAGGTGACACAGCACACCTGAGGCAGAAAGCATCCCTCTCTCCTGACAAGGTGCTCAGCCCAGATCCTGCCAGCCCTGTCTGTCCCAGCCTTGCTTCTCCACAGAGCCACATCAGGGCTGTCATTCCGGCTCCCCTTACGACCGACAACTGGGCCTTGGCATAATAAATGCTCCGGTCGAATGTACTTTATTTTGGGAAAAGTCATTAAATCACTTTTGTGGAAACATTTAATTGAATTAGATTGTTTTCTGATTGTAATAAATGTTAATAATTGAGTGGGCCGGGTGTCCTTGGATCAGGCTGGCTTCTCTTGGTTTAATTAGGAGGAGAGTGCAGACTGACTTCTTTTTGTCATAAGTCTGAGGTTTAAATTTATCTTTTGTGCTAATAAAGTAATCAGGCAGGTGCAAGGAGCAGATTATTTTTTATATCTGAAATTTAATAGCCTGCTTCACTCACAAGCCTCTGCTTGGCATCATCGGGGCATGACCTAGTTCCCTTGTCTTGGCTTAATGAGGTTTATCCATTTCTTTGGGGAAAAGAAAGAAATATTAACTTCTGCGAAAGTCCTTTTCTTTCCCAATAATACCAGTCACCTGGTTCGAAGGGGACAAAGTTGCTAACAGGAGAGGCAGGTGGTCTGGAAGGCACTAAGAACCAGCCCACCCCTCAAATTTTTGTTCACTAGAGTAGGCAGGCAGACCTGGGAAGTTCCAGAAACTCAGAACAGCCCAGAGATCCTGGCAGCTTCCTCATTATAGAGATATTGAGACTGCAACCCAGAGAGGGAAGGAGCATGCCCAAGGCCACACAGCATGGCCCTGGTATAGTAACATCCGCCGACCAGAGAATCCTTAATAACAAATTCAGTTTGGGTCAACTAAAACTGACACAAGCCAGACCCTGGATTAGCAGTGAGGGTAGATAGGCCCAAGGAGTTGGCACAATAGTAAAATATAAACTGGCATAAAGGTCACACAGCATTGAAGGCAGTATTAAACACCTGTCTCAGACTTGGGGAGTAGGAGCAGTCTGGAACCCTTCAAGAGGAGGTGTGTTAGCATTAGGTTTTGAAGGATAAATAGATAGAAGTATGCCAGGTAGACAAAGTATGGTGAAGAGCATTCCAGACAAAGGAATGTCTGCACACACGAGAGCCCCAGGAAGCTCTCAGAGGCTCAGATTTGAGCTGGAGAAAACCCCTCTTTCTGTCTGCTGCAGTAGAGAAGGGTTCAGAGGGGGAGTCTATCGGCGGGGAGAACCAGGTGAGGGAGGCTGGGAGATCCTCAGCCAGTTCATTGCCATGAAAATGGAAGAGCAGGGCTAGATCATGAAATATTCAAGAAGCAGAGTCAACGTTTCCTGGCTTGGTCAGGTGTCCTGAGGAAACCCTGGGAGGGAGCAGATGAGGAGGATGGAGGGGTGACACCTGCCCTTTCGGACAAACTCCCTGGCTACTGAATGGTTGTGCTTCCTCCGAATGGGTCTGTAAGGTGGCAACAGCAGCAGCCGCTTGCAGCTAGCAGCTTCCTTTAGCCAGATACCATCACACACGCTTTGCCTGCATACTACATTTCCTCTTCAGTATATCCCTGCCAGGTGGATCCTGTTCTTACCCCTATTTTTCCAGTGGGAAAGGAGAGGAGCCATGACTTGCCCAAGGTCACTGAACTTCAGAAGTGGGAGAGCGAGTGGCAGCTCCCCACACTGAGCCCGACCTACCCTGGATAGGTGTGCTCCACATTCAAATGGGGCCTTACTGACTTTCTACCCCAAAGTATCCCTAATAGGTGACCAGATCTAGGTTTTCCTTTGAGGAAGCAAAAGACCGTACTAACACCAAAACATCATTCCCCGGGGGCACGAGGGCTGACCCGGGCATCTTGTCCCCTCCCTCATTGGTGCCCAGGCTCTTCTTGCTGGAGAGAGGAGGTGAGCAGGGCTGGGCTTCCCTCTTTCTTGAAGGCCCCCTAGTATAGCAAGAAGGGCCTGGGTTCAAACACGCTTTGCTCCGTGTAACCCGGGACAAGTCACTCTTCCTCCCCAAGCCTCAGTGACCCCATGTCCACCCCTGCCCCCAGGGCTGCGTGGGGTCTCTGGGGTCCCAGCGTACAGTGTGACTGCAGCCACCCCAGCCTTGCTCTTTGGCTCCCTTCAGGCTGAGGGGGTCTCAGGACATAGAGCCCCTTCCACATGGTGTCCTCACAGGTGCAGCATCTAACCCGAGAAACCGGACCCCAGGCCTGCCACCCAGGAATCAAGTCCACTGCCAGCGGACTCTCTTTTTTCAGTAGGTCCTCACCCTTCAGCAACCTTCAGTAGTCGGGTTGCACAGCACACACCTTCCCTCTTCACTCACCACCCTGACTCTGCCTGTCAGGATTCCGTTCACCCTTCCAGGTCTCAGTCTGCCTGCCTCCTCTCCAACCCCACGGGGCCTCTCCCCACCTGCTCTATGCCCCTTCTGGCCCACCTGCCACTGGGTACTTGTCTGATGCTAGCAAGCTCCCAGGGTGGACCCAGGGCTCTAAATCACCCCCAGGGCCTGCCAGAGTCATTCCTGCAGGAGGGACAGCTCAGGGTTGTGGACGGATGGAGACAGGATAGAATTTGGCAAATTCCCCTACCTGCCCTCCCCATTACACGTACACACGTGTGCATACACGTATGTGGTCACACACATATGCACACACGTGTGCACACACGTATGCTGTCTGGCCCACCCTCCCATTCTGTGGTCACACTGGCCTTCCCTCTAGCCCTGTCCCCTCTGCCTGGGGCCTCTCCCCACTCCCTCCCGCTCCTCACTGGGCTGCCCCAGATGCTTCTCTAGGCCCTGGTAAGTAATCCTACTCCACGTTTCTCACTGGGACACGCCTTGACTTTGGGGCAAGGCCAGGCCCTTGGCAAGGTGCCACTGCACACCACTGTGGCCCTGTCCCTAGGAAAATACAAGGAACGTGGCTTGGGAGCTAGTCATTGACAGGCTCCAGGAAACTCCCCCCAAATCCAAGGAGAAAGCCAACCGTGATCCTTCCCAGTGCGGCCAGGAAAGGGGCCGTGAAAGTGAGATTAGGAAGGTTTCCCCTCCCGCTCCCTGCTTCCTAGAAAACAAAGCAGCAGAGCCAACTGGGTCCCGACTGATGGGTTTCCTGCCACCACCCCTCCTCCTGCAGGACAGACCAGCTGTTAGCACCAGATTAATGACCACGATTAAAAACAAAATGCCCTTGCCATGGCCCACTGTCCTCCCACACCTGTGAGTCCGGAGGCTGAGCTCTAAGCCCCGGGAATGGAAGATTTGTAATGAAATCAGACAGGCCTCTTCACCACTGTGGTATCAGGGCCCAGGGGAGATGCAGACTTATTTCCTAATCTCCCGTGGAGCATCTGTCAGCCCTGCCACACGGCAATGTCATTCCCGTGCCCAGCAAGGACCTTGCATGGGGCTGGCTGTCTGCCGCCTGCCAGGCCACCTCCCCAGCCTCTCCTCCAGCCCCTTCTCTTTGCCTGGGCTCAGGCTGAATGGACATTCACACACGCGTGCGCACGCACACACATGCACACACACAGCCTGGTTCATTCATAAAGTGTCTGCTCTGTCCCTTTTGCATTGACAGAAGAAAGAGAAAAATGAGCACATCTCTAAGCAGTGTTGTGTGCGCGCGTGCTAAGTCGCTTCAGTCGTGTCCGACTCTTTCATAGCCCGCCAGGCTCTTCTGTCCAGGGGATTTCCCAGGCCAGAATACTGGAGTGGGTTGCCATGCCCTTCTCCAGGGGATCTTCCTGACCCAGGGGTTGAACTTGCATCTGTTACATCTCTGCTTTGGCAGGTGGGTTCTTTACCACTTGGGCCACCTGGGAAGCCGCTATAGCAGTGTTAGAAAACAGTAAAGGCACTGTTGACAAATGAGTCATTCTGCAGGCTTTCTAAAAGCTGAGAAGTAGATGAGAACAAGCAAAATGAGAAGCCCACTGGTGCAGCACAGCCCATGACCTACCCAGACTGGGGACGTTTTCCCACCAGAGAGCTTCTGGGTGGCAAGGCTGAGCAGAGCAGCAGAAGGATGCTCAGGCTTCACCAGTTAGGACTGCATGCTGAGTCAGTGAGGGCTGTGGGGGGCTCACACAGGACAGAGGGGACAGGGCCCCACAATTACCACAGAGGAAAGCAAGGGGGATCTTGGTAGCAGTGGCAGCTCCCGCCATGCCAGAAACTTCTCTACTGCTATTGGCTATTACAGCCTAGTCCCTTGTGGACACCTGAGGCCCCGCTGGCAGAAGCTGTAGGACTGGGTGGTGGGGAGCAGGGAGAGTGGCCTGGACTCCTCTGGAACAGGCCACAGAGACCTGTCCCCCCCTGCCCCAACCTCGCGGTGTGGGCAGAACTCCATGAGACCTGGGATGCCAGGCACAAGCGATCCTGTGGCTCCTGCCCCCACCTGGCTATTTGCTCCCAGTTTCTGCACTTGGAAGGGAATTCTTCCTGCCCATACCTCCCCAGAAAGACTCAAATGAGGCCAGGAAACCTTGGGTACCACGTCCTTCTTATGATATTCATAGTAGGTCTTAAGCATCAAGGGTTCTGAGAAGTCTTATAGTCACTTTTATTCTGTTTTACATTCAGCACAGTTACTATGTGCAGTCTCGTGAATTTTGACAAAAGATCACACCCACATAACCCACAGTCTCATCATTTGTACAGCACTGAACATTTTCATCACCCCAGGAAGTCCCCTCACTCCCCTGGCCCATCACCTCTACCCCCACCCCAAGGGCAACTGATCTATAATAATAGAAGCTTCGTGTTTATGGATTCTTACACAACATGTGCTCCTTCCTGTCTGGTTTCTTTCACTCCATGTATTATCTGTAATATCCACTCACGTTATTGCATGTGTCTGTGGTTCATCACTTTTAATGGTTGAGGAGTATTCCATGGTAAGATACATATTTATTACAATGTGTTTATCTATTTTCCTGCTGATAAATATTTAGATTTTTCTGATTTTTACTTGAACAAAGTTGCTATGAATACTTCTCTGTACTAGACTCTGTGTGAACATATTCCACCTTTTTCCTGGATGGTTTTACCTAGAAGTGGAATTTTGAGGTGCATGCAAACCTCTAAACTGCTTTACAGAGTACCAGCTTACACTCCTCCTGAAAAGTATAGGAGTTTCTGGGGCTCCATGTCCTCTATATCTTCACTGTTATTTGGTGTTATTTTGTCAGTAACTTTAAAAAAATATTTCAACTCATCATTTATCACACTTACTGAACCACTGAACTTTTTTCTCATGATCTCTTTTAATATCCCATGGAGGCAGTGTGCAGTAGAATACTTGGAAAGTAAAGATCTAGACTCTCAGTTATAAAAGGAGAAGTCAAAACATTAGCTATAATAATAAAGAACAGGAGGAGAAAGAGATGCTCAGAAGAGGAGACAAGGCACAAAATCAGAACAGGCCTCCAGTGGAAAGGAGTTGAGTTCAGTAAATAAGAGATAACTTTGGGACTTCCCTGGTGGTACAGTGGATAAGAATCCACCTGCCAGTGGAGAGGATGGGGATCTGATCCCTGGTCTGGGAAGATCCCACGTGCCACAACTACAGAAGCCTGCTTTCTCTAGGGCCGGTGAGCCACAACTACTGAGCCGCGTGCTGCAGCTACTAAAGCCCATGTGCCTGGAGCCTGTGCTCTGCAACAAGAGACGCCACCACAAGAAGGCCATCCACCCCGACAGAGAATAGCGCCCACTGCTCACAACTGGGGAAAGCCTGTGTGCAGCAAGAAAGACCCAGGGTAACCAAATAAATAAAATAAAATAAATAATAATTTGGGAAAACTTCTGAGCCACATTTTTTGAGAGATTCGAAAGATTTCACATTGATAAAACTGAAGCAGGCTATTACAAAGGAGAAAGAGAATTCAGAAATTACTAACATGTTTGCAAAATGAAGGTCACTTTGAAGTGAAGTCAAAGTCGCTCAGTCGTGTCTGACTCTTTGTGATCCCATGGATTATACAGTCCATGGAATTCTCCAGGCATACTAGCATGGGTAGCCATTCCCTTCTCCAGGGGATACTCCCAACCCAGAGATTGAACCCAGGTCTCCTGCATTGCAGGCAGATTCTACCAGCTGAGCCACAAAGGAAGCCCTATACTCTAATACATTGATTAAATAAACAGTTCATAAACACAAATCTTCAACTACAATTGTTTTTAATAGATAGTAGCTCTGAAGATCACTTTCAGTTCAGTTCAGTTCAGTTGCTCAGTCGTGTCCAGCTCTTTGTGACCCCATGAATCACAGCACGCCAAGCCTCCCCATCCATCACCATCTCCCGGAGTTCACTCAAACTCATGTCTATCGAGTCGGTGATGCTATCCAGCCATCCATCCTCTGTTGTCCCCTTTTCCTCCTGCCCTCAATCCCTCCCAGCATCAAAATCTTTTCCAATGAGTCAACTCTTCGCATCAGGTAGCCAAAGTACTGGAGTTTCAGCTTTAGCATCATTCCTTCCAAAGAACACCCAGGGCTGATCTCCTTTAGAATGGACTGGTTGGATCTCCTTGCAGTCCAAGGGACTCTCAAGAGTCTTCTCCAACACCACAGTTCAAAAGCATCAATTCTTCAGAGCTCAGCTTTCTTCACAGTCCAACTCTCACATCCATACCTTTTTAAAGGAGAATGCTGAAAATGCAAAAAGGGATGTGATGAGAGAGAGCAAAGAGCTCAAGAAAGGGGAAAACATTCCTTAAGTAAGGAAAGATTTGAATTTATATTTGAAAAAGCACAGTACACCTCAGCAAAAACTTGATAAAGAACAATCAAGACCAACAGCAGTCAGTCCTGGATTTTCAGCAGACTAATTAAAGAAAAATTAAGACTTCAAAAAAAAAGGACAGAAATGATAGGAGAATTTAGTTTAAGGTAAAGATGGTATTTTAAATCAGAGAGGAAAATTCCATTTAATAAAGGGTTTTGGTATAACTCACCATGTATCTTAAAAAAAAAAAAGATAGCTTTCCATGTTACTTCCTCGCCTAAAATTCCAAATGGATCTTAATTGCAACAATGAAATTATAAAAATAATAGAAGAAAATCTGTATATTAGCTAAGGTGCTGTAATTGGTAAATTCCAAAAATATCAGGTGCTTAGCACAATAGTTTAGTTTTTGCTCATGTGAAGTCCAACTGGAAGGGGTAGAGTGAGATGGGGATTTTGCTGCCCACAGTTTTCCCAAGACCCAGGATGAAAGAAGCACTGTCATCTTCAACAAGAGAGCTCCCAGGTTGCTCTGAGCATTGATTCCATCTGTCAGTCAGACAGTGAGAGATGATTATGCATGAGAAAGCACACACATCCAAGACAAGAAAGATAAGTGGGAATAACCTTTGAAACTGAGGGAATTTCAAATTATAAGATGTCTCCCTGCATAACTCTATGCAAATAACTTTGAAGTATCTAGTTGAAATATTGATTTTCTAGGAATACATTATTTATTAAAACTGACCCCAGAAGAGAGAAAAAGTCTAAATAGATAAATCTACTAAAAGAAATAGAGAAAGTTGTTAAAGAGCTAATCCCTAAAAAAACATTTCAGAGGGGAGTTCTACAAAGCTGAAGGAACGGACATTCTCAATCCTCATTAAATTATTCCAAGGAATAGAAAATAATAAGTACATGAAGGGGGAGTGGGGAATTACCCAGCAAATGACTATAGAAGCTCAGGTTGCCTGGTAACAAGCTGAATGTCCACTGAAAGCTACCCTTATCTCAACAGTCAAAGTTCAATTTTCCACCAGCCTGCCAGATGCCAGCAGTTAGGATTCTAGACAGCTCTCTGAGAAGCTGGCATCTAAACTTAGTCTGGACATCTGGGCTCCTCAGTTATGAAAATCTTTCTTAAACCAATTTAAGCTGAGTATCCATTTCTTATAAAAGACATGTCTTATTCAGTGGATAAACCATATTCTATTCAATTCTTAATGTAAATAAGAAATGATACATTGAAATATATTTGCTAGTAATTTAAAGATAAGTACTAATAATATGGCTGAGCGCCAAAGAACTGATGCTTTCGAACAGTGGTGCTGGAAAAGCCTTAGACAGCAAGGAGATGAAACCAGTCCATCCTAAAGGAAATCAACCCTGAATATTCACTGAAAGGACTGATTCTGAAGCTCCAATACTTTGGCCACCTGATGCGAAGAGCTGACACACTGGAAAGACCCTGATGCTGGGAAAGATTGAGGGCCGGAGAAGGGGAGACAGAGGATGAGATGGCTGGATGGCATCACCAACTCAATGGACGTGAGTTTGAGAAAACTCCAGGAGATAGTGAAGGACAGAGAAGACTAGCATGCTGCAGTTCATGGGGTTGCAAAGAGTCAGCCACAACGTAGCGACTGAACAACAACTAATAATAATATGGATTGACACAGAAGTTAAAAACACAAGAGGAAAAACAAGTAACAGTCAATGCTTTGTCAACCCAACAAAATTCAGAAAAGAGAAAAAAGAAAATATTGAGAAAGAATAATTAACAGAAAATGTGAAATTGAATGGCAGGAAGAACAAACATTTTATTGTTACAGTACACCTATGACTTACACTTAAATTTCTTTATTGGGCACACACACACACATATTCTTCTATACAGTCATACACACAAATCCAGTTATAGACCAGTCAGTTACAAAATACTCACTTATAACAAAATAACAAAGATTAGCATGAAAGGTCTGGCAAAAATAATCCAGGCAAAAGCTGACAAAGCAATGTAGGATATGTTCATATCAGACAAAGTAGAATTCAAGACAAGACACATTAAGCAAGATAAATAATATAAATTTTTTTCAAATAAAAAGTATAGTCTGCCAGGAAGATGTGAAATAAAAAAGAACTTCAACCAAATCATAGGCATAGTGGAAGGGTTTATCATAACCTAAAATCAAATTGAGTAAAGACAAGTTTTGAATATCAAATTTAATAAGCTTCGTGTGTAGCCCAAAGGTAAACTATTTGTTTTATTTTCAGATCCTTATAGAATAAAAACAAAAATTCACCACATAACACACAGGCCACAAAAATCTCAGAAACCAAAAAGGAGAAATCAGATGAGGCACATTCCCTGCTCATAACGTAATAAATCTAGAAGTTACCAACAAAAAAAAAGGTCTTCACCTCAAGTCTAACCACTTGGAAATTTTCAAATATTCCTCTAACTCCGTTCTCAGTTCAGTTCAGTCATGTTCGACTCTTTGCGACCCCATGGACTGCAGCACACCAGGCCTTGTCCATCACCATCTCCTGGAGTTTATTCAAACTCATGTCCATTGAGTCGGTGATTCCTCTAACTAGCTCAAGTTAAACTGAAAAAAATTTTAAATCTGATGACAAAATGCCTGAAAAGGCTAACAACATCTCACACCAAAACCTAAATACTCTGACTGAAGTTTCCTCAGAGCAGTGTCATAGTCTTAAACTTGTTTGTGTAAAGTCAATATCTCATTCCCTGCACAAAGATATTCTGAGTGCCTGCTATAGGCCAGCACAGCTCTAGGTGCTGAGGGTAGGGCGGCGACCGAAAGAGAGAAGGTTTCTCTGTGGAGCTTACGGGCAAGCAGATAACTGTTAGGATGGTTTTTTAGAATATCCTGAATATTCAATTCGAGAAGCTGGAAAGGTATTATAAAATACTCTCAAGAAAGTGAGAGAGAGGAATAAAGAAAGTGTAAAAAATTAATGACAGAAAAATCAAACAGAATTGATAAAATTAAGATCTGATCAGACTGCTAGGTTGACTAAGAAGAAAAGAGACAAATCATGAAAAAGTATCCTTAGAACTGGCAAAGGGGAAAAAAAAAAGAAGAAGAAACAGCAAAGGGAATGATACAGAGAAGATGATACAGATTTTGCGCAAATGGCATGTATAATAGAATGTCAAGATTTTTTTGAAAACAGGTAAATTAGAAAGCTATTATGGATAAAATGGAAACATTACTAGAAATACATAAATTACCTAAGTTGACTCAATAAGCGGTGGAATAACTGAGTGGTCCAATAACTATAGAAGAAAGTGAAAAGATTGTTCAGGATCTAATCACCAAAAACACATAAATACCTAAATGATTTCAAAGTAGAATCTGACAGTGGAACTGATGAACCTATCTGTAGGGCAGCAATAGAGTTGCAGACACAGAGAACAGACACAGTGGGGGGAAGGAGATGGTGGGACGAATTGAGAGAATGGCATGGAAACAGATACATTACCATATGTACAACAGACAAAAAGGGGAAATTTGCCGTGTGACACCCAGAGCTCAGCCCCGTGCTCTGTGACAACCTAGAGGGGTGTGATGGGGAAGGGGATGGGAGGGAGGTTCAGGAGGGAGGGCATATATGTATACCTGCGGCTGATTCATGTTGATATATGGCAGAAGTCAGCACAATATCATAAAGCAATTATCCTCCAATAAAATAAATAAATAAATAATTCACAAAGTAGCCCTCAGAGTAGGAAGGCCCTGCTGGGGCTGGATTCAAGGCCTGCCTGCCATGGATGCTGAATGTTACTGAATGATCTTTCTGAATCTCTTGAGATGATTGTGTAATTTTTCTTGTTTGTTTCATAAATATAGTGAGTTGTATTGATTGTAACGTTAAATCAAAATTGCATAATCAGAAAAAAAAGTAGAGGCTAACAAAATTTCGAGGACTGATATTTTTACTTAATATGTAGAACATAAAGATGGAAAGAGACTCTTTGGCAAAGCTGGCATACCAAAATCTGATACACAAAAAAAACACAGGACTTTAGATGCACAGAGAATGAGACGGCTTAGGCACAAACTGCCCGGAAGGAATGTTACAATTGGAGGCACTATGTGTGTTCACTTGAGCATATGCGTGGCCTGTCACCCAAACCCAGCTGCGGTGACATCTCATATACTGTGGTCCTGCCCTCCCATCACTTCTTTTATCTGTAATTTCATGGAGTATTTCCTGTAGCCAATTGAAAGGGGAGGAAAAAGACCAAGCAGAGTTTACACACAGCTTGTCCACTGAAAGTGGACTCCTGTGGTCCTGCTGTCCCATTCAGAGGTGGCCCCAGAAGAAGATGGGGAAGAGAAAGCTTATCAATGGCAAAATTTAAAACATTGTATCTTATTGGTCACTTTCCTTGAAGGCAAGATGGCCTGAGGTACAGACCTGCATTGGTTCATGAGCAGTAGTTAATGGTCTGGCCAAAGGATCAGGGGCTTGGAAGGAACAAGAGTGGAGTTTGGTGACCATATGGTCTGGGAAAGATACTGTGGATAGAGCTGTCAGAATTGACCCAGAGGCAGAGCCTACTGCGTCTCACGCAGATGCTCTCCAAAACGCCCTCCGTTGGGAGGAAGTTCTCAATAACCAGGTGGACACGATCACCCACCCAGTGGGTGAGCTGACGTCTATCAACTTCTTTTCCCAGCTAGTCCTGGGCCTGCTCAGGAATAAGTGGCTTTGGAGGCAGGAACAGAGACCACCTAATCGAGTAGGTGGTCTACCAGCCGTTTCAAAGCTGAAACAGCCACTGCTGCTGACAAGGGTCCAACTTTCAGCAGTAGAGACCAAGTCTGCAAGTGTGATATCATACTACAATGGAGAGGAACAGTCGACTCTATGATAGCGAGTCACTTATGTTGGACTCCTTCCATCATGGAGGAACAGTGATTTGTCCTCATAAATAAACATGGATATTGGAGTTGAATAGATATTTTCTTTCCTTCAGGCTTCCATCAGGACTGACATCAGTGGACTTCATAAATACCATCAGAACAACCCATACAATACTGCTTCTGCCCAAAAACTCACTGTACAGCCAAAGAATGAAGCCATGGGCCCATGGTCATGGGATTCACAGGTCTTATCACACACAGGAGAGCTGGCCCAAGAGAAGACTAGAGCAGACAGTTAAAGGAGCAGTCACAGTACCCTGGTAGACAACACTCTGTGAGTTTGGGTTACTGTCCTCTAGGATGTGGTGTATGAGCTCGACTAGCAACCAACTTATAGTGAACGGTTTACAGCAATCCTGGAACCAAAGCATGAATGTGGGCATGGCACATGTCACCACTCCACCAAATAATCTCCTTTCCAAAAATTTGCTTTTTGTTTCCACATCTCTACACCTGCTGGGTTAGAGGTTTTGATATGCAAGGGAGCACAGCTTCTATCTGGAGGCACACAATGGTTCCACTGAATAGGAAGTGAATACTGCCAACCAGCCACTAAGGGCTCTCATGCCAGTGAATGAACAGGCCCAAGGGAGATCGTGGTGTTAGCTGGAATGATTGATTTACAAGTGTGCTGGCCAATACTGTAGCTGCTAGCCACCTGTGGCTATTATATTTAAATTTAATTTCAGCTAAATTAGAAATTCAGTTTCTTCAGTCACACTAGCCACATTTCAAGTGGTCAGTATCCATACATGGCTATGTGTGTGTTGCTCAGGCATGTCAGACTCTTTGCAGCCCCAGGATGGTAGCCATCCAGGCTCCTCGGTCCATAGGATTCTCCAGGCAAGAATGCTGGAGTGGGCTGCTGTGCCCTCTTCCAGGGGATCTTTTCAACCCAGGGACTGAACCCACATCTCCTGTGTCTCCTGAACTGGAAGGCAGATTCTTTACTACCGAGCCACCTGGCTATGACATATGGCTATTGGCTACCATTTTACCCAGAGAAGATGTGGAACATGTCCATCATTGCAGAAGGTTCTACTGGACAGCACTGACTGAGAGTACTAATGGGTACTAAAGGGTAATGGGGAGGCCATTACAGTAGAACATGAAGCAATGAGTTTGACTCTCAGGAACCCTCTGCTCTCCCTGCTAGCACTGCCATGCGTAGCTTCCAGTATGGGAGCAAGATTACAACAGAGATGTTAGGCAAGGCCACTAGGGCCCAGACCCCTCAGGAACGATGGCCTAGGCCACTCTGACACAAGGCCTAGAATCCCTGCCAGGTGAGGTGTTGGCCAAAGGCAAAGGCATCACGCAATAAATGGTAGAGGAAGGAGGTTATACACCCGAGTCAAGACACAGAGCCCCGTATTCTCTACCCATATTTCCTTCCCTGCTCTGCCATCTGTATATTTATATACTTTAACGAATTTCTCTTGTATTTCCCTCTAGTCCACGCTTGTATATATTGTTTGCAGAGTATTGAGATAGAATTGGGACAGAATTAGAGAAGGAACGGACCTTGCCCAGAACTTGGAGTTGTTTACAGTAACTAATAAGAGAGTGAAGATATTTTCAGTTTGCCAGACTGGATTTTTTTTTTTTTTTTTTTTGCACTTCAGCGTGGAAAGAAGTCTGAATTCTAGTAGGACTTGGTTGGTTTTGTTGGCTTCCCAGAGTGTGGCTCTTCCAATAGTTTTCCAGTGTTAAAGTAGAGTTGGTTTTTGTTGTTTGCAAACAAAGCCTCTGACTGGTACAGAAATATAAATATTGACAAGGAATAGACCACATGGCTATTTGCAGATGACATGCTTGTCTTCTAGAAATTCCTAGAGAATAAGCAGAAGAATAAATAAATAAAAGAAAAAAACCACATGAAATATTTTACTGTGGTGACCAGATACAAAATTGCTTCATTCTGGAAGGAAATGTGATTTTTAAAATTTTTTGATATAAAATAAAAAAAGGCCTTGACTGTCAGACCATTTTGTCCTGAAGGTGCTGAGGAGCCTGAGAAGGTGTGAGAGAAGTGAGGCCTGTGTTAGGAAGCCAAACACAGGAGTGTGTGGGACGGTGGGAGCTCCCTGGGCCAGGCCTGCTCCTCCTGCGAGGTGCCTGCTGCTGCTGCTGCTGCCCGGGCGGTGGGTGGGGATGGCTCGGATGGAGAGCAGCACGCTGCAGTGCACTCCGGTGGGGCCCACGAGATCCAAAGGGCTGGAGAGAGCGGGGAGGGGGAATGTGAGTCCGTACAGTCCCCCAGGCCACAGCATATCCAAGTTTTGTGAGGCCGTAAGCCTCAGATATGCAGATGATACCATTCTCATGGCAGAAAGTGAAGAGAAACAAAGAGCCTTTTGATGAAGGTGAAAGAGGAGAGTGAAAAAGCTGGCTTAAAACTCAACATTCAAAAAATTAAGATCCTGGCATCCGGTCCCATCACTTCATGGCAAATAAATGGGGGCAATGTGGAAACAGTGGCAGATTTTGCTTTCTTGGGTTCTAAAATCACTGCGGACGGTGACTGCAGCCATGAAATTAAAAGACACTTGCTCACTGGAAGAAAAGCCATAACAGACCTAGGGAGACTATTAAAAAGCAGATACACCACTTTGCTGACAAAGCTTTGTCTAGTCAAAGCTATCGTTTCTCCAGTAGTCGGGGACAGACGTGAAAGTTGAACCATAAAGAAGGCTGAGCACAGAAGAATTGATGCTTTCCAACTGTGATGCTGGAGAAGACTCTTGAGAATCCCTTGGACTGCAAGGAGATCAAACAAATCAATCCTAAAGGAAATAACTGGAAGGACTGATGCTGAAGCTGAAACTCCAATATTCTGGCCACTGATGCAAAGAGCTGACTCAATGTAAAAGACCCTGATGCTGGGATAGATTGAAGGAACAAGGAAAAGAGCACAGAAGGGGTTGAGATGGTTGGATGGCATCACCAACTCAATGAACATGAACTTGAACGAACTCCAGGAGATACTGGAAGTCAGGGAAGACTGGCATGCTGCAATGCCTATGGCCACAAAGAGTGGGACATGACTGAGCGACTGAACAACAAAGCTTACACAATCGGAGGGCTTCTAAAAGGAAAACTAATACAAATTATAAGTACAAAATCAGGGACAAACATGAATAGTTACTTAGAATGCGAAAAGAAATCAAAACAATCTACAGACAAGAAAAGCTGATCTCCCACATATATCACAAAATCCCCCCACAGAGCATAATATTTTTAATATTCTATATTTTTAATGTGCCTAGCACATCTTTTAATACCTTGTTTTCCTTGACTTTTGACTACATACCTTTTGATGACCTCTTCATATGGCAATATTTAGTGTATGGCATTTCCTATAAGGAGAACAGTGTGTCCCCTGGTGTGGTAGACAATTTGTGATTTTATTAATAGTTTAGGGAGGTTTCTTTCAGTTTCACATCTTGTTGGTAAAGTTGTAAATTTTTAGGATTGTTTTCAAATGGGGGAAACTTCTATCCCACTTCTTTTATACACGAGCTGTAAGCTTTCAGGGTAAGGACCCATCTTAAGAACTCTAAACTGATGGCTCGTGACCCAAAGCAATTCCGATGCATTCGCAAATTGCTACTACATTGCTTTGAGCTACACAATTGTGTAATGAAATTTCTCTGATGCTCTATACACTGTACTTATTGATGAGTGTGTGTAGGAGTTTTGTCATTGCAATCCTCGTTTCTCTAGGCTGTCTCTTTGTATTGGTAGCAATTTTGTGTGCCATTTCATCTGGAACTTCCAGGCCTCATCAGGACACAATGCTTTAGTTACATGATGCATTAGTCAGCCCAAAATATGATTCCATTTATTGGGATGAGTAAAACATGCGCTTCACACACAGAAGCACCCCTTGTTTGTAGGACTGCTATTGTGCTCAAGTCCTACACACAATTGACTTCTGATACATTTTATTTTGCATGAATCCCATTAAAGAGAAACAAAATGTATAGTACATTTAGAATTATATATGCAGCATTACTGAGTATACTCTTCAACAGGAGGGATTTCCATTTTGACTGGGCATCCATGAGAAATGAATCTATTCTCTGGTGGTGAAAGAATTTTCCCCAAACTAGCTTATGGCTCTGTACCCTTCACACTTTGTTCCTCCTCCACAACCTTCTAGGGCTGGGTTTAGACACATCCATGTTTCACTAGGGCCTCTGGGCTGCATCTTCCTGTCCTGATAACGAGTGAGTCCACGTGGTGGGCATTGCTGGTGAGAAGAATTATTGCCAGAATGACTAGCAATACACAGAAGTGACTATAAACTACATAAATATATCCGCTAAGTCAAATAAATTGTATGTCAGACTCAGCTTCCCCTTAACCAGATCCCAAGGATGCCCGTGGCCACACAGCATCATCCAGCATGAGTGGAAGTATGACGGAGACCTTACGGTGGGAGAGAGAGTGGTCTTAACTGAAACATTTTACTTTTATAAGTTTTACAGAAACATTCATGACCATGTAAATACATTGCTGGGCTGCCTCCCAGGGCTTTGGAGGAAGCCTGTGTAAATGAGCTTAATTAACATCACAGAATAGCTTCCTTCAGGAGCTGAGGGACCAGGGAACAGTTCCATTAATCATTCCTCTCACCAAAAAAGCACACCACCGTCCACACAACACCCCTCAGGCTCACGCCTTCATCTTTCCTCACTGCCACCTCTCAGGCAGACACTGCCGGTCGCGGTCCACAGACGAAAAACGGACGCCAAGAGAGGAAGGGCCCTTGGCCACCGTCGCACAGCTGGCAGGTGACAGAGCCCAGCTGTCGTGGCCCGGTCCAGAGCTCAGGCGCTGCACCGGTTCCTGAACTGTCTCATCTGTCCCCTAGTCATCCTGACGAAGGCCAAGGACGGGGTCATACCTCTATTTTATGGAGGTGGGAGCCTTTATAATCACTCCTCATACCCACACTGACAGGCCAGTTGACAGGACACTTTCATGCTCAGGAGTTTATTTAACTCGCAGCAGTCTGCAGAGTGTTATCCTCATTTTTCAGTAGAGGTTCATGGACATCCCATGGCCTGAAGAAGGCCCAAACGCAAGGCTATAGGAGGAGAGGCACTGGAAACCAGGTCTCCCCACTCCTGGTTCAAGGCTCTTGTCACCATCTTTTGCTTGTTTCCCCTTTTGAGACCAAAGGGACCTCAGGGCATCATCTAGCTCAATCCCCTTGTTGCATACATGAGAAGCTGAAGCCCAGAGAAAAGGGATTACCCAGGTCACACAGGAAGTGGGCAGAAGCTCTTAACCTGTCAAGTTTGTCTCTCTGCCTCTTTTCTACAGGCGCTGTAGAGCCATCGTCTGCCCCTCCATGGCTAGGACAGTCTACTGGAGGTTGGCTCTTTAACCTCTGAGTCATCAGGCAACAGCCATGCCAAGCGAGCCTATCACTGCAGTCCTGCCCAAATCCCTCTGCTTTGAAACTTGTCTCTAACCACAGCCCCTGTTGAACAGGGAGAAGAGGCTCAGGCAGCCATGTTTGTGCTGAGTAACCCTCCATCCAGTTTTGAGCAAAGCTAGACTGAGTCCAGCTCTGGTGCTGGCGCTTGAATAGGTGGGGAGTCTAAGTGATGGGGAAGAAGCCAGACAGAAACAAGTGCAAAGCTCCCTGGCAGAAAGGCAGAGGCGTGAGTAAGAGACAACCCACTGTCCCATAAGTTTCCCTGTCACATGATTCCTAGTACTACTGCGTCCAGGTTATTCTTCTGTATGATACATTAGCACGCTTTCACCTCGGAGTCTGGTAAGTGGGTTTTTGCACCATGCATTTCAGACATTATAGAGTTAGTTTTTAAGCAAGTTTAATGGGTAATACCTTCCTTCTTATGGTTCACAAATCAAAACAAAAAGGCATGCATTCGAAGTTGTGTTTCTACCCCTGTCCCTATACACCCAACTCCTTAGCCTCAGAGGTAACCGCTTTTGTAATTTCTAGTATCTCTTTCACAGCCTTCTTTATGCAGATATAAGCAAATGTGAATATATACTTCTTACTCCCCAGTTCTCTTCCTTAGGCCAAGGTAGCATACTATATATATTGTTCTGTATTGCTTTTTTGGCAATCCTTGCATATTGTAAAGTGATACAATTGTTTTGTTTACAACCAAAGTCCATAGGTTACATCAGGGTTTACTCTGTGTGCTGTACACTTTGTGGATTTGGGCAAGTATATAATGGCATGTATCCACCACTACTGTATCGCACAGAGGAGTTTCACCGCCTCAAAAATCCACTCTTCTTAAGATGACGTAGTAGATGCAGACAGAGCCACGATGTCTCTCTAAGATATTTGACCCCAAGACCAGGCTCCTTCCACCGATTGGAGCAGCGCTGTCTCCACTCTGGTATTAGAAATGAGCAGCTTTCACACTGGTTCTTTACTTTCTCTTCTAACCTTTGTGCAACAGACTGGAGGTGTTGACAAAGCTGGGCCCAAAAGATGGAAAAGAGCAATTTTCCTGCAGTGTGAGGCATGGGAGGCAATACTTGCCTGTTTCTGTCTGCATGCACACACCAGGGCACAGCTAGCAGGGTCAGTAGGTCTTATGAGAGTCAATGGGGCTGTCCTTGACTTTTCAGTGCTCCAGCATCTTCATAAGTGTGGCGGCCTTAATACCACCAGAATCGCATATGATAGGAGCTCCTAGCCCAGCAAGAGCCACACTGTTCAACCTACAGACGTACTAAGGTCCTCCCT
Organism: Aepyceros melampus; assembly: GCA_006408695.1. NCBI lineage: Eukaryota > Metazoa > Chordata > Mammalia > Artiodactyla > Bovidae > Aepyceros > Aepyceros melampus. The sequence goes on along the minus strand of SJXQ01003347.1, from coordinate 179,159 downwards.
AGGTCATGGGATAAAGAGACGCATAAGAAACAGGGGCTTATCTCAGTCTATCAGGACCCAGTGTGGCAAGTGGTTTTGAAATGGAACAGGACACTCCTGAGGCTTGGTGGTGGCCTGGTGGCTCAGTGGTAAAGAATCCGCCTGCCAGGTTCAATCTCTGGGTTGGGAAGATCCCCTGGAGAAGGAATGGCAACCTACACTGGTATGCTTGCCTGGGAGGTCTCATGGATATAGGAGCCTGGCGGACCATAGTCCATGGAGTCTCAATGAGGCGGCCAGGACTTAGTGAGCAAACAACAACAAAGGACCCTATTGTCCTTGCCCCTATGTCCTCTATCTGGCCTTTTGTCTGTGAAAAAACTTTAGCCAAAGAATAAGTTTAATCAGAGAAGCAAGAAAATGCAGAAACAAAGGAAAACCATTAAAGGAGACAAAATAATAATAATGTAGTCATTAATAGCCAAGGACCTTTAGTTCCTTCTCAAGGGCTATAGATAATATTCTGAGCCATGTCCTGTAAACTGTCTTATGGATACTGAAACCCTCCCTCCCCAGGTAGAGAAATTAACATGATGACTGACTATAGCCATGACATAAGCTGCCACAAGTCCAAGAATTGGTCTCAAGGAAGTGGAAACAAACAAACCCTGGAACTGAAGATTAACTGTACTTAAAACAATCAAGATGACACCAGTCAGACCAGCAGTGACCAATTTCAAAATGACTGTCAGAGCTGACTGTGCTGTTTCTGCATGTAGCCCCCTCCCTCTCTCTGTAAAAGCTCTTGCTCCCTGATTCTTGGGTGGTGGATGGGCAGAGGGAATCAGCCTCTGTACAGCGGTTGGGCCCCATCCACCCCAAGGTTGCCAATCTCCAAGATAAAGCAAGCTTTCCTTTCCACCAACCTGGCCTCCTCATTGGCTTATGAGCAGCAAGTAGCCAGACCTGTGTTCAGTAACAGTTTAATGGAAGCATGCATAGGGGGAGAGGGAGTTGTCAGAATTCAGGGAAGAGGATTTACCCCAGCTTGAGGGGGTAGACCAGAAAGATTTTTTGGAGGGGTTGCCTGAGCTGAATTTTGAAGGGTAAACAGTCCTTCAAGGTAAAGCTGGATAAGAGTGGGCATTCCAGTCCACATGTGTAACATATACAAAGGCTGGGAGGGGAGTGAGGACAAGGCCATTTTTGAAAACTGTTAAGTAGCTCATGTGTCCTGAGCCTCAGCCAGGGGCTTTGTTACAAAGAGTCATTCAGCCAAGCTGGGACTTCGGTCTCTATTCAGTAGACAATGAGAATTATTAAAATCCTTTAAGTGAAGGTAAGGCATGGTCAGAGTTGCATTTTAGAAAGGTCATTCTGGGAGATGTCTTATTCTAAATGGTGTCTAGAGAGCAGCCCCCATTACAGCCTTCTGCACTTCTCACCAGAAAAGCACAAAAATGCCAAACAATTTTGAAAATCAAAACTGACAGACAATCAATTACTAGCATCTGAAAGGCAAAACAATTGCTTGCCTGTGCTTCAACTAGGAAACAAAGCAATCCATTCGCATAAATAAAGATAGAAATACACTTAATTCTCCTGCAGTCCAGAGATCCAAGCTATCTAACAACTAGAAAATTGGGCAGCTGCCCCTGGGCTATAAATGGGATGGGTTGGTTTTTTTTTTTGTTGTTGTTGTTTTTTTTTTTTTTGAGATATCCAGCACATAGTTCTTAAATTCCTGTCCTTCTTGCACCTACCTTTCTGCAACTAAATGAAGTTGCAACCCCAAAATAACAAAAGAAGAGAAGGTAGGGCAGCCTGAGGCTGGCACTTAGCCTCCTGAAGGTGAAGAGTCTCAAGGTAAAGCACTGAGGTGGGAACAAGGATGGACAGGGAGACCTGGTGATGATCCAGGACACTGCTTTTCACAAACTCCACTGATCCAGAACGGGAGACCAGACATCGGGAATAGAAGAGGATCCCTTTCCCTCATAGAATAAGAAGCGAGAGAAAGAATAGAAAACTGAGCTCAAGTGAAGTAGAAGGAAGGGAATACCAAGACCAAAAATGAATTAAATAGGGAAACAAATGATAGAGAAAAACAATCAATTAATTTATTCATTAAATTTAGCAATGTTGCTGGAAACATTGTCTTTATGCAACTACCAATACTTCTACTAACCAGTTACCAGTACTAACCAGCTACAATTTATGAAATTCAAAAATAAGACAATTCACAAGGACTCAAAAAGGCAACAAATATCTAGGAACAAATCTAATGAAAAGTGTATAAGACTACACACATTACTGAGAGAAATGAACAAAGACCTAAATAAAGGGAGGGAAATACCATATTCATGGACTGGAAGATTCAAGAATATTCACAGATATATCAGTCTCAATAACCTAAAAACTAAAGACAACCCAAATGTTCTTCAACAAAAGAATGCATTGTTTCATCTTGACATAATCATACAACTGAATGTATTCAGTGCTGAGAATGAGTAAATTACTGCTACTTGCAGCAACATGGATGAATCCCATAAACACAGCATGGAGCAAAGGAAGCTAAACTCAGAAGAGTATATATCATATGATTTCATTTATAAAAAGTTAAAAAACAGACAAAACTAATGTATGGTGTTAGAAGTCATGATAATAGGAGATACTGACCAAGAAGGGCTATGAGAGATTTCTGAGGCTAGTCATCCTCTATTTCTTGACCTGGGTGGTGATTTCACAAGTGTGTTCATTCTGTTAAAATCAAGCTGGGCTTTGTGCATCAATGAAAACATGATTCAGTAAAAATTTTAATAAAAATGAGATAATTTAGGAATTATCTGCTGCTCAGTAGTAGAGCTGAGCACTTTACTTACTCATATATTCAATTCTCTCCAGTTAAATAGTGCTCTATGGAGTAGGTGTTATTCTTAACACTCACCCCACCCGCTTTGGAAAAGACTGCAAAAAATCTGAATGAAAATATCACTCCTCATTTTACAGATGAGGAAACAGTCCCAGGGAGTTTAAAGTAACTTCTCCAGGGTCACATAATGACCAAGGGGTGAAAACCAAGAGTCAGTCTGAGCAGTCTGGTCCCAGGATCCATGGTTCTTGCCACTTCACTGATTCAGCTTGTCAGCTGTGTCTCTTCTGTTCCACTCCTCTCTCAGTTCCTAGAAAAGTGTTTCTCAGGCTCCATAATTCATCCCACAATTCGTGAGGTATCTTTGCCATGTTTGATGACACTGAAAACAATAATGATTCTACTGTGTTTCCGCACTTCCCCATAATGGACAAACTTTTTAAGAGCTTGGAACACTGTGCCAGGAAACCAGCTGAACAAAAAGGCTTCTGTATTTTTGTCAGTAGAAGCAGAGTTGTGAAGGGCAGCATAATGTGTGTGCTCACTGCCAAGAAACTTGCATAATGATTTTCTGCATCTTTAAATCTCTGAATCCATTAAGGCTCTCTAATTGGTATTGAGTAATACATCATGTGAATGGCAAGTATTATTCACATCTATCCCCTTGCTTCTCTTCATATAATCTTTTATCTAGGAAATGTTAAATTGTCTCAGTTATCTATGCATAAAACAGTTGGAATCCTCAGTGTATTCTCAGCTATGTAAAATGTAAAAATGTAGAGAAAAATTTTTAAGGAAATATACCAAATTATTAACAGTGGTTATCGCAGAATTGTAACTTTTGGGTTTTTTGGTGGGTTTTTTTTTTTTTTTTGTATTCTCAAATTTTCTGCATTGAATATGTATCATCTTTGAAATAACAATTTTAAAATTAGCTTAGGGTATATACATTTTTATATAGTTAAATAATTGCAATTATGTCAACATATGTATGTAGTAAAAGACTGGAAGAAATTACTCATAATTTATTTTGTTCTGGATGTAGAGCAATGAGTTTTTGTCTTCCTTCTACTCTATGAAATTTTCTAAATTTTTTTAATGGTCATTCTATTAGTCAAGATTCTTGAATGGGGATCCTTCCAAATAGGTAAGGGGTTCAAATATGGGAAAACTAAAAAAAAAACACACACAAATGTTTGCTACAAGCAGATATTATTGCTCTCTGTCTATATATCTACGCTCAGTCGCTCGGTTGTATCCGACTCTGCGACCCTGTGGACTGTTGCCCGCCGGGCTCCTCTGTCCCTAGGCAAGAATACTGGAGTGGGTTGCCAAGCTCTCCTCCAGGGAATCTTCCCAACCCAGGGATCGAACCCAAGTCTCTCATATCTCCTGCATTGGCAGGCAGGTTCTTCACCACTACGCCACCTGGGAGGCCCTATATATCTGTATCTACATTTTCTTCTCCTATGTCCCAAATGGGGCTGTAGAGCTGGTCTAATAAAGACACTAATCACTATAAGCAGACACAGTTTTTACAGTGCAAAAAATAAATATATCGTTTCCTTTATTGGTAAAACATAGCCACTTTGTCTCACACAATGTGAAATCAGAGTGCATTTTTCTTCATGTGATATAGATTAAGAAACAGGGTTGACTGGGGAAAGTTATTAGCTGAGAGTCAGTAAGAGAAGACATGCGTGCCCCAGCCTCCCCTCACCCCCCCCAAATAGATGGGCCACAGTCAGGTGCAGCGGGACACACAGTGGGTCTGCGTTTCTGGGGATGAACCTCAGCCCCTCATTTGCTCTTTTTCTACTTTACCAGGGGATAAAATCAGGCTGCTTGAGCATAGGGCAGTCAGAATTTAGGATGCCAGGAGTTATCCAGAAGGCTGGTTTTCCAGAAGGAAGGATTCTCCCATTGGGTGGAAGTGGTCAGTGAGGGAGAGTGGGAGTCCTGAGGTCCAGGACTTGGCCTGGGTAAGGTGATAGGCGTGCTACTCACTGATCTAAGAAACACAGGCAGAGGAGGGGCACGTTCAGGGAAACAGTTCAGTTTGGGACACGAGGAGTCCGGAGAATATATGTCACCACCAGACAAGGTCAGGTCCCCATTGTACACTCTCATAGCACCCTGAACCTTTAAATTGCACACAGGAGATGCAGATTTGATCCCTGGTTCAAGAAGATCCCCTGGAGGAGGGCATGGCAACCCACTTCAGGATTCTTGCCTGGGAAGTCCCATGGACAGATTAGCCTGGCGGGCTACAAACCATGGGTTTACAAAGAGTCGGACACAACTGAAGTGACTGAGCATGCATGTATCCCAACTGCAATAAGTCAATCATGGCATGATTAGCATGGAAACTCCCTTCTGGATTGTGAGCTCCCTAAGGTCTTTGCCCAGGTCTAACCACTTCACAGCTGTACCTCCAGCACTTGCACAGGGTCAGGTGCAGAGCAGGAAACTAGTAGATATGTGCTGAACGGATTAAAGAATATACCTGGAGCCATGCAGCAGGCTGTTGGGTGCATGGATAGGAAACTGAAAGATCTAGGACGAAACTCTAGATTCAGGAAAGCTATGCATTTGGGTGGTAACTGAACCCAAGGCACTGGATCAGATGGCTCAGGTCAGGTGAGAAAAATCTGAGAGCCTAAGTCAAAGTCCTGGGAAATACCATCATCCAAGAGGGCTCAGGAAGAAGAGTGGCTGGAGAGGAGATGGGGAACTAAATGGGAAGGGGGTGGAGAATTCTCTAGTGGTCCAGTGGTAAGTCCACTGATGGATTCAAGTTGTGTCCACTTCTTGTCTATTGTAAATAATGCTGCAGTAAATGTGAGAGTGGGCTTCCCAGTGGCACTAGTGGTAAAGAACCCACTTGCCAACGCAGGAGGCATAGAGACACAGGTTCGATCCCTGGGTTGGGAAGATCCCCTGAAGGAGGACATGGCAACCCACTCTAGTATTCTTGCCTGGAGAATCCCATGGACAGGAGAGCCTGACGGGCTACAGCTTATAGGGTTGCAAAGAGTCAGACACGACTGAAGCGACTTAGCACGCATGCACAAGTGGTTAAGACTCCATACTTTCATTGCAGGGGGCATGGGTTGGATCCCTGGTCAGGAAACTAAGTCCCACATGCCACGGGGTGCAGCCAAAAAGAGAGAGAGAAGGGTATTCTGGAAGCTACAGGAGAAGTATTTAAACAAAGAGAAGTCAGTGGAATCAAATACTGGTGAGAGGCCTTGTGAGATGAATACCACCAATGCTTATGAAGCCCTTGGGTGCCAGGCACTGTTCTGACAGCTCTGTATGTCTTAACTTGCTTAATTCTCACAAGGTAGGGACTATCATCCGGAGAAGGTGATGGGACCCCACTCCAGTACTCTTGCCTGGAAAATCCCATGGACGGAGGAGACTGGTAGGCTGCAGTCCATGGGGTCGCTAAGAGTCGGACACGCTGAGCAACTTCACTTTCACTTTTCACTTTCATGCATTGGAGAAGGAAATGGCAACCCACTCCAGTGTATTTGCCTGGTGGGCTGCCGTCTATGGGGTCACACAGAGTCGGACATGACTGAAGCGACTTAGCAGCAGCAGCAGCAGGGACTATCATCATGATCTGCCCCCCTTCCCAAAGACGAGGGTACTGAGACACAGAGAGGTCACTGAGCTGGTAAGGGGGAGGGCTACAGTTTGAACCCAGGCTCTCTGGCCTCCAAGCCTGTGCTCTTCCCTGTTACAGACCCTGCCCCAAAAGAGGGGGAACAGATGGGCCACTGGGAACACTGGCAATTTCAGTGACACTATAGGGTAAAACCACAAGGCAGTGAGGAAAAAAAAAAGAAAAAAGTGAGTTGGAAGCAAGAGAGTACAGACCAGCAGGCCAGACCTTAACTACAAAGAGTGGTCTGATTGTGTCACCTGGGGGCTCATTAGACATGAAGAGTCTTGGGCCCAGCCCCATCTTCTGAAACAGACCTTGCAATTAACAAATTCCTCAGGTGATTCACATGCATGCTGAAGTCTCATTGAGCTGATCTTTCAGAACTAGATGAGCTTTCAGGAACTTTGATGGAGAGAAGAGAGAAAGAAAAATGCAGTTTTTCTTTTTTGGTTGGAGAGACTGAAGCAGGTTGTAAATTTAAACAGTGGTTTGCAAACCTGACTGCACATTAAAAACATGTAGTGTGCTGAGGCCAATGCCCAGAAGAAAGTCTTGTGGTCCAGGTGATCCTAATATGGGGGGCGTGGTAGGGAGACTCACACAAGGGATCAAAGTAAGGAAGGACATGATGGAGGTGCAGGTGCCAGGGAATTAAGGCCTCCTCAGGTAACTGATGGAGAAGGCAATAGCACCCCACTCCAGTACTCTTGCCTGGAGAATCCCAGGGACGGGGGAGCCTGATGGGCTGCCATCTATGGGGTCACACAGAGTCGGATACGACTGAAGCGACTTAGCAGCAGCGGCAGCAGCAGGTACTGAGACCCACTCCAGTACTCTTGCCTGGAGAATCCCAGGGACGGGGGAGCCTGGTGGGCTGCAGTCCATGGGGTCGCTAAGAGTCGGACATGACTGAGCGACTTCACTTTCACTTTTCACTCTCATGCATTGGAGAAGGAAATGGCAACCCATTCCAGTGTTCTTGCCTGGAGAATCCCAGGGACGGGGGAGCCTGATGGGCTGCCGTCTGTGGGGTCGCACAGAGTCGGACACAACTGAAGCGACTCAGCAGCAGCAGCAGCAGGTAACTGGGAAGGTTTGAAGCTGAAGAAATGCAAAGATGTTTGGGGAAGGAAGAAAAGCATCACACTAAAGCCTAGAGAAACATTTTAGAGTATGGGGACCAGCAAGGAGATAGACTATCAAACCTAACAGGATTAATTGATTGATTGATTCTTACATTTTAACTGGGATATGATGTAGCAAGAATGGTGCTTTTAAAACTGAAGTCAGAGGGTGTTCCTAGCCTGCTCAAAGCCTTGCAGTATCTTTCCATCACATAAGGCTTACTAGGCCTTTGGTGATCTGGCTTTGCTGACTGCATTCTCTGCTTTCCACTGACCTCCTGCACACTAGGTTCTTTAACGTTCTTTTTTCCTACTGATCCCATTTCTGCCTCAGGGCCCTTGTACTTACTATTCCCATCTTTGGTTCTTCCTCTAAATATGTTCTTCCTCTAAATATTCACACAGCCTGCTCCCTAACTTCAGCTGGGTCTCCTTTCATGTTCTCTCAGAGGACTTCTCTCATCACTCGCTATGCCTTTCCTCTGAATTCTTTTCTTTTTAAAATATTTATTTTATTTTTTATTTTTAATTGAGCTATACTTGCTTTTCAGTGTTGTGTTGGTTTCTACTGTACAACAACATAAATCAGCTATATATATCCTCTCCCTCTTGAGCCTCCCTCACACCCACCCACATCACACCCCTCTAGGTCATCACAGAGCACCAGAGCTGAGCTCCCTGTACTAAACAGCTGCTTCCCACTACCTAGCTATTTACACACGGTGACCTGCCTCTTGAGAAACCTGTATGCAGGTCAGGAAGCAACAGTTAGAACTGAACATGAAACAACAGACTGGTTCCAGATAGGAAAAGGAGTACGTCAAAGCTGTATATTGTCACCCTGCTTATTTAACTTATATGAAGGCAATGGCACCCCACTCCAGTACTCTTGCCTGGAAAATCCCATGAATGGAGGAGACTGGTAGGCTGCAGTCCATGGGGTCACTAGGAGTCGGACATGACTGAGGGACTTCACTTTCACTTTTCACTTTCATGCATTGGAGAAGGAAATGGCAAACCACTCCAGTGTACTTGCCTGGAGAATCCCAGGGACGGGGGAGCCTGATGGGCTGCCATCTATGGGGTCGCACAGAGTCAGATACGACTGAAGTGACTTAGCAGCAAAGTACATCATGAGAATTGCTGGGCTGGAGGAAGCACAAGCTGGAATCAAGATTGCCAGGAGAAATATATTGATAACCTCAGATATGCAGATGACACCACCCTTATGGCAGAAAGTGAAGAGGAACTAAAAAGCCTCTTGATGAAAGAGAAAGAGGAGAATGAAAAGGTTGGCTTAAAGCTCAACATTCAGAAAACTAAGATCATGGCATCCGGTCCCATCAATTCATGGCAAATAGATGGGGAAACAGTGGAAACAGTGGCTGACTTTATTTTTCTGGGCTCCCAAATCACTGCATATGATGATTGCAGCCATGAAATTAAAAGATGCTTACTGCTTGGAAGGAAAGTTATGACCAACCTAGACAGCATATTAAAAAACAGACATTACTTTGCCAACAAACGTCCCTCTAGTCAAGGCTATGGTTTTTCCAGTGGTCATGTATGGATGTGAGAGTTGGACTATAAAGAAAGCTGAGTGCTGAAGAATTGATGCTTTTGAACTGTGGTGTTGGAGAAGACTCTTGAGAGTCCCTTGGACTGCAAGGAGATCCAATCAGTCCATCCTAAAGGAGATCAGTCCTGGATGTTCATTGGTAGGACTGATTTTGCAGCTAAAACTCCAATACTTTGGCCACATGATGCAAAGAGCTGATTCATTTGAAAAGACCCTGATGCTGGGAAAGATTGAAGGCAGGAGGAGAAGGGGACGACAGAGGATGAGATGGTTGGTGGTGTCACTGACTCAATGGACATGGTTTTGGGTGGACTCCGGGAGTTGGTGATGGAAGGGAGACCTTAAGCGCTGTGGTTCATGGCGTTGCAAATAGTCGGACATGACTGAGCGACTGAACTGAACTAAAAGCATATATGTCAATGCTACTTTCTGAATTATTTTCTATCACTACTCAATATCATGTCATAAACCTACCTGCCTATTTGTTTAAGGTCTACCTCCTCTACCAGAAAGTGAGCTCCATGGGGGCAAGGATTTGTCTTGCTCACTGTTAAATACTCACCACCTAGAACTGTGAGGCACAGAGGTGGTACTTGCAAAAGGTTTAATGAATGAATAGCTGCCTGCTGCTGCTGGTACTAATCAATAGAAGTTTGAGATGAAAAGGTGTTGCTACAGTGGAAACAGTGGCTGACTTTATTTTTCTGGGCTCCCAAATCACTGCATATGATGATTGCAGCCATGAAATTAAAAGACGCTTACTGCTTGGAAGGAAAGTTATGACCAACCTAGACAGCATATTAAAAAACAGACATTACTTTGCCAACAAACGTCCCTCTAGTCAAGGCTATGGTTTTTCCAGTGGTCATGTATGGATGTGAGAGTTGGACTATAAAGAAAGCTGAGTGCTGAAGAATTGATGCTTTTGAACTGTGGTGTTGGAGAAGACTCTTGAGAGTCCCTTGGACTGCAAGGAGATCCAATCAGTCCATCCTAAAGGAGATCAGTCCTGGATGTTCATTGGTAGGACTGATTTTGCAGCTAAAACTCCAATACTTTGGCCACATGATGCAAAGAGCTGATTCATTTGAAAAGACCCTGATGCTGGGAAAGATTGAAGGCAGGAGGAGAAGGGGACGACAGAGGATGAGATGGTTGGTGGTGTCACTGACTCAATGGACATGGTTTTGGGTGGACTCCGGGAGTTGGTGATGGAAGGGAGACCTTAAGCGCTGTGGTTCATGGCGTTGCAAATAGTCGGACATGACTGAGCGACTGAACTGAACTAAAAGCATATATGTCAATGCTACTTTCTGAATTATTTTCTATCACTACTCAATATCATGTCATAAACCTACCTGCCTATTTGTTTAAGGTCTACCTCCTCTACCAGAAAGTGAGCTCCATGGGGGCAAGGATTTGTCTTGCTCACTGTTAAATACTCACCACCTAGAACTGTGAGGCACAGAGGTGGTACTTGCAAAAGGTTTAATGAATGAATAGCTGCCTGCTGCTGCTGGTACTAATCAATAGAAGTTTGAGATGAAAAGGTGTTGCTAAGAGTGCCTGGAGAAGGTGATTAGCTAGGGAGACTGTAGAGAACGAGATGATTAAGGACAGCAAATAGGCATCTTTAAGGAGGGCGTGCAGGGTTGTAATGGCAGGTAAGACAGTAAACAGTTTTGTGTGTGGCTGAGAATGTGGTTTCTGCCCTACACCACCTACTCTCTGTGTGGCTCTGGGTAAATTTGTTAATCTTTCTAAGCCTCAATTACCCACCAGTAAAATGAGGCTGATAACCATAATGCATGCATGCATGCTAAGTCACTTCAGTCGTGTCCAACTCTGCGTGACCCCATAGATGTCAGCCCATCAGGCTCCTCTGTCCCTGGGATTCTCCAAGCAGGAATACTGGAGTGGGTTGTCATTTCCTTCTCCATAATACCTTCCATCTAAAGGTTGTGATGGAAATTAATTGAGCAAATGGTCATAAAAAGCCTAGCATGGGGTAAGCTCTCAATAATTGTTAATTAATATGATCAATCCCAGATTGGGAGAACACTGTGAAACGTTGCAATATAAAACAATGTTTATGTAATTCTGCTAAATCTTGTTCTCCTTTGGAATAGTCTACCCAGGAATAGACTGGATGTGTTATCTTGTCCCCAACCACACACATACAAGAAAATGTCTCCGCCTTGCCAACCCCATCACCAGCCTTTTCTCCTTTCCGATGACTCTTCTGAGAGCTAGCCTAGGGCTTGACACAATAAGTTCTCCATAATTATTTGTTGATGTTCATTGCACCGCTCCCAGACAATGCTTAGGTGTTACTTTGTCAGGAAAATCTCAGTGTGGAGTGGGAGATAATTAGTTGTCTCTGACTTCCTTAGGAGAACGAACTAGGTAGAAAGACGGCGTTCTTCGGGCTCTGAATCACCTATAAGCCTGGCATGGCAAACGTGGCTCAATAGGAAGAGACTGGGTTTGGTCCTCTGAATCTTCCCTAGTGAACCATCTGCATCCCAAGGGCGGCCAGAGGCCAAGAAAGGGCGCTGAGCTTTCGTCTCCTTTAAGAGGTGTGGCCTCGCTGTAGCCACCACAGGAGTGATTGGCTGAAGCTGCCTGAACCGGGGCGGGCTCGGTTGCTAGGGAGCGGAGCGGGGGCCCTACGGAGACTGCGGCGGCTGCGCGTAGGAGCGAGGTGCTTGCTGGGGCTGGGGTGCGCGACGGCGCCGGGGGCTGCGGTGAACGCCTCGCAGGCCGTGCAGTTCCCTGTGGGGAGGCGCCGTCGCCATTGCCACCTCGCTCGGTGAGCGCGTCCCGCTCGCCGAGCAGGGCCGCAGCCGACCGCCGGCACCATGGGCCAGTGTGGCATCACCTCCTCCAAGACCGTGCTGGTGTTTCTCAACCTCATCTTCTGGGTGAGCGTGGCCAGCGGGCGGGAAAGGGCGAGGGGCCGGCGGTGCGGCCCGAAGAGGCCTCGGCTGAAGCGCCGGTGGGGACCCAGCGGGGACACAGGCTGGGTCGCGGCCGGCGCTGAGGAGGTGGGGGAGAGACGGGAGCCTGCGGCGGAGACCCGGGAGGGCCTGGCCCCGGAGGCCGCCTCGCTTTGGTACCTCCGCGGCCGGGACGAGGACTCGGGGTGTAGAGGGCGGTGAGGAGAAACCCTCGGGGGCTTCTGGCGGCCTCCCTCCCGGGCCCAACGCCCCGGCCGGCGGGCTCTGTGCCAGGAGCCCGGCGCTGAGAGCCCCCCGCCCCCGACCTCCCGCCGGAGCAGCCTGCTGGACGGAGAGCTCACATTGCAGATTCTTTCAGGACATCAGGCTGGAAATAGGATATTCCCCAAAGGTCGGGCTCCGCTTTCTTTGTCAGGGCCCGGAGCCCCCGCGGCTCCACTGGCAGCCCCGAGGCGAGCGAGCCAACGGAGCTGAAGTGCGGGGACGCTTCCGACTCGGGCGTGAGGAATTTTGCCTTAGAGCTCTTTGTGTGTGGAGAATTGGTCGACTGGTTACCAGCCCAGAAAACGGAAAGGTTTCAACTTGAGAAGCTAAATAATCCTGTGACCAGGAAAATCAATCTTATTTGTTTGGCCATGGGGGTGGATAGCCTGAGATAATAAACCTTGGTTAAATATGACTCGAGTGTCACAAGATCCAGAAGCGATGAGTTCACTTTCAATAAAAGGTGGCTTATGAATTTTTTGGACACGCCCCCAAAGAAAGGGCCCTTTGTAAAGCACTTCGTCTTACTTCAGGTCCTTATCTCGTCAGGGACTTTTATAATAACCTGTGTTATTCCTCTCAGTCTCTCCACCCTCTAGTTCATCTGGACCTTGCACCCGGATAAATCTTATTAAGCTTTTCTTCCTTCACATCACTTTACTTCATTTAAAAAATAAACACACACCCCTCCCCCAAAGCTTCAGCAGTAGAATAAAGTTCAATACCCTCCTGGTATTGCAACCAAAGTCTTCAAATCACCTTTTCCTTCCTCACGATTGACCATGTTTTTAAACACCTGGACACACTTCTCTGTCCCCAGTCTTCAGGACACTTCCTGAACATTTCCACTTCCCATCCTTTTGTATGCCTCCATTCACCTCTGCCACAAACATACCTAAATTGGAAAGAATCCTTTCCTTCTTACAACCCAGTTCCCTCCTCCCCCTGCCAAGAATGAAACTTCATATCCTGACTGCTGGAGCATAAAAGAATAATTACACATCACAGGGCACTTACCACACACATCTTTTGCCATCAAAGAGGCTTTCAGGGTATGGTGTGACGAAAAGAATCCGGACTGAGAGTACTGTTCAGGATCACCCACATGACATCAGGATTCCATGATTTCTTCTTTTCTCTTTAGAGCAGTGTTTCTTATACTTTAGTTTGACTTAGAAGCCTTTTTAAAAGGTAAAAGAACCTCCTAGTATCTCCAGATGAGAAACACTATCAGATAAGATTCTTAAGTGTAGACTTAGCTTTGTATCCTTTACAGTCCCTTATTATTTTTATAGGCATACAGTTTGGTTTTGAAGAAGAATCTGTGTACTATCAGGTGACTTCTAGGCCTTTCAAGCTCAGGGACTAGACTTGTTAAACAAAATACTGGAAATACAGGAACCATTTTCTTTAAATAATTAAATTTTCATTTAAAATTGCAGTTTATTCAGATTCATTCACTTTAGAAATTATAAAGTATATGTACTATTATTGGCACTTAGTGAAGAAGGTTATGTTGAACTTAGTTGTGCTTTGCATGGTGGGTTCTTGCCAAGGCTGAGGTTAATCACCCTTTATCTAGGTTAGTAGAATAGTAAAATGTTTGTGAGGTGAGCTGTGATGAGGAGGTTAAGCAGACATGTAGGGGAAAAACATGTGGCACAGAGCAGGATTCATGTAACATAACTAAGAAGGAAGCAATATTAGATGAGTCTCCCACAGAATTAGTAGTTTAGGGACCAACTGTTGGCATCTGATGATGTTGGTAATCATAACTAAATTTGAGTGCTTTTTATACCCAGGCACTGTGCTAAGAACTTTAATGGAATAAAGCCTCCTAACAGCCTCATTTGGCGGGGAATATTATGCTTCTCTTACAGATGAGGACATTAAAGTTTAAAGTGGCACACCCAAGGTGGGGCAGAGCCAGCCTTCAAACCCAGGGTGCCCTATACTCTAGAGCCTGTGATGTTAGAGCAAAGTGTGATTTCAAAAGACTTGCAAAGGGGAAAGAGCTCTTTAGGCAGTGTTAGACTCACTTGCTCCAAAACATGATTTTAACCTTGTTTAGAATTTCCACCAGCATTTAAACTGGGCTATTTAACTTGTCAGTTTAAAAAATTAGGTCATTATGAGGAAGTACATAAAACATGTTAACCTGTTCTTCCTGGTTTTTTATATTGCATTCTTTAGTTCTAATAAGTGTATTCTTTTATAAGTGGTTTGTTCCACCTTTTAATACCTTCAGTTCAGTTGCTTAGTCGTGTCCGACTCTTTGCGACCCCATGAATCTCAGCACGCCAGGCCTCCCTGTACCTTAATGTATCAGTGTAAGAATAAGCATTCCCTACATAGAGCATCTCTAACGTTTATCTGGGTTCGCTTGGGCAACATTTCCCCCTCATAGCTCAGTTGGTAAAGAATCTGCCTGCAATGCAGGAGACCCACGTTCAATTCCTGGGTCGGGAAGATCCCCTGGAGAGGAAATGGCAACCCACTCCAGTGTTCTTGCCTGAAGAATCCCATGGTCAGAGAAGCCTGGCAGACTACATGGGGTTACAAGAGTCGGATACAACTTAGTGACACCACCACCACCACTGGTCAACATTAGCAAAGATTTTTTTAACTGTTGCATTGGCTCTTTACTATCAGCTGATTGTTTATAAGTGTTGAAGTTTAATTACTTGGCAACATATTTAAACTCTGCCTCTTAATATCTTGATATCCTGGTTCAGTTGGCAGTTTGTTCAGTGAGTTGTGATGTGGAAGTAGATATGTACTTGAAATGCTTAGAATCGGCATTAAATGATAATAACAGCCAACGTTGTTAATGTTGACTTGGTATAGATTATTGTGGACAGTACAGTCTAAGAAAACTGTGGAAAGGCACAAAGGGGAAGCAGTAGTTTCTAAAGTTCTTAAGCTCGTCTTAATGGAAATTGAGAGCTCGTCACCAAATTCCAGAATATTAGGGCTTGTTTTGGACAAGTGATGGGATGTCCAACTTGGATCTCTTTGTTTTTTACAGAGTGGCATAGCTTTAAATGTAAGTGTGTTAGTGCTCGACCCATGATGACTTTTGGAAGACAAAAGTGTTCAGTTACTAAATTTTGAAGGGTATTAGAACAAACAGTCATTAACCTCTTCTCTAAACTGCACTTCTGTTCCAAGGTCAGACAAGAATCTTAATTCAGTGGGTCATTTGATCTGACCTGGGAGGCCTCATCTAAAACAAGTTTAAATCAGTACTTGATAATTTCACGTTTTATTCTGTTCAGTTAATTGAGTACTTAATTAAGTCCCATGTTACACAAATTACCTTTACTTTTTCTACCCTAGAAGAAGAGCCAATTGGCTAGTGTTTATTTTGCTCACATATATCTTAGACATAATAGAGACTAAGAGAAAGCTTTGTCCATGCTTGCAGAATTTCTAGTCTGGCACATCTGCTTAGGGTGTTGTTTTTCATCAGTATGAAAGGCCATAGTAATGCTAAAACAGCTGGGAGTAGGAAATACCACAAGGTTAAACACCTTTTAAAGGCTTTTGGAAACAACTTTAGAATGTGGCAGCTTCACTAATCATTCATTCATATGAAATACAAATCCTATTTAAAAGCCTTATTTAAGCTTTAAAAATTGTCTTTAAAAGTTTCAACTTTTATTTCCCTCTGTGAATCCATAAAATTAAGGAAATGTGGTTTGTTAAGCAGATACTACACAAATGTTTAAGCACCCATTTTTTGCTTATATTACTGATAAAGTGGTGGAAAAGTGAAGATCTCTGTTCTTACAGAGCTTTACAGGACAGACAGTTAAAAATAAGCAAGAAAAATAACAGATAGTGATATGTTATGCAGAGAATTAAGACAGAATGATGTGATAGAGTGATTAGGTGGCTGCTTTAGGTTGGCAAAGAAGTCTTCTCCAAGGAGATGAAATTTAATCTGCAATATGTGAAGGAACAGATGTTGGGGTGATTTGGAGGAAATGGGGACATTTAAGACAAGGAACAGCCTACAGGCCCTAAGGCAAATTTGATGTGTTCAAATTACCAAAAGAAGTTTTAGCTATACCTTCATGCTTTTGTTTAAAATATAAATTTATAATGAAATATTTCATTATAAATGAAGGAAAACTGCTTGTCACACATCTCCATATACGTGTTTTGTGTTTTCTAGCACATCTTGCACATTCGAGTTGAGAATATACTTTAAACTGGATCCTTCATCTCATATCCTGGAATTTGTTTCTCTACCTCTTGTATTCCCATCTTCATGAGTGACTGCTCCGACAGAGAATATGTCATTGGAGCACACCTTCAGCTAACAGATTTCTTTTTTCATAATTGTTTCTCAGTTTACTAGAAGAAAAGCAAGTTATAGTATATAACAGGAGACCTATTTCTTGTCTTTGACAGTTAAGAAAATGAATTACTTCCAGTCTTACTGCATTTTCAGTCATCTGTTCACTGGACGAAGTACCTTGTGGCTGGGAGTTATTAACTGAAAGAACTCAAAGCAAAGGAATGTAGGAGGACTCTCTTTAATTGGCAATTTAAGAAATAGGTTGTCTATTACCTTTTTAGGGTATTTTTCATGCTTTGAAATATTTTAATGAATTTTATTCCATAAGATCCAACATTAGGAATTTTGCAAAATATTTATTTCATAAAATTTATACTTGCATCAAACAAGTATACCCTAAGACTCATTCACTCAATAAATACTTGCTGAATATCTGTGCTTTACCTGTTTGAGAAATGCAAAAGGTATAGTTCCTGCTTTCTAATAGCTTATAGGAAGAGGGGTCAGACAGACAGGCAAAATCATTTAATGTTCTATTGAATTTAATTTCTAGCTGCTCCTCTCCCTCCCTCTTCCACATGGACAGTCTCAAGTCTTCCTTTAAAAATGTCATCTCTTTCCTCCCTCCCCCTCTTTAATAGTTTGGTAGAACCAGTAGCTGAGAAAAATTATTTGCATTATTGTATTTGTTTTCTACCTACTAAAAGGAAATCTATAGTAAATGCTGACATACTGCATTTTACGTTGCTGTTGCTGTTGATTAAACACATGACCCAAGCAAAGGCAAACTCCTGTCATGAAGTTGAAACACCTCCGGCTCCAGTAGTAAGAATGGCTCTTTACCGTTAGAGTAGGGTATGGGGATAGAGAATCTCAAAGAAAAATGCGTGTTTAAATACTCTGAAAACACTCTTTCAGATGACCCCTGGAGCCTTGCAGTCTGAAAATATCTAATTTCCATGCTGTTACAATAGTTTGACTGTGGCAGTTGCAGATCTCCAGTTTCACTGCAGCCTGAATGTTTTGGATTTTTCAACTAGGAGATAAAAATTGGATTAAATAGAAAAATTTTGTTAAGCTAGATAAACAATGATTATAAAAAGTCAAATACAGAAAAAGTGAAAATAAGACAGAATTGAGGAACATGATCTTTGGAATATCTCCAAAGTAATATTGGTTTAAAGGATTAAAATAGTCTTTCTTTAAGAATAATGGCAATAATGATAGTGATATTGATAATGAGGGAGAAGTGGCTTATTGTCAAAATTATACACCTCGAAGTAGGGTTTTGTTTTACTTGTCTCCTTGATAGGTGATATTTATGGCAGAAAAAAGATGTGTACTGAAATGATCAGAATTGTGTTAAGCAGTCAGAATACGTGTAAAGATGAGTCAAAGCCAGGCAGACCCAAGAAAAGTCATAAGCAGGGAAGACTGGCAGAGGTACCTGAAACATTTGGGGTTGAAGGGACCCCTGTTTTATGTTTTGGTTAAGCACAGATTTCAGAATTCATTTGTTACAGAACAACAACGTCTCAATTTCAGATACAGTTTTAAATATTGACCTTCATGATTCTGCAAATATATATTTCCTTTTTAAAGAAGACACTAAAAGATATTTTAATATTACCATAATTTCGCCACCAAGAGACAACCAGTATTAACATTTTGGTGTTTATAAATATCCATGCATAAGTGTGTTTTTCCCCTAACATACCACAAGTATGTTACTAAATTATGCTTCAATATATTTAAGGGCTGTAATGCAAGTATATCTCTGGATGCTTGGGTTTTTTCTTTGTGTGTGTGTGTGTGTGTGTGTAGTATTCTTTTTAATTTTTATTTATTTTTTTATTGAGGATAATTGCTTTACAGACTTTTGCTGTTTTCTGTCAGACTTCAACATGATCTTTTGTTTTTGCTAGTATAATTTTGTTATTGTAACATTTTGATGAATGTGGCTTATACAAATCTTTTGTTTCCATCTGACCTCCTTTCTTAAGAATAAACTCCTAGAAGTACAGTTAATAGGTGCAAAAGCATAAATGCTGAGGCTAATGATGTGTTGCCAGATTGCATTCCAGAAAGATTCTTCTTATACTCCTGAGGGCTCTTCTCTCTGTATCCTTACGTATCTTTGAATACTGCTTGTTTTTATTATTGACCAGTTTGTTATGGAGAAAATGATATATTTAATAGCTTCCTAAATTCTTAGTTAAAATAGCTTTAATTTCTGTTAAGAGGATTTGAAATCTTTGGTATAGCTTTTGTTTTCCTTTTTCTTGAGTGATAAGAAAAATGTGCAGCATTGGACTTGGTAGAAGAGTATTTCTGTTCAATGATATGAAGTATTTTATCAGAGTAAGTCAGAACCGAAACAAATATGTTTGACTAGAGAATGTTATGTAAGTAGTAGAATGATGAAAGATCTAAGGTGATTATAAGAAACTTAGGGCTTGAGGGTGGAGTTTGGGGCAGCTTTCAGAAGTGCACTGTAGAGGGACCCACCTGGTGGTCCAGTGGTTAAGACTCTGCACTCCTGATGCTGGGGCCCTATTCAGTCCCTGGTCAGGGAAATAGATTCCACACACCACAACTAAAGATGTCTTACGCCGCCACTAGAGATCCAGCATGCTGGAACGACGAAGATCAGAGATTCCACATGCTGCAGCTAAGACTTGGCACAGCCAAATAGGTAACTTTTTAACTTGGAAGATAATTGCTTTACAATACTGTGTTGGTTTCTGCTGTACAGCAGCGTGATTCAACTCTAAGTACAGGTATATCTCCTCCCTCTGAAGCCTCGCTCCCAACCCCTAATCCCACCCCTCTAGGTTGTCATGGAGCACTGGGCTGAGCTCCCTGTGTTACGCAGCAGCTTCCCACCAACGATCTGTTTTACACATGATAGTGTGTATGTCAGAGTTCCTCTCTCAGCCACCCCACCCTCTTCCCCTAATGTGTCCGCAAGTCTGATCTCTATGTCTGCGTCTCTATTCCTGACCTGCAAATAGGTTCATCAGTACCTTTTTTTTTTTTGTATTCCATATATATACGTTAAGGAGAAGGGAATGGCTACCCACTCCAGTATTCTTGCCTGGAGAATCCCCATGGACAGAGGAGCCTGGCAGGCTATAGTCCATGGGGTCGCAGAGTCGGACACCACTGAGCGACTAAGCACATGTATACGTTAAATGTGCTGTATAGAATTACCAATGGATTCCTTGTAGGAGAGGAGGGAGGTAGGTACATGAGAGACTATTGTGACCATACAGAAAGCTCTGAGTAAATGTTTAAAAATAGATATACATAAGATGAATTTCTGCTGCTGTTTTTTCCCTCTCTGCTTTTTGAAATCTGCATTCTTACAAAGTCTGGAGTACACAGTGGCTTTTGCCAAGTCTTTCTGTTTTTCCTCCCAACATTCCAATCACTTCTGCTTTACCAATTGATTGTTGGAGGCAAAAATCACACAGAGAAGTAGTTCTCGCAGGTGAGAAGAATTTGTCAGACTCTGCTTTTAGCTGAATGACTTCAGATGGCCCCCTCATCTTTACCCTGTCCTGCAGGAAAATCACTTGTGTTCTTCTTTGCTTTATCTTCACCCAAATGCTCTGTGGGATGCTTCTACCTTCACATTTCTAAATGTCCATACTGATACACTTTCACAGCAGAGCTCTTTCATTGCCAGTTGTGGGATAGTCTGATTTTAATGTTGCCACGTTCCGGTGGCAGGCTCACTGGGCTTGATGTGCTCCCTTCTGTTTCCTATTTCTTCTTTCTTAGAAAAGTAAAGAATTTAGGAGTTTGGTGGATTTTAGTATTTCATCATCTCTCTCAGAAGATTTGAAAAGTACAGAAACAAAACAACTAGTTTCTAAAACCAAAACACTGGTTTCTAAACTATAGAAAAGTCAAACTTACATAACAATGAAATTTCTTACTTTAAAAGGGCTTTACATTTGTATGTAGGGAGTGAAAGGATAAAGTGAAGTGTCATATTTCTGGAACGCATACTTCTAAAATTTTTTAACAGGTAGCTTTATTTTTGGAGGAATAGCTTGGTGTTGTGCAAAAGCACTGGCTCTCCTAAGGTTTTAAAATTTTGTGACAGTTTAGAACATGAGTTTATTACAAGGTAAGGAAGAGGGACTTCCCTGGTGGTCCAGTGGCTAAGACTCCATGCTCCCAGTGCAACCGGGGGAACCAGGTTCGATCCTGCTCAGGGAACTAGATCCCACATAACAGAACTAAAGAGTTTGCATGCTGCAACTAAAGACCTGGTGCAGATTTTTTAAAAGGATAAGGAGAACAGTTTTCAGAAAATTCTTTTTTTTTTCCTATTGTTTTAGCTTTCAGCCTTTCTCTTAAATTTCCCTTCACTTCTTTGTAAAAAGGGTGAATATTTTTAGTATACTGTCCTCCACAAATCCTCCTTATAGGCTCAGATTTTCTCAGTGGTGACTAAAGCAGTTCAGCTGCTTCCAAGTTCTACATTTCATCCCCTCTGCAGCTGCTTTGTTGGCAAAGCCCAGAGCCTTTGATAGATCTCAATCCCAGCATGACCCTTCAGAAGAAGGATTTAACCCTGCTCACCTTTTAGCCTTTCTAATAGCCACAGGTCCTATGTTAAAAATCTTCATGACTGCAAGTCCCTAGTTAGGAATTACTTAATAACCTTCCTTACATTTACTGTATACGCCCCACCTATGTTTGTCATTTGGATGGTTGGATGTCATTAAAGCAGTTGTTTATTGCTATTTTTAGGTCTTCAGCTCTTGTTAGGACACCTTCTCTGTATTTTCAAAGTAACTGATGTCTTTCATAAGTTGTTTGTTATACAACTTCTATTAAGCACTATATATACATGTAATTGGAGAAGGCAATGGCATCCCACTCCAATACTCTCGCCTGGAAAATCCCATGGACAGAGGAGCCTGGTAGGCTGCAGTCCATGGGGTCGTGAAGAATCGGACATGACTGAGCGACTTCACTTTTCACTTTCATGCATTGGAGAAGGAAATGACAACCCACTCCAGTGTTCTTGCCTAGAGAATCCCAGGGACGGGTGAGCCTGCTGTCTATGGGGTCGCACAGAGTCGGACACAACTGAAGCGACTTAGCAGCAGCAGCAGCATACATGTAATTGGGCTTCGAACTTGCCTACCAGTGCAGGAGACATAAGAGATACGGGTTCGATCCCTGGGTTGGGAAGCTCCCCTAGAGGAGAGTATGGCAACCCACTCCAGTATTCTTGCCTGGAGAATCCCATGGACAGAGGAGCCTGGCGGGCTACGGTCCACAAGGCTGCAAAGAGTCAGACACGACTGAGCGACTACACACACACATACATGTCATTAAGAGAAGAAAATTTAGAGGACACCCTCTATTTATGAGTTACTTGCTTTATATAGTTTCATATCAGCAGTCACTGCAGTTTTTCTTGGTATGTCCAGTGACTGTGCTGCTTCCCCATGTATGTTGTCAAAACAGAAGCATTATGTTCTCAACTGCACTGTGTGACTTAGATGTTGACTAGTTTGCAGCCTGAGGAAAGAAACTTCTCTCAAATCTATTAGAAAGGAACAGGCAGCTTTACAAATGGCATCTCCTCCTTGCATTGCACTCATTATCTGTCTGGATGGACTGGGTGGAGGCTGGCTGCACTGGATGTGTTTCGCTTGGCCCAGTCCCAGGCAGCACCAAGGGTGAGCTTTGTAGGGACCTCATATCTAAAATGGAAATAGTTCTTCAACGTCCTGTATTTCAAATTGTCGAGTACCTATATCTTCCAGTTTTATTTTCAATCAAACTTATGTAGCCTTTAATTACATTTACTAGCACCTCAAAGATGGAATTTTAATTCAAGCCTTGTAAGAAATGAAGGTTGCCTATTAGAGTAAGAAAAGCTAAGAATCGAAAGAATAGAGAGATGACTAGTGAAGACAAACTGGATAAAATTTGATTGCTTCATATATACGATTTCTTCTAATTCAGTTTGGGGACTAGAAGTATTTACTGTAACAAAATGTTTGTGTGTACATATGTGTATATTTGCATATCACACATGTAGTCAAGAAAAAGTAGTTTTTGGTATGAGTGTTAAGTATTCCATATACTTCTATGGTTAATGCACCCAAATTATTAAACTGTTTCTCCTCTTTTCTCTCTTATGTCTTCCATCATCCCATAATAATATGTCTCCAAACTAAGTATGTCAGTGAACTGAGGGTCTTTGAATAGGTTTAGTTGCTGTAAGTAAAGCATTTATAAACTAATATATTCCAGATGTGATGGCCATTAAGAATTAAGTAAGCTGGATTAAGTTGCTAAATCTTGTTTGAATAGTGAATAAAATCTGTAAGATTGAACTGAAGAGGAAACAAAGCAAATTCAAACCAAAGATTTATGATTGAGCTTGAAGGGCAGTTTCAAGGGAAGGGATGAGATAAAGTGTTCTCAATGAATTTTGACAAATACCTACCACGTGCCAAGAGCTGCTCTGGGTGCTGGATGGTGGTTCAGGGCTGAGAGACTGACAGGCAAAGTTTGTGCCCTAAAGGCATGCAGAGATTTATATAGTTATAATTTCAACACTTGTGATAAATGCCATTAGAGCTATGTAGGGGATGGTCTGTGACTAAGGGCACCTAATCCCATCTGAAATGGTCAAGAATGGCTTCCTAAAGAAGAGGTGACATTTAAACTGCATGTTAATGGGTGACAAGGAATTCCTGAGCAGACAAAGAGGGCAGCAGAGGCAAAGAAGTGAGGGAATGTGTAGTATGTTTGGAATAGCAGCTTTCAGTAGTTCAGGGTGCTTGAGAGGTTGTGGAGTCCAAGCCCGAAAAACGGGAACAGCTGAGTTTATCAGAGGCCTTACTTGCCTCATCCTGATTTTAAACATGCTAATGCCTTGTTCTGGTTTATATTTTTAACAGAAATAACTGATCATATAAAGAACATATTATTAAGGGACAGAGGGAGAGTCAGCAAGTAAGGTTTAAGGTGAACAGTGGTAAGGCCTGAATTAAGCACTGCAGAGGGTTGAAGAGAAGTTAACAGTATTTAGGTGGTGTTTTGAAAGTAAATCTGGGGCTTCCCTGCTGGCTCAGTGGTAAAGAGTCAGCCTGCCAATGTGGGAGATATACATTCAATCCCTGGTATGGGATGATCCCACGTGCTGCAGAGTAACTAATCCCATGTACCACGACGGCTGAGCCTGGGAGCCTGTGCTCCACAACAGAGTAGCCTTCATTCGGCGACAGTTAGAGGAAAACCTGTACAGCAATGAAGACCCAGCACAGCCATAAATAAAATTATTAAAAAATAAAAAAGGAAACCTAAAGGAGTTTGGAGATTGATGGGATATAGGGTAGGTCACAGAAAGAGTATAGAGTAATTCTCAGGCATTTGACTAGGAAAAGTAACTGGTGCCGTTTGCTCTGAAATACAAAATTTGAGGGCAGATTTAATGGAGTGAGCAGGAAGGCAGTGAAGGTTTGAGGTAGGTTGAAGTCAGGGTGACTGTGGGCCTTCCAGATGGGGATGTGTAGTTCTGAGTTGAGGTCTTAGGTGGAGAGCCACAGTGACTGGTGAAGCCATAGCCAGGCTAGCCCAAGGAGAACCTACAAAATGAGAACTAAATAGGGCCGAAGGTAGAACCCTGGAGATCACTAGCATTTGTCTGGTAGAGTCCCTAAAGAGAATGAGAGAGCAAGCAGTGCAAGAAATAGGAAGAAAGCCAGCAGTGGGGCCTCCTGAAGGCCAGAAGAGAGTTTGAAAAGAACATAGTTTTTAAATTGGCTCCATTATTCTAGTTGACGTCTATTAAAAAGTCCATGTTATTTATTTATTTATTTTTAAAGTCAAGTTACTTTCTCAACTTTCTATAAATGGAGTCTTTTCCTTCCAGAAATGAGTGATTCTACCGGCCTAGTGTATGAAAATATACTAATGATGCTCAAGCTTACAGAGTCCCACAGACTTAAACTGCTTCTAGGTTGAGAAGAATTAATGATATCATTGTGGAGGCTCTTTTGTAGTTTGAAAATTAATGCTATATGTGTTAAATTTTAAAGAATGGTGAAATAATTCTTTTTATATGAAAGCCTCAAAGTGCTCTATAAATGATAATTCATTAAACCGATGTTTTCACACTTAGTCTCACATTTGCTCATTCACATAAAAGCAGGCAACACTGGGCTGTCAGCATCGTGCTGGCAAAATTGACACAATAGCAAAATTGACAATGATGAGAGGAGAATGTATGTATTAATAAAACTCTGTAGGTGGAGTACAGTGTCTGCAGCAGCAGCTGTTTTATGACTTTCTGCATTCACTTTCCCTGTAGGTGCTCTCAAACTTTGTACCTCAAAGTGTAGCTCAAAAATCAGAGCATTAGCTGGGAGCTTGGTGGAAATGCAGAATCTCAGGTTCCACCGCCAGACCTACTGATCTGTCTGCAGTTTAATAAGATCTTCCGATGATTCCTATTCATGTAGTTTGAGAAACACAATTCTAAAGCATAAATAGACTTAAAGGGTTTGCAAGGGACTTCCCTGGTGGCTTGGAGAAGGCAGTGGCACCCCACTCCAGTACTCTTGCCTGGAAAATCACATGGACGGAGCAGCCTGGTAGGCTGCAGTCCATGAGGTCACTAAGAGTCGGACACGACTGAGCGACTTCACTTTCACTTCCCTGGTGGCTCAGATAGTGAAGAATCTGCCTGCAATGCAGGAGACCCCAGGTTCATTCGCTGGGTCAGGAAGATCCCCTGGAGAAGGAAATGGCAACCCACTCCAATATTCTTGCCTGGAGAATCCCAGGGACAGAGGAGCCTGGTGGGCTACAGTCCATGGGGTTGCAGAGTCAGGAATCACTGAGTGACTAACACACACATAGGATTTGCAAAGTTCTTTAGTCATTCAGCCCTCTAGCTTTACCATTTCACAGTCTCAACTAGGACAGCAAATTTTTTAGAAGTGGGTATCATGTATCATGGTTATTAGTTACTATTGTATTTTCTTTCCCCAAGGCAAGAGATGAGAGTATAAATGCAGATTCTGGAGTCAGATTACCTGGGTTCAGGTCCAAGGAGACCCCAGGTTCATTCGCTGGGTCAGGAAGATCCCCTGGAGAAGGAAATGGCAACCCACTCCAATATTCTTGCCTGGAGAATCCCAGGGACAGAGGAGCCTGGTGGGCTACAGTCCATGGGGTTGCAGAGTCAGGAATCACTGAGTGACTAACACACACATAGGATTTGCAAAGTTCTTTAGTCATTCAGCCCTCTAGCTTTACCATTTCACAGTCTCAACTAGGACAGCAAATTTTTTAGAAGTGGGTATCATGTATCATGGTTATTAGTTACTATTGTATTTTCTTTCCCCAAGGCAAGAGATGAGAGTATAAATGCAGATTCTGGAGTCAGATTACCTGGGTTCAGGTCCTGACTCTGCCACTTGTCCTGATTTCTCCATTTGAGGGGGGCAGCCCTCACCTCTGCGCTGATCTGTAATTGACTACAGAAGGCCTTTGGGGTGTGTGTGTGTTTTCATTCTTGTCATCCGTATTATGTGTGGGATTAATGGTTTCTCAGTCCTAGATGAGCCAGCAGTTACCAAAGAGTAGATGGAATTTGGAAGACTTTTCAACTTTAGTAAAGAAATGTTCTTACTAATGAATAATTTTCAGCTTCACTGAAAAAAGTCTACAAATAGATTTAAAAGTGGTGGAAAATCTCATTGAGTTCTAATGTGCCAAGAAATAAGGGGAATGTTTACCAGCAGGGGTTGGAGAATTTTACCAGCGCTCTGACCTTATTTTCTACAGGGAGCCGCTGGCATTTTATGCTATGTCGGAGCTTATGTCTTCATCACTTACGACGACTATGACCACTTCTTTGAAGATGTGTACACTCTCATCCCTGCTGTGGTGATCATAGCTGTCGGGGCCCTGCTCTTCATTATTGGGCTAATTGGTTGCTGTGCCACAATCCGGGAAAGCCGCTGTGGACTTGCCACGGTGAGTGAGTTCTCCCTGACCGTATGTGTCATCATAATATGTGGGAATATTCATTTGTGTTACTTGCTTGACTTGAGCATGAAACTCCTTATTCTCTTTGGCTCTCTATATAATTGGAATAGAGTTAGCACTTGTCTTAAACTTGTAGCAGTTAGCTCAGATAATTACTTTTTATCAAGAGAGTATTTAGAGCTATTTTTTCATTTGTATTTAATTTTTGACCATGTTTCCTTACATTTTCCTTACAGTTTGTCATCATCCTACTCTTGGTTTTTGTCACAGAAGTTGTTGTTGTGGTTTTGGGATATGTTTACAGAGCAAAGGTATGTTGTCTACTGTAATTTATATGTTTTGAAAGGTAGTTTAAGTGTTTTGAGTGAAATAGAACAAACTCATTTTCAGAGTAAACATTTTCTTTTGCCTTCAGTTTAGCCACCACTTGAAAAATATAAAGGTGGTTAGAAATTATATGTTAGGATTTCTTGTTTCATTTAATATAACAAAGTGTTACTCTGCTACTGTCCTAGTTTTAGGTGGTGCTGGTTTAGTTGCTAAATTGTGTCTAACTTGCAACCCCATGGACTGTAGCCTGCCAGGCTCCTTGTTCATGGAATTCTCCAGACAAGACTACTGGAGGGGTTGCCATTTACTTCTCCAAGGGATCTTCCCGACCCAGGAATTGAACCCCGGTCTCCTGCATTGCAGGCAGATTCTTTCCGACTGAGCTACGAGGGAAACCTCTAGTTTGTAGACAGTTTTCTTTAAATGACTCTAGTTGTTGTTCAGTTGCTAGTCATTCTAGCTCTTTGTGGTCATGGATTGCAGCATGCCCAGCTCCCCCATCCTTCACTATTTCCCAGAGTTTGCTCAAATTCATGTCCATTGAGTCAGTGGTGCTACCTAACCATTTCATCCTCTGCTGCCCCCTTCTCCTTTTAGCTTCAGTCTTTGCCAGTATCAGGCTCTTTTCCATTGAGTTGACTCTTCATATCAGGTGGCCAAAGTATTAGAGCTTCAGCATCAGTCCTTCCAACAATATTCAGGGTTGATTTTCTTTAAGATTGAATGGGTTGATCTCCTTGGAATTCAAGGGATTTTCAAGAGTCTTCCAGTACCACAATTCGAAAGCATCAATTCTTTGGCACTCAGCCTTCTTTATGGTCCAACTTTCACATCCGTACATGACTACTGAAAAAACCATAGCTTTTGACTGTACAGACCTTTGTTAGCAAAGTGATGCTTTTTAGTATACTGTCTAGGTTTGTCATGAGAAAGTGAAAGTGGTAGTCACTCAGTCATGTGTAACTCTTTGTGACCCCATGGACTGTAGCCCACCAGGCTCCTCTATCCATGGGATTCTCCAGGCAAGAGTACTGGAGCGGGTTGCTGTGCCCTCCTCCAAGGATCTTCCCGACCCTGGGATCAAGCCCTCATCTCTTATGTCTCCTGCATTGGCAGGTGGGTTCTTTACCACTAGTGCCATCTCTGTCTTTGTCATAGGTTTGCCATAGCTTTCCTTCCAAGGAACGAGCACCTCCTTGACTGTAGAATGATATACAAATGAATAGTTGGTCAGCTGAGAAATTTGTTCAAATTTCCTTAGTCCATAGATTCCCAGATTTCTATTTTAGAAGAACTAAATTAAGGATTTCATTTTCCATTGCCTCTTCAGGAAAAAATGCCTTGGTCTTAGACATAGAAAAAGGTTACTGGGAGTTGGTTTTCAGTTGCTCAGTTGTGTTCAACTCTTTGTGAGCCCACGGACTGCAGCATGCCAGGTTCCTTGTCCTTCATTATCTCCCAGCTTGCTCAAACTCATGTGCATTGAATTGGTGATGCCATCTAACCATCTCATCTCTGTCGTCCTCTTCTCCTCTTGCCTCCAGTGTTTCCCAGCATCATGGTCTTTTCTGATGAGTCAGCTCTTCGAGTCAGGTGGCCAAAGTATTGGAGCTTCAGCTTCAGTCCTTCCAATGAATATTCAGGGTTGATTGCCTTTAGGATTGATCTCCTTGCTGTCCAAGGGACTCTCAGAGTCTTCTCCCAGCACTACAGTCAAATGCATCATACTGGGGGTTGCAACCCTACAACCTGTTCCTGAGGAATGAGGGCCCTACCAACTCAAACACCAAGACAACTATAGCCACTCCCTTCTTGTCCTTCTCTCCTCCTTTCTGGTCATTTCTTCTTCTCTTGCCCCTTTCTTTTCTATTTTGCCCACTTTTGCCTTCCACCTACAGCAGCATTTAAGGCTAATAGGCTGCTTTAAATTAAACTACAGAGCTGTTATGGGCTTCCCTGGTGGCTTAGGGGTAAAGAACCCGCCTGCCAATGCAGGAGGCACAGGTTTGATCTCTGCATGGGGAAGATCCCCTGGAGAAGGAAATGGCAACCCCTTCCAGTATTCTTGCTTAAAATCAGATGGACAGAGGAGCCTGGGCAGCTACAGTCCATGCCTTAGCAAAAGAGTTGGACACAACTTAGCGACTAAACAACAACAATATAGAACCGATACAAAGGCATCCTAAGGTTATTCTCTGAGCACACCCGGGATTATTCTCATTGTAACTTGTGGTTTGGAGTCAAAGACATGATAGGCTGATTTACTGTTTAACCATTGCTGTATAAGGTACCAGACAGCTATGCTATAAAAAAGAATGCAGTGGATCATACCTTTGCCTACAGTCTGGTTATCAATTTTATGATCTTAACCACATGACTGATAAAATTACCAAATAGGTCCCATCATCTTAGAAGTAGGGTAAGGAGAATCTGGTACAAGCAAACTTAATTAAATGACACTTTAGTTGCTGCTCTTTTGGCAGTGATATATTTTGAAGAGTTGACTTCCTGATCTTTTTTTTTAAATCTGTTGATTACTTTTGCATATTTGTCCAAGTCTAAATAAACATTAAATAAGTAAAATGTAATATTTGTCCCAAAAGTATCCTGTGGGTGCTTTTTGTTTAATTTTTACCTCCTTTAGGAAAGGAAAATGAGTAGGTCTTCTAAGAACCCCATTTTAAAAAGGAGGTGATATATTTATAATTTAGGACACCTATGTCAAGGCTCAACTGCTTCTCCCTCTTTCACAAATAGATAGCCTGCCATCTTGCACATAATCGTCTCTTTGATTGCTTTTAATCTAATGTAATATGTCTGACATTTTACCTGAGTCTACCTGAAGGCAGGCAGGGAGAGAACTTTTTTTTCTTACAAGAAATTTATAGCGCTATCTTGAAACTTTACATACATGCCATTTAGGCATTTAGCTGGAGCCTTGACTAATGTTACTTTCACCAATATTTTTGAGGGATTAGATTCTTTGTTTTGGTTCAGGTGGAAAATGAAGTTGATCGCAGCATTCAGAAGGTGTATAAGACCTACAATGGAACCAACCCTGATGCTGCTAGCCGGGCCATTGACTATGTTCAGAGACAGGTGAGTTCTCTTGAAGCTGGAGATCTAGTTGCTATTGAGTCAACATTGAACTTATCTCTGTTACTGTGTAAATTAGCAGTGTACCTTTATAGTCATGATTAGCTGTATAATGAGTCCAGTATTTTTACCTTCACCCTTGAAAAGTTTTTTCCGCCATTACCTAGCATAGCCATAAGAAACATCTGCCCTTCCCCCTCAAAAATAATTAGCTAAAGGGATGATAATGAGCGAGAGGTTTATGTCACAGGAAAGTTGAGAGCCCAAATGAACTTTAGAGGAGGTAAGAAGTCTTTCACATACTTTTAGAAGATAAGACCAGCAAAGATAACAGACAAAACCGTAAAAAAAGAAAATTATTGTAGACAATTTGAAACATACCTAAAGGTAGAATCATCTAGTAGATCTTTGTATCCATAAACTCACCTCAAAATTTATCCACTTTTTGCCAATCTTATTTCACCTATTTCATCTATTTCTTACTGCCACATGTCTTTTGCTAGTTATACCTTAGAGTAAATCCCAGATGTTTCAGACAAAAGATTTTAAATACTTTGTCTTTGGATATAATATTTAATTCAGAATCAGATGTTTAACAGGCAAAATTAAAGATTTTTTTCTTAGCTATAAACTACCCCTGTTGGCAATATGATTTTTCAGACGAGGGTCTAGAACCACTAATTATATGTAGCAATTTAAATTAAAGTTAAAAATTCACTTCCTCAGGCAACACTAGCCACATTATGAGTGCTCAGTAGTTCCATGTGGCTAGTTGCTACCATACTGAGCTTGCAGACCTACAAGGTTTCTGTCATTGCAGAAAGTTCTATTGGACATCACTGGTCTAAAGTAGCTTAAAGCTCTGCAGTGGACAGAACTCTGAAGTTCAACACAGGGCCTTGTGTTCTATGAGGACTGATGTCTCTATTCTCTTCTCTGTTAGCTGCACTGTTGTGGAATTCACAACTATTCAGACTGGGAAAATACAGACTGGTTCAAAGAAACCAAAAATCAGAGCGTCCCTCTTAGTTGTTGCAGAGAGACAGCCAGCAGCTGTAATGGCAGCCTGGCCCACCCCTCCGATCTCTATGCTGAGGTAAGTTCAGTTTCTTGACTAGCACTTGAATCTAGCCTGGTAACCTGTTTTCTTGGTGAATTATCTCTACCTAGAACTTTTCTACCTTCTTTTACTTGCCTTAATGTCATTTAATTTTAATATAAGTTATTTTCAAATGCATTATCTTTTTCCCTCTTGTAGTTTGTCATTTCTGTTTCTGCCAGTGAGTAGTAATGTGTGACCTTGCAGCTTTTTCCCTTTTTAAAAAGACTAATGAAGATGACTTTGGGTGTTTCAGGGGTGTGAGGCTCTAGTTGTGAAGAAGCTACAAGAAATCATGATGCATGTTATCTGGGCAGCGTTGGCATTTGCAGCTATTCAGGTAAGCACAGCTAGCCAAGGAGTTATCAGAGTGTACTGATTTTCCAGTGTCAACACAAAATGGTTTTTTTTAACCAAGTGCGGTTAAGCTTTGTGTATATGGATAACTTGGAAGTGACTGAGGTACAGACACCAGTGTCCAACATCTTCTACTTCCTGTCTCCAGACACAGACCCAGAATGGTCCCAGAAACCAGAGATATGGACGGGGAAACCATGGACGGGGGACTTTTTATTTTATTTTCTTACTTGATTAGTGAGTGACCTGTTCAAAATACAGACTGTTGTCATAATGTATTCTTGGGAGGTGCTTTAGTAGAACTTCACACAATTGTTTAAAAAATCAAACTGCTTTATTTTAGCTTGGAGATGGAAAGCTTTATTTTAATTTTTTGTTTCTCTTTCCATTTCTTGCTTTCCTGTCTCCAAGGGATTTATATGTTAATATACATACATCAAAAACTGGCACTACACTGGTCTCTTACACTAATAGGAGCAACTTTATCACTTTACAGAAAAGACTGTTAAGTAAAAACTGAGGTTTAACCGCCCTAGTATTTGTGGATTTAGTTTTTTTAGATTGGCATCAAGAAGTCTGTCATACCACTTGGCATATCTGGAAATGTCCTGTGTCTTTGGCAGCTGAGGGTACTTGTCCCAGCTCCTACCAGTGAAAACAGTCTTTTTTTTCCCCCTTATTAATAGCTTGTACAAAGTACCTGGTAATTGTTTTAATCACCTCTCACTTTATCAAAAACAAACAAACAAACCCACACATATCCATTATATCTTATCAGTTCAGTTCAGTTCAGTCGCTCAGTTATGTCTGACTCTGTGACCCCATGGACTGCAGCATACCAGGCTTCCCTTTCATCACCAACTTTCAGAGCTTGCTCAAACTCATGTCCATCGAGTCAGTGATGCCATCCAACCATCTCATCCTCTGTCATCCCCTTCTCCTGCCTTCAATCTTCAATCTCATACCCACCTAAAAAACAAATAAGGAAGATGACTATTTTTCTGCCCAGTTAAACTACTTGCATTCCTAGTTTCTCAGGTATATATATTTTATCTTAGGAATTCTGTTAGAGGAATGTTACAACTGTTTGAAAATGATTGAAAATCCTTTGCATCAGATCTAGTTCTCAGAGGTTTCTTTAGTGTTCTTTTAGTATATTCTTGAAACACGCTTCAGGTCCAGAGAATCTATTCTAGCACATTATTGACCGGAGACATATCAACACCACAGGCATTAATTTCTGCAAAAATCCCCAGGCAATAATGTGTTAAGGTTTTTATATCATTAAATTGCTAGATAAACCAGTGTAATTGCTAATTTATATGTAAGTTGCTTGGCTTGTCTGCTGTCTGTATATTTGAACAGAAACTAGTGTATTTAGTAGGAAGTGCCTTTTAAAATGGCAAAAAGGTGATTGTTTACTTTGCTGGTATTCAAACACCTCTGAAATGATTGATTAAAAAGCCTAGTTCTGTTTGCTATGGTCTTTGCCCTTCTAAGCATTTACTCTGTGGCTCAGCATAGCAGTAATCTGTAGATCAGCAGGGATGTATTTCATATTTTCTCTGTGTAAACACTGTCATTTAGCTAAAAATAACCAAACATGAAGGTAGTGTCTTTACCCAAGTGAAATCCTGATCTGTGCCTTTTTAATAACTTTTGAGTGGTAATAAAGCTGCATATATTAGCATGCAGCAGAAAAGCTTAAGTTTATGATGCTTATGATCATGAAGTATGCAGTGTGTACATAGAAGGCTAATGAAAATCAACACTCAAATATGTCCCTCATCTACTTGAGCTTATTAACCAGCTTATTAATATTTCTTCATTAAATATTTTTCAGTGGGGACTAATAAACATTCTAACCAGTCTCTTAAATATGCCTTCTTATATCATTTTATAGGTAAATCACTGTGGCTTAAATAATATCTGATAAAGCTTTGATGTTTCAAGTTCCACAAAACTTAACTCAGAGATTGAGAACTTTTGCAGACTTGAAACATAGTGCTTTTGAAAATTTTAAAAATTTTAGTTTTAGAGAAAAAACATCCATTTGCAGTAAAAGGATTTTCTAATATGTGTGAGTACCTATAAATGTTTAAACTTTTGGTATTCAGAATCTGATGTAGATTGGTGCCCAGGATATGGAAAACCTAGGTGAAGGCAGAAACAGCTCAAAGAGCAATGAGCTTTTATAATACTTAACCGTGATAGAGAAAGAGCTAAAAGGATGCTTGGAGATTCTCCAGTCCCTGTTCCCTTAGTTTTGAAGCCTTGAAATTGAGGAAGAGCAAGGATAGCATGACTTAGGACCATCACTAAATTTTGAACCTTGTCTCCATGTGTGCTCTGCCTCCGATTACAAATTGAAGAATTAAGATTCTCAAAAGATTAAATTCCTAAATTCTGTTATGAAATCCGACAGCAAATTGACACTTTAAGCTGGATGGAATATAATATGTAATAGCATTGAAAAATTGTTAGTGTTTTTCTTCAGGTTCTAAAGTGGGGAAGCTCTAAGAGCTATTGCGGTAAACTGTTTTAATAGTAAAGAAAGATGATTTTTGGTAGCATTGTGAGTATCAAAACTATGCAAGTGCTGTCTCCTTTGATTTTGAGTATGATTTGTGGTACCGTTAAGCTACATTTCATCAGTGTTCTAAGACATCAAGGTGAATTTAAGATAAAATTTTCTCATAAGCTTAATTTACCAATAAGAGCCTGTTGGAGTATCGTGGGCCAGTCTCCCCACCACCTCTTTTGGTGTGAGCCCCACTCATTTTATGTATTGCCCATGGCTGCTTTTGTGTTATGGTGACAGAGTTGAGTAGTTGCCACAGAGACTAATTTTGTCTCTTGGTTCATAGAGCCTAAAATATTTACTATAATTGCCCTTTATGAAACATTGGCCCACCCTTGTTCTAGTCTTGTTAAGTGGTCTAGGTTTGGGTAGGACCAAAATGATCAAGAAAAAAAACCCTGAAAAGTGCTGGTTAATTGTTACAACAGGATTTTTTAATATAAGAGGATGAGATTTTAAAGATTTTGCACACTCCTTATACTATTAGTTTATTAATCAGCAAGATATTTCACTTCTTTGATAGTAACCAGCCTCTTAAATGTACAAATGATCAGCTATAAATTTTATATTTCAACAGTCTGGTCATAATAATAAAATGTAGGTTTTTGACTTGGCAAGCTCTTTTAAGTATCAGGTGCAGGTAAAGCTCTCTACAAAGGCAGTATGGGGAAAAATGGAAATTGTCAGTCCTTGGAGTCTCAAAATGCTGTCACTCCTTAAGATGGAATGATCAAGAGCAAAATTTTATAGAGAACTGCCTCCCAAGGCCATGCTGCTTTTTTCTGGTCTGTATGCCAAGTGTGAAGGAGGCTGAGACTGCTATTTCCTTCCTGCTTCTTCTAACTTCTATTTTAATTCATTAAAATGAGTTAAAATACATATGTAAATAGCACTTTGGATTGGACCCTTTAGATAGTTAAAATTGAGTGGCTTAATTCTGACCATCTTTTGAAAAAAAATGGTTCAAGTAATTCGACCTTAAAAACTTAAAACCAAAGTTTGGGAAGCTAATTCCTGAGTAGCTAAGTTGTGTTCTGTTTTTTTTTTTTTTAATTTGGGGAAAATGAATCTTGTTAACTTTTTGAAAATTCTTTAATTGAAAAGCCCACTTGATAAATTTTTCTTTGAATGATAAATATTTAATAATAGGTGAAACTCCTGCTCAAGTCTTAACCCCAGTTCTCGAGTCCCTCCTTGTAGAGGTAGCCACTGTTCCCAGTTTCCTATATATCCTCCCAAAAGTAGTTTGTGGTTAGACAAGCACATAAATATTTTTTATACAAATAGAAGCTGATAGGATGCAATTTTCTGCTTTGTTTCTTAAGATAATTGTATGAAGCCTCCAGTTTTGAGAAATAATGCAGACCAAATCTTTTGCGCCTTGCAGTTTCCCTCAGTGGCTAACATTTTGCCAAACTTTTACGTGTCACAACCAGGACATTGGCATTGAGACAACCCACTGGTTTTATTTAGATTTCTCATTTCTATATGTGTATTCAGTTCTGTACAATTTTATGACCCGTTTGGTTCATGTATCCACCACCACCACAGTCAAGATACTGAACAGTTACAGCACTATAAGAGTCCCACCTGGTACTCCTTTATAATTGCACCCACCTCCCTCCCATGCCTCCTCCCCCATACCCTGGCAACCAGTAATTCGTCCTTCATTCCCAGAACTTCATCATTCTAAAAATACTATATAAGTGGAATAATATATGTAACCTTTTGTACCTCTTGAAGACAATATGCTACCATGGCTACCTATAAGTATTCTATTTTTTTACCCACTTTATAATTTATTTGCATTAATGGGCATTTATGGAAGTGTTGCTATTACCAGAATGCAAGTAGTGAATACCCTCTGTATGTATGTGCAAAATCTATAGCAAAAACTTTGTAGCCTTTAAGTTGAGGGGTCAGATAATAGGGATGACTTTTTGATAGGTGTTTCTAAATTTTTCTCAGAAAAGAGTGTTTCCAACGTCCAGTTCTAATTACCTTGTGTAAAATACTTACTTCCCCATAATGCCATCTATAATTTTGTATCATAGAGCATTTTAATCCTTGGCAGTCAGTTTTTTTAATCATTTGCTTATGTATTTAGTAATCATTTTTGCTGTTGGCTGAGTGTTATATTTGGACTAGGTGCAGATTACTTCTCATGACTTGAATATTGTAGGGATAAGTTTCATTCTAAGAAATCACACTGGAGCTAAAACATTTGTGATATTTTTAAATCTGTTGTTGGAGAACTTCAATAATCAATGAGATTTTAATGTAGCAAAGCTTTGGAAGTGAACCTGTAATACTTAGTGATGAGGTTTGCACTATGAGAAGTTATTGTGTAGCACTTAATTTTTTTTTTTAATTTTTATTGGAGTATTTAATGTTATTAAACAGATTCATTTCCAGGCATGAGTAGGATTTTATCAAGCTTATTGAATTGTTTTTAAATCAGTACAAGTTGATTTAATTAAAGTCAAGAAAAAAAGGATACTTATTTCAGACCCCATTTTGAGAATGCT
The DNA here is from genome assembly GCA_006408695.1 of Aepyceros melampus. NCBI lineage: Eukaryota > Metazoa > Chordata > Mammalia > Artiodactyla > Bovidae > Aepyceros > Aepyceros melampus. Next base: position 142,373 of record SJXQ01003347.1, on the reverse strand, counting down.
GACTCCAGTAGAAGTTAACCAGCTGAAAGGAATGTGAGGAGGTGAGACTGGGAAGAGATCTTTTTCCCAACCAAATCAATAATTTCAGAGCTTAGCATTTTTATTGCTCAATTTAACATTGCCTGGGAACATAATTGTGTTTGATCTTATAGCTATTCTAAAAATGTTTTGATGTACAGTGAATGGAAATGTGTTTTTTTAGGAATTAGATACTAAACATGTCTAGAATGGCTTAAGATATATAGTGAACTTCAACAATATCTACTGTTAAAATGTCTTTAAGGTACTTTGCACTAGTAAATACCTACCAAATGCTGTTATAATGAAACTGATGAATTCAAGCAGGAAGTATATATCCCAAATGGGTAGAATAGAGGCTAAGTAAGGGGAAAAGTGTGTGACTTCATCATAGAGAATTCAGACTGAGGACTTCCTTTGTCTCTGTACGTGTGTCTCATTAGTAATCTTCCACTTCAGACTTTGAGCGTCTAGTTATAGATCAGGTACATTCTGTTGAAATTAGATTGACCCCTGTATGTACAAAGGGCCCTGCCTTTTAAAATCAAATAACTGAGACCTTTCACTTTCAGTGAAAAGTTAGAACAGCACATTAATTTATTTAGCTCTTTAATAGCTGTTTATATTTTGTAAGAAGGCAGGTCAGAAATTCTAGACTAGTTTCTCTTTAATCCAGCTTAATCCTCTCACTTATCCAAAATAACATGGCATGACTTTGTTACTACTCCAGTTTGCTACCACAGAAGGATTAGGCCTATTAAAATGATGAAGAAAGTGACCTTTAAAAAGTAATATGTACATAATATCACAGAGCTGTCCTGGATTTCAGAAATAATAATTGCAAAGCAGAAACCTTCAAACCACACTTCTTGGCATCAGAATTGGTTCCCCCTGCGTATGGCTTTTGGGCTACTCATATATTGGGCTTTTCATTCTGTGGATTGTCATAAAGCCTGTCTCCCCAAAATCCAGATGTGTGAAAGACCAACATTAGATTTCCTCATATGTAGTCTTGATCATTCCACTCTAGACCTTTGCTGTCTAGTTTGGTAACCACTAACCACATACATCTGAATTTAAATTAATAGCGTAAAGAATGCAGCTCTTTAGTTGCACTAGCTCCATTTCAAGTGATCAGGAACCTCATGTGGCTAGTAGCTACCATATGTGACAGCTGAGTTATGGACTGTTTCCATCACTGCAGCAAGTATACTTTTGTACAGCCCTGGTCTGATCAAGATGGGATGGCACTAGGAGAGCCTGGATATTCTGCTCACTTCACGGATTATTCTTAGATGTGCAGCAGGGATGCCAAAACTGGGTTCTTAGTTCCTAAAAGGATAATGTGTTCATTAGAAATTGCTTACTGGTCGTGATTTTTTTGATGATTTGAGATCTTTGAACTGTGAAACGGTTCCATTGCCAACAAAGAAATACACACTTGCTATAAGAGGATTTTCAGCCTTTTTTCCCCATTGTTTTCTTCCTACAGCTGCTGGGCATGCTGTGTGCCTGCATCGTGTTGTGCAGAAGGAGTAGAGATCCTGCTTACGAGCTCCTCATCACCAGCGGAACCTATGCATAGTAGAAAACTCAAGCCTGAGCTTTTTAGTCTTGTTCTGATTTGGAAGGTGAATTGAGCAGGTCCACTGCTATTGGCCTCCTGAGTTCATTTAGTTAAAGCACACATACACAGGTGTTGGACAGAACAGCTTGACTCTTCATTTGTCTACCTTCTTACCTACCCACCTATGACTTTTTTTTTTCCCTCTGTTCTAGCTGACTTTCCGTGTCCGTAAGTGTTTTGAGTACGGCGGTAAATGTTCTAATCTCAGAACCGTTTGTGAGTTGCATAGTGTGGTAGAATTAAAGGTTGACGTGGCCCTGCTTCTGTCACCTCCAAGCATAATGGGACTGCTGCTGTAGTATCACCAGGTCCTTTCAGTCTTCACAGTGGAGAACTCTTGGCCAAAGGTTTTGGGGGGGAGGAGGAGGCAGTCAGCTATTTGGTTAAAGTTAATACCAGATAGTGCCCCTCATCAATGTCCTTTTTAAAAATATATACTATAGCCCAGTAAGATAGCAACTGTACAAAATGGCTAAGATAGATTTTAGAATCATACCTCGTGTATCTTGGTTCATCTTCAAAATCAGACTGATCTTTGAAACTAGCGGTTTTTAATCAAAGCTGGCTTTATAGGAGGAGTATAATGTATGCACTACTGTTTTAAAACAATTAGTGTGAGTGTGTGTGTTATTTTTGTATGATTGAGCCCATTCATCGTAAGTCTAAACTCGTTAGAAATAATGTACCCATGTAGACTAGCAAAATAGTATGTAGATGTGATCTCAGTTGTAAATAGAAAAATCTAATTCAATAAACTCTGTATCACCCCCTCAACATGTAGTTTTTAATTATTTGAAGACACTTCAATTCCAGAGCAGCAGTATAATGTTTTAAATGTCGGTGCTATCTGTAGTTCATTATGATTTGCATGTGTTTCCGTTATATCTGTTGCAAAATTAAAAAGACCTTGGTATTCACAAAGCTAGAGATGCTTTTGAGTCCAGTACATCCTGCAGATGTGGCACACCTGCTGAATGCATGGCACTAGGGTACAGTGATGGCGCTGTCTTTTCAAGGAATGTGGAGTGCAACTATCGCAGAATTTACGGAAGCAGTTAGTTCTCATACAGTGCAGTGATTGTAGTGGCAAAAAAATGGGAGCCGGAAGGAGATGCCTGGAGAGGTCAGAGGCAACTTCTGGGGGAGAGACCCAAGCCCAGAAGCTAGATAGACTTCATAGAAGAGGGTACACAGGAGTGTGAAATGGGATGGGGTATGTAGGCAGCCACAAGGAACTCTTTGTGCCTGGAGCTGGAAATACTGCTGGGGAAAGAAGTGGGGTAGAGCCTAGGGCTTCTCGAGTCTTCCTTGACAGGCTTTGGAGGCCAGGTTCACTTGAAGGTGGAGGCAGTCATGTGTGAGCATGGCGGTGGTGCAGGTGGACCTGTCATAGCCGCCCTGTGCCCGTGGGGATGGGCTGGAGGGCCGGGCAGCCTTCAGTGTGGTGCGGGTATGGTGGTTTAGGAGAGAACTTGGGAAATCTTTGGAGTGGGGCTGCTGTTGGTGGAGGTGGTCTCAGGAGGAATTTGGAGTAGGGGAGAGTGGTGGAATTTGATCACTGGACAGAGAGAAAGGGGAAGGATGGAAGGATTTGAGGGTGAGTCCCAGGTTTCTGGCTCAGTCAACTGGGAAAGCAGAATTAGTTGCAGGATTGGGAGCTGGTAAGGATCATATCTAGGGACATGAGTTCCTGTTCAGCTTTGGATCCATCAATTTTGAGAAGCGTAAGTACTATGCAAGTCTGTCCTGCATGAAAATGGAGATATGAGAAAGGAGAGGAGTAGAGACTAATTTCTGTTCACAAAGTGCAGGTTAACCAAAACATGGTTGATTTTAGAGAACTGTAGGAGATTGTGACACCACCTTTCTGGCAGAAAATGAAGAGGAACTAAAGAGCCTCTTGATGAAAGTGAGAGAGGAGAGTGAAAAGGTCGCTTAAAACTCAACATTCAGAAAACTAAGATTACGGTATCCAGTCCCATCACTCCATGGCAAATAGATGGAAAAACAATGGAAACAGTGACAGACTATTTTCTTGGGCTCCAAAATCACTGCAAATGGTGACTGCAGCCATGAAATTAAAAGACGCTTGCTCCTTGGAAGAAAAGCTATGTCAAACCTAGATAGCATATTAAAAAGCAGAGACATTATTTTGATGACAAAGGTCCATCTAGTCAAGGCTATGGTTTTTCCAGTAGTTATGTATGGATGTGAGAGTTGGACTACAAAGAAAGCTGAGCGCCAAAGAATTGATGTTTTTGAACTGTGGTGTTGGAGAAGACTCTTGAAAGTCCCTTGGACTGCAAGGAGATCCAACCAGTCCATCCTAAAGGAAATCAGTCCTGAATATTCATTGGAAGGACTGATGCTGAAGCTGAAACTCCAATACTTTTGCCACTTGATGTGAAGAACTGAGTCATTGGAAAAGACCCTGATGCTGGGAGAGAGTGAAGGCAGAAGGAGAAGGGGATGACAGAATGAGATGGTTGTATGACATCACTGACTCAATGGACATGAGTTTGAGCAAGCTTCAGAAGTTAGTGAAGGACAGGGAGGCCTGGCGTGCTGTGGTCCCTAGGGTCACAAAGAGTCAGACACGACTGAGCGACCGAACTGAGTAGGAGACTGGCTATGTTCTGCTGACCGAACCTATCTCCTGTTCCTGTCTGTTGATGTTGGACAGGAATGTTTTGCTTGTCTTTGGGCCTTTGACTTGCACCTTCTCCATCCCCCAGCCGTGTCTCCCCATCCTTGCTTCCAGTTTTCCATATGTACCATTCTGTGGCTGCTCTGTCACAGGTTGGAGCTGAGGTGAGAAGTAGCTGGACAAGAATGTTGGTTGCCCTCAGCTCTTTCTGTGAGACCTACCTAGATGAGCCTCCAGAGTAGGAAAATGCTTTGGGAAAATAGGCCAATTAGTTACCCACTCCTTGAACTTCCCCAAGAAACTAATTCCACACCACCCCCTTTACTCATTCCCCAGCTTGCCTGGTGAGAGAGCAACATCCTCTCCTGTGCTCTGTTAGCCAGACCCAAATCCATCATGCTAACAGTGGAGCCAAAAAGACAAGGGGAGATGGTAGCTCTGGGTCCAGTTAAACCATCCTAGTTCCTGTCAGCTCTAAGCTGTGCTTAATTCCTGGTATAGTCATGGAAATGCCTTATTCCTTTGGGAAGCTCTGGATCAGAAATCTCTTCATGTTGACTGGATCCATACGAATTTCACTTACTACCTACCTACTTGGGCTTCCCTGGTAGCTAAGTTGGTAAAGAATCTGCCTGCAATGCAGGAGACCCGGGTTTGATTCCTGGATTGGGAAGATATCCTGGAGAAGGGAATAGCAACCCACTCCAGTATTCTTGCCTTGGAGAATCCCATGGACAGAGGAGCCTGGCATGGGGTCACAAGAGTCGGACACGACTTAGCGACTACACCACCACCACCACCACCACCTACCTACTTAATATCTCCAGGGTCTCTGCCATACCACATGGAGCTGAGACTGGGAGTTTGCATTACCCTGAGACCTGTTCCCCAGGGCTTATTCTCTAGAGTGCAAAAGAACCACTTTCTATACCTGAATTTAATAAGTGAGCTCTCCCACTGGACCAGCATTTCCCCCCCTTGTCTGCACACTAGAATCACTGGGGGAACTTGAAGAATACAGATGCCTGGAATCCCAGAGCTGCTGAGTGGCTTGTGGTGTCCAGAGTGCAGTGAAGACTGAGAATTACTGCTGTAGTCATTTTCTTTTTTTAAAATAAATGAATTTTATTTGGAAATACTGTGTTGGACACAAAGTTTGTTCAAGTTTTTCCTGAGATGTTACAGAAAACCTTTTGGCCAGCCCAGTGATTTCAGACTTAACAAAGAGTTGCAGGAATAAAAATTGTACACGAGGCCCAAGTATCCTTTGCTTAGATCCACTGAGGAACATTTATGCCACTTGATTTGTCATTTGTATTCTTGCATGTGCTTTTCCTCTGCATCATGGTCCTTTTGTTCTAATACTTAACAGTGGGTATTTCCTAGGAATAAATATCCTTTTCAACAATCCCAGTGCAGCGATCAAATTCAGTACAGTTACCAATGATAGAGTAGTTTAAAATGCAGTTCGCATTCTGATCTGATAATGTCCTTTGTAGAGCCCTCCCCCCACAGTTCTGGATCTAGTCTCAGATCATGTATTACAGGGAGTTGTCGTGTCTCTTTGGTCTCCTTTAACCTGGAGCTCGTCACTTAAGACATTGACATTTTGGAAGAATACAGTTTCGCCTTTAAAATGATGCTGCTCATTTTGGGTTTATCTGATGTTCCCTGTTGATTCGATGCGATTGTTTTGCATTCTAGATGCCTAGAACACCGTGTCATATATCCTCTCAGGAAACACAGTGTCATCTGTCCCTCATTGGTAATCTTAATTTTGATCACCTGGTGTATCATTTAGGGTCTAGTGAAAGGTAAAAAGTTAATAGGAAAATTTTAATGTAAATAATTTTTAACTGAGTAAGAAGTCATTAACTACTGTAAGGGAGAAAAGAGCTCCAACGCGTCTGCCTAGAAAACAGCTACTACCCCAAGAATCAAGGGAAGAGAAGACAAGGAAGGAACTTAGAACATCAGAGGGGAGCCCTGTAAGCTTGAGAGGCAGACCTCCGACAGGAACGTGCTGCCAGCCCTGTGCTGCAGAATCGACTCCGTGGAGGTGCCCGCTAACATGAGAGCAGAGAACAATCACCGTGGAGGATGTGCTGGGATCCAGGCCAGACAGACACAAATGGTCTCTTCCAGTCTTGTCGTCCTCTTTAGAGGCCCCTGTTGGCCAGCTGGCAAAGAGAAATGTAGTTGCAAAGTCCCAACTTTAGTGTAGTGGGGAAGGAATGCAAGTTTGGACCTAAGAGGCAACAAATTAATACCTAGTGCACCTGGGTCGGGATGTACTCCACTTTCTCCGTGGTATAGTTGCTGTTTTATCCCCTTTCTATTCAAGCAGTCTCTGGAGAAGACATGTAACAATCCTGCTCTTCACCAGACTTTCCCCCAGTTTAGCAAATAGGGCTGACTCTGATATGATTCAATCTTTCCTGTGATGGTTGTGAAATACCGATTTTCCAATTCAGGACTCCCTCAAATACCAGTCTGCACTCCCTTCTCTCCCAGTTGTTTATTTTTACATATTTATATTCCTTGTGAACTGATGGATTCTCCTTTTTTCCAATAGTCTATAATTCATTATTGTCCTTTGGCTTTTGTTTTTGGTTCTCAAATAGTTCCAGATGTGACCAGTGGGAGCCCCTTCAAATTGTCTCAGACATCCTGACATTTTTTTTTTAACACTTCTATAATTACACTTTTGTAATTTCTGACGAAAGATGTTCCGAATTCATCTTGTACCCACCTCTCCCCAGCCCTGGAATCATTGTTTCTCCAAGAACCTTGGTCCCTGGTGCTAACTGTGCTCATTGCTGTTGGGGTGACTTTGCTTCTCATTCTGTTAGAGCTATCTTACTACCTTTTAAAACTTGTTTCTAATTTTTTTAAACAAAAGTAATAGTGCTTTAAAAAATGTAAACCATATGGACATCCATAAGGAAAAAGGGCCTTCAGGTAAGCCAAGTTTAGCAGTGGTGTATATCCTTTCTAGACTTTACATATACAAAAACAGACTTGATCTTGGTTTGTAGGTTTACTTTTTGCTGTTACGTGAATTCTATTCTGTAGGTCCTCTTGAATTCTATTTACAGGTCCTCTTTTTATCTTCACAACAAAATGTGTACTCTTACCTGTATTGGACTGTAGAATTTGCTTTCTGTTAGCTTCATGGATATAGTAATACTATGATTAACCAATGTACAGTGGACAGACACTTGATTCCAGCCTCACTGCACTGAACACCTTCCTACACATACTGTCAGGCATTTAGAATTTTTTTAATTTAAAAAAAACTTTATTGAGGTAAAATTCGCACAGCATAAAATTAACATTTTAAAGCGACAGTTCAGTGACATTTAGTCTGTTGACGGTATTGTGCAGCCACCCCCCGGTCTAGTTCCAAAGTACTTTCATTGCCCCATGTTCTGCATTGTTACATGGACTCAAGGATAGATTCTTAGTAGCGGTTCACTTTGAAATTTAATAGATTGATGAAAAAGTAATTGTGGTTTCAGACCATGAATTTTAAATCATCATAACTAGGCTCAAACACATTTTTATTAGTCAAAATAGAAACCATTACAATCAGTATATTTTTGCTAATGAGAAAAGTTTGTTTATTCCTATAGTGTAAAAATCCATGCTTCAGGATTTGACAAACTTAGTATTTTCTGCCTCCTGCTAGTTGCAGAAGCATTTTCCCTGCAAAATGTTGAGATGCTTGAAGAAATGGTAGTCAGCTGATGAGAGGCCAAGTGAATATAGCAGATGAGGCAAAGCTTCATAGCCCAATTCGTTCAACTTTTGAAGCATTGGTTGTAAGATGTGCAGTCTGGCATTTTCATGGAGAATTGGGCCCATTTTGTTGACCAGTGTTGGCTGCAGGCGTTGCAGTTTTTGGTGCATCTCGTCAATGTGCTGAGCTTATTTCTCAGATGTAATGGTTTCACTGTGATTCAGAAAGCTGTAGTGGATCAGACAGGCAGCAGACCATCAGAGAGTGACCATGACCTTTTTTGGTACAAGTTTGGCCTTGGGAAGTGCTTGGGAGCTGCTTTTCAGTCCATCCACTGAGCTGGTTGTCACCAGTTGTATAAAATCCACTTTCATCGCATGTCACAATCCAGTTGAGAAGTGATTCGTTGTTGTGTAGAATAAGACGACACTTCAAAACAGTGATCGTTTTGATGTACAGTCAGCTCATGAGGCACCCACTTATCAAGCATTTTCACCTTTCCAATTTGCTGCAAATGCCAAATGACCTTATAATAGTCACTTTTGAATTCTTCAGTAACTTCTTGTGTGATTTTAAGAGGATCCGCTTCAGTGATTGCTCTCAGTTGGTCATCAACTTCCAAGGGCCAGCCGCTGCACTCTTCATTTTCAAGCCTCTCATTTCTTTTGCAAAACTTCCTGAATCACTATTGCACTGTACCTTTGTTAGCAGTTCCTGAGCCAAATGCGTTGTTGATATTGTGAGTTGTCTCTGCTGCTTTATGACTCATTTTGAACTCAAATAAAAAGATTGCTCAAATTTGCATTTTTTCTAACATCATTTCTCTAGGCTAAAATAAATATAAAATAAACAGCAAATAACAAGTCATTAGCAGAAAAATAAGAAATGTCCATGAAAATGACGCATAACCACATTTATTGAAGAATGCATTCCAGTATCAACAGTGAAGTTCAGCAGTGCAAAACCACAGTTGCTTTTGCACCAGTCTAACAGATATGTCCAGTTAGCCTCCAGAAAAGCTATACCAATTTATATTCCCACTAGATGGGGAAACAGTGGAAACAGTGCCAGTCTTTATTTTTTTGGACTCCAAAATCACTGCAGATGGTGATTGCAGCCATGAAATTAAAAGATGTTTGCTCCTTGGAAGAAAAGTTATGACCAACGTAGACAGCATATTAGAAAGCAGAGACATTACTTTGCCAACAAAGGTCCATCTAGTCAAAGCTATGGTTTTTCCAGCAGTCATGTATAGATGTGAGAGTTGGACTACAAAGAAAGCTGAGCGCTGAAGAATTGATGCTTTTGAACTGTGGTGTTGGAGAAGACTCTTGAGAGTCCCTTGGACTGCAAGGAAATTCAGCCAGTCCATCCTAAAGGAAATGAGTCCTGGTGTTCATTGGAAGGACTGATGCGGAAGCTGAAACTCCAATACTTTGGCCACTTGATGCAAAGAATTGACTCATTGGAAAAGACCCTGATGCTGGGAAAGATTGAAGGTGGAAGAAGAAGGGGATGACCGAGAATGAGATGGTTGGATGGCATCACTGACTCAATGGACATGAGTTTGAGTAAACTCTGGGAGTTGGTGATGGACAGGGAGGTCTGGTGTGCTGCAGTCCATGGCTTTGCAGAGTTGGACATGACTGAGCAACTGAACTAAACTGAGCAGTATACAAAATTCTGCATTTCCCTACAGCCTTGTAGATGCTTTGGGTATTAGAAGGTTGTGTGTTTCCAGAAAGTTGTCCATTTCTTCCAGGTTTTCCAATTTGTTGTCTTATAACTTAATAGTATTCTCTTATTTTTTGTATCTCTCTGATACTGGTTATTTTCTTTTGTTTGAGTTCTCTTTTGTTTTTCTTGATGAGTCTGACTAAAGGTTTTTCAATTTTGTTTCTTTTTTAAAAAAAATGTCTCTTGGTTTCATTGATCTTTTCTGATGTTTTACTGTTTGTTAGGTTTTAGTCTCTTAATTTACTTCCTCTCTGATCCTTATTGCACGTCCTTCCTGCTGCTGACTTTGGGTTTTCTTTGTTCTTTTTCTGCTAATTTATTTGAATGGTTGGTTAGGTTGGAAACAAGATTTTGCTTGTTTCTTAAGGAAGGCCTGTAACACAATTAACTTCCCTCTTAGAACTGTTTTTGCTGTGCCCCATAGATTTTGGAAAGTTGTGTTTCCATTTTCATTTGTCTCAAAGTATTTTCTGATTTTCTCTTTAATTTCTTCTTTGACCCATTAGCATGTTGCTTAGTCTCCATGTGTTTGTGCTTTTCCTTTTTCCCCAAATTGATTTCTAGTTTCAGACTGTTATGGTTGGGGAAAACACTTGTTGTAATTTCTGTCCTCAAATTTGTTGAGATTTGTTTTGTGATCTATCCTGGAGAACGTTCCATGTGCATGTAATGTATTCTCTTTTTTGGAATGTAGTGTCTTGAAGCCATCTATTAAGTCCATCTGTTGTATGTTATCTAAGACCACTCTCCTTACTGATTTTCTGTCTGATGACCTCCACTGATGTAAGTGGGATCTTAAAGTCCCCTCTGTTATTGTATTATTGTTAATTTCTCCCTTTATGTGTGTTCATATTTGCTTTATGTATTTCGGTGCTCCTATAATAACCGTATGTATGTTAATGAGTGTTATATTCTCTTCTTGTATTGATCCCATTATCATTATCAGTTTAGTCTCCTAGCCGTGTCTGACTCTGCGACCCCATGAATCACAGCACACCAGGCCTCCTTGTCCATCACCATCTCCCAGAGTTCACTCAAACTCATGTCCATCGAGTTGGTGATGCCATCCAGCCATCTCATCCTCTGTCGTCCCGTCTTCCTCCGGCCCCCAATCCCTCCCAGCATCAGAGTCTTTTCCAATGAGTCATCTCTTCGCATGAGGTGGCCAAAGTACTGGAGTTTCAGCTTTAGCATCATTCCTTCCAAAGAACACCCAGGGCTGATCTCCTTTAGAATGGACTGGTTGGGTCTCCTTGCAGTCCACAGGACTCTCAAGAGTCTTCTCCAACACCACAGTTCAAAAGCATCGATTCTTCGGAGCTCAGCTTTCTTCACAGTCCAACTCTCACATCCATACATGACCATTGGAAAAACCATAGCCTTGACTGGACAGACCTTTGTTGGCAAAGTAATGTCTCTGTTTTTGAATATGCTATCTAGGTTGGTCATAACTTGCCTTCCAAGGAACAAGCATCTTTTAATTTCATGGCTGCAGTTACCATCTGAAGTGATTTTGGAGCCGAAAAAATAAAGTCTGACACTGTTTCCACTGTTTCCCCATCTATTTCCCATGAAGTGATGGGGCCAGATGCCATGATCTTCGTTTTCTGAATATTGAGGTTTAAGCCAACTTTTTCACTCTCTTCTTTCACTTTCATCAAGAGGCATTTTAGTTCCTCTTCACTTTTTGCCATAGGGTTGGTGTCATCTGCATATCTGAGGTTATTGATATTTCTCCCGGCAATCTTGATTCCAGCTTGTGCTTTTTCCAGCCCAGAGTTTCTTATGATGTACTCTGCCTAGAAGTTAAATAAGCAGGGTGACAATATACAGCCTTGATGTACTCCTTTTCCTATTTGGAACCAGTCTGTTGTTCCATGACCAGTTCTAACTGTTGCTTCCTGACCTGCATATAGGTTTCTCAAGAGGCAGGTCAGGTGGTCTGGTATTCCCATCTCTCTCAGAATTTTCTACAGTTTATTGTGATCCACACAGTCAAAGGCTTTGGCATAGTCAATAAAGCAGAAATAGATGTTTTTCTGGAATTCTTTTGCTTTTTCGATGATCCAGCAGATGGTGGCAATGTGATCTCTGGTTCCTCTGCCTTTTCTAAAACCAGCTTGAACATCTGGAAGTTCACAGTTCATATATTGCTGAAGCCTGTCTTGGAGAATTTTGAGCATTACTTTACTAGCGTGTGAGATGAGTGCAATTGTGCAATAGTTTGAGCATTCTTTGGCATTGCCTTTCTTTGGGATTGGAATGAAAACTGACGTTATCCAGTCCTGTGGCCACTGCTGAGTTTTCCAAATTATTATTATACATATATATGTATATATACACACACACAAGAAACTGTGGAAAATTTTGAAAGAGATGGGAATACCAGACCACCTGACCTGCCTCTTATGAAACCTGTAGGCAGATCAGGAAGCAACAGTTATAAGTGGACATGGAACAACAGACTGGTTCCAGATAGGAAAAGGAGTGTGTCAAGGCTGTATATTGTCACCCTGCTTATTTAACTTAAATGCAGAGTACATCATGAGAAACACTGGGCTGAATGAAGCACAAGCTAAAATAAATATTGCCAGGAGAATTATCAATAGCCTCAGATATGCAGATGACACTACTCTTATGGCACAAAGTGAAGAGGAACTAAAGAGCCTATTGATGAAAGTAAAAGAGAGTGAAAAAGTTAGCTTAAAGCTCAACATTCAGAAAACTAAGATCATGGCATCTGGTCCCATCACTTCATGGCAAATAGATGGGGAAACAGTGTCAGACTTAATTTTTCTGGGCTCCAGAATCACTGCAGATGGTGATTGCAGCCATGAAATTAAAAGACCATTAGTCCTTGGAAGGCAAGTTATGACCAACCTAGATAGCATATTAAAAAGCAGAGACATTATTTTTCCAACAAAGGTCCATCTAGTCAAGGCTATGGTTTTTCCAGTGGTCATGTATGGATGTGAGAGTTGGACTATAAAGAAAGCTGAGCGCCGAAGAATTGATGCTTTTGAAGTGTGGTGTTGGAGAAGACTCTTGAGAGTCCCTTGGACTGCAAGGACATCCAACCAGTCCATCCTAAAGGAGCTCAGTCCTGGGTGTTCATTGGAAGGACTGATATTGAAGCTTAACTTCCAATACTTTGGCCACCTGATGTGAAGAGCTGACTCATTTGAAAAGACCTTGATGCTGGGAGGGATTGGGGGCAGGAGGAGAAGGGGATGACAGAGGATGAGATGGTTGGATGGCATCACCGACTCGATGGACATGGGTTTGGGTGGACTCCGGGAATTGGTGATGGCAGGGAGCCCTGGCATGCTACGGTTCATGGGGTCGCAAAGAGTCAGACACACTGAGCGACTGAGCTGAACTGATGATTATATAACATCCTTCTTTGTTTTTTGTTACAAACTTTGTTTTAAAGTCTGTTTTGTCTGATGAGTATGTGAGAGTCTGATGAGTCTGTGAGTATTACTACCTCTGCTTTCTTGTCGTTTCCATTTGCATGAAATATCTTTTTCTGTTTCCTCACTTTTTTTAGTCTGTAGGCATCTTTAGCTCTGAAATGAGTCTCTTGTAAGCAGCATATAGATAGGTTTTGTATTTTCATCCAGTCAGCCACCCTATGTATTTTGATTGGAGTATTTAGTCCAACATTGAATGTGACTATTGGTATATATGTACTTATTGCCATTTTGTTACTTATTTTTGTAATTTTTCAGTGTTCTTTTAGTCTTGTCCCTTGTGATTTGCTGACTTTCTTTTATATCTCTTTATCTCTGGTTTTTGTGTGTCTATTGTAGGTTTTTGATTTGTGATTACCATGGGGTTTATATATGCTAACCTATAACTATCTGCCTGTTGGAAACAGGTAGTCATTTAAGTTCAAACACATTCCAGCAGGTATACATTTCTTACTCCCCATCTCCACATTTTATGTTTTGGATGTCTTACTTTGCATCTTTGTCATTCATGCCTTTACTGATTGCTGTAGTTATAGTTGTTTTTACAGATGGTTTTTTTTTGTTTTTTTAATCTCTGTACTAGCTTATTTAAATGGTTGATCCTCAGCCTTTACTATATATTTGCTTTTATTAGTTGGATTTCTCCTTTCCTATAAATACTTCTTGTTTTAGCCTTTTCCTTTCCACTTAAGGAAGACCATTTAACATTTCTTTTAGGGTTGGTTTGTATTCATGAACTCTTCAGGTTTGCTTGTCTAGCAAGTTCTTTTCTCTCCTTCAACTCTAAATTATTGTCTTGCTGGGTAGTGAGTGTATCCTTGGTTGCAGGTTTCCCCCTTTCAGCACTTATGGGGTTTCCTTATATATGACTCTCTATTTTTCTCTTGTTGCCTTTAGAGTTCTCTTTAACTTTTGCCACTTTAATTATGTGTGAGATGATCTGTTTGTGTTCATCTTGTTCAGGACCCTCTGTGCTTCCTGTATCTGGATATCTGTTTCCTTCTTCAGGTTTGGAAAGTTTTCATTCATAATTTCATCAAATACCTTTTTGACCCTTCTCTCTCTCTCCTCCTCCTGGGACCCCTATTATGTGAATGTTAGTACACTTGATATTGTCTCAGAGATGCCTTAAACTGGTCTCAATTTTCATTTTTCTTGCTGTTCTGATTGGGTGATTTCCATTATTCTGTCTTCCAGATCACTTTTGCATTCTTCTTTATCACCTAGTCTTCTGTTTATTCCTTCTCTGTGTTATTAATTTTTGTTATGGCATTCTTCAGTTCTGATTGATTTTTAAAATATTTTGTTTTTTTTTTAAATTCTTACTGGGGCAGTGCTGGGGCAAGGGAGATTTGTGGTGGTGCTAGAAGCAGGCCAGTCAGAGATCTAGAGAACTTCTGATGTGCTGCTTGTGTGAGCAGTAGTAATGGCTGCCCCTCCCCTGCTCAGACACTGCTCCAGGTCTGAGCCGCCTCTGTCTCTCCACTCAGCTGCTGCCATGCTCACCCTGGTGTGTAGCATCAACACAGAGCAAGCAGGACCTGTGTGCAGGCTTGGCGTGGGTCAGGCCTGGGCTGTGGAGGTCTGGTCACAGCCAGCAGACAGGTTCTGAGGGACCATCTGGGTCAGCGTGTCATGGCTGTCCCCTCCCTGCTTAGACACTGCTCTGGATCTGGGCGACCTCTGTGCCTCTTGGCCGAGCTTTCCTCTTGGCCAGGACAGCCCCCGCCTGGGTGTGGAGCTGCTTGGTGGAACAAGTGAGGTCACAGCTGTTGTTCAGCTCAGGCTAGGGGCATACCAGGGCGGTGGGAGGAAACTAGTCAGAGACCTTTGTGGTTTCAGTCTGCCTTCTCTGCCCTGCTTCAGGGACAAGCAAGCCTGTGCTTGCTCCCCGTGAGTGGGGTCCAGGCTTCCCACAGCCCTTCTGTTTGTACGGTCGGCCCTCGCACCAGCCAGGGGGGTCTCATCTTCCTGGGCCCCCCAGTATACGGCTGGAACCACTCCCTCCACAGGGAGGATCTCTCTCTTGGCTCTTGTGAGTCCCCTCCCAGGGCACGAGTCCCGGCCTGATCACTGCTCCTCTCTCCCTACCTGATTCTCTGTGAGTTTCTTACAGCTGTGTTTGTGCAGGAGTCTTTTCCCTGTCTCAGCTGGTTTTCAGTGAGCATTGTTCCACCTGTGATGTAGTTTTGATGTACTTATTGGGAGAGATGAGTTCCCCACCCTCCTACTCTGCCATGTTGATCTGTTTTTGACACACTGGGTCAGCCTGTATCTTTTCTTCCCACCCAGTAGATGAAAAGATATATATCTATGACCCTTAGCTAGGCCTAGGATATTTTCAAAGCTGTTCCAGCCATTTGTGTCTCCTGGATTTCCAGTTTGTATCATCTGCCCAGTTGGATTGGTTGTTTGGGGATTTTTGTTTTTCTTATGAATCTTAATAAACAGTTAAGTTTCCTTGGGAAACTTTTCTGTGAAACTTGGTGTGTTTTGCTTTTGTGGTAATGGGATTATGCGCCTGATACATTTCCTAATTGGCTATTGTTGGTGGGTAGGAGTCCCTGCTCTTTGAGTACTTAATCTTATATGCTTGCATTTCTTGAAAATAATTTGTGTGTCCCACATGGTTCTTCATTGCAGTGTCCCTGAGATTTCCCGAGGGTATTGTACAGGCCCTTGCAGAAATATCCTGTTTACCTCCTGAATACACTTTTGGACAGTGTTGAGTGTATGGCTCGGAGAAGGTGATGGCACCCCACTCCAGGACTCTTGCCTAGAAAATCCCATGGGTGGAGGAGCCTGGTAGGCTGAGTCCATGGGGTCGCGAAGAGTCGGACACGACTGAGCGACTTCCCTTTCACTTTTCATGCACTGGAGAAGGAAATGGCAACCCACTCCAGTGTTCTTGCCTGGAGAATCCCAGGGACGGGGGAGCCTAGTGGGCTGCCGTCTATGGGGTCACACAGAGTCAGACACGACTGAAGTGACTTAGCAGCAGCAGCAGCAGAGTGTATGGCTAGTTGTGTTGACTATGTTGACTCATATACTGGTCGTGTCTCGACTTTATCTACTGAAAGCAAAATGGATATGAAAGTTATAATAGCAAGAAAAGAGACCTGTTTATCTTTGTATCCTTAACACCATAGTAGTCAGAGTGGATGCTCAGTATCTAAAATCAGTCACTATGATGCCATAAGAAGTTGGTTTTCGAACTTTCTTTTTGCAGCTGAAGTACCCATTAGAAAAGTTCTCAACCCTGGCTGCATATTAGAATCACCAGGAGAATGTTTGAAATATTTATGCTCAAGCTGAGCTGTCAGAGAACTGGATTCAGTTTGACTGAGATAGGACCAGAGCATCAACATTCAAAAAAAAAACTTGTTAGGTGATTCTACTGAGCAGCCAAGGATGAGAACCACCACTGGTCCAATAGACAGACTCTACAAGTGGAGTTTGAAATGGTGTGGGGCTCACCTTCCCCTCCCTTTGGCCCCTGATAGTGCTTCATTGAGCACAGTTTGAAAGCCACATCCCTGTGGGCTTGGTGCTGAGGATGGGGTGTCCACTTGCTGGCAGTGACCTTGTGCAAGGCTTGGGCTGCTGCTTCACATGCCAGAAGGGAAAATAGAGATTGTGGTTCAGCCAGACGGAGCCTAACAGATAGCCCTGTGCTGAGGTTGCCCAGCCTGGGAATAGCTGTGGGAGGGTGGCTGGAATTAAGTGTTAGACCCCAGTGGTGCTTGTGTCCAGTTCGGCCAAGTAGCCCATTGCTTCTCCTGAACTCCTACTTCTCCTTTACTCCTTGTCACTTTCAGGAAGGAATTACTGACAAACTACAGCTCCCCCAAGGGCATATTGAGATGAGGATGCTATGCCAAGCCCAAAGTTACTATTGATTACAGCCAAGGTTTGGAGGTGGTGGTCCTTTTTATTAAAAATGATCATCTCATGCTTTTCATTAGCACTTTTAATGTCTAATTTTGAAATTTCCAAGGATAGCAATTTATACAGGAGCTCATTGCACCCATCTTGCTGGTAATGGTACTGAGATCCAGAGAAATTGTACCTTGCCTAAGACCACACAAGGAAGCATGAGCCTCAATTTCAGACCCTGATGCTCTGACTTCAGAGGCCATGCTTTTCCTATCTGTTCTGCTCCATTTTTCCTGTGAGTAGCCCTCTGTCAAGAAGAGGGGTGCAGTTATTTATATACTCCATTACCCACACGCCAACTCCCTCTTTATCAGTCACCATCTCCTCTGCTGGGAAGTCTGTCTGTCCAGCTGAGGTTGTGACCTGGTGCACAGAGAACGGAGAATGCTGCAGAGGCAATGAATCTGACCTCAATTCATTTGTGGGTTTCTTTGTCCCTGCTATAAATTGTGACCCAAGAGTTGCTCTCAGTTCTGTTCCGTGGCTGCCAAAATGACTGGAGGGCGGGCCCGGTTATCCGACACTCGTTACCCGTCACCCTCCAGCGCTGTAGACACTGCGGCACCTGTCAGAGCTGATGATAAATATCTAGGCCAGTGGTTTTTAAAAAAGATCTTTGCAGTTGAATGGAATGCTCAATCAAGATGACAAGGTATTTTCAAGGAGTAAGTCAAGCACTGAAACCTAAGGCTTTCTCTTCTTTTCTTTCCTCTCGGCTGCTCCTGCATGGCCTGATGCCATGGCCAGTCTGCTGGGCTGTCCTGCCTCTTCTGGGCCTTTGCTCAGCTGTGTCCCTGCTGCCACCTTCTACTGCACCTGAGGAGGGAAGTCTTCTCATCTCCTTTCTTTCCACTCTTCCCATTCCTGCCTCACATCCTATAAGTTTCCAAGTGCTGTTGATGTATTTCCCTCATCCTTCCAAATTGCTCTCCAGTTCAGTTGCCACTTCCCGGACAAGCTACCATCATCTTTGTGTTGGCCAGCCTGCACATGGCCTCCTGGTCACATTCTTGCCCTACTTAATGCCTGCCTTGTATCAGAGGGCTGATAGTATCTCTCTGCAGCTTCTGGGGTGAGCGAGCTCTTTGACAACACCCCTTTATCTTAGCAACCCCCCCATTTTGAAATACAGTGTCATTCACACAGAAGTCATTAAGATACCTTGCTTGATTGAATTACTTCTGACAGGTCTCGTATCTGGCTGACCTGGGCAACGCTTCTGGCTGCCAGTTCACACTGGCTTTCCTCCACATTCGCTCCCAGGGCCTTAGGTGTGGTGTGGCTGGAGCAGGCTTTGGCAGGCCTGGGGCAGCAGTAGAAGTTATGTTTCTGGGGCCAAAAAGAGAATGGCCTGAGAGCATCAAGCACAGAAGAGGAGGTTGGCCACCTCTGTGCAAAGGGTGGGCCTGTGTAGGCCTGGGGCCCCTGCCTGGTGGGATCTGCTGTGTTTGCGAAGGAGTGGCACACAGCTGGGTCAGGAGACAGTGTGACCCAGAGGCCTGCAGGGCCCCCTTACCAGACTCTGCACCACGGCCCCTCTGCCTTGGCAGACTGTCACCTGCTTCTTGCCTGGAGCTAAGCTTGCTCATCTCCAGAATGTTCCAGGTGTTCCCTCCTCCCTGTGCTCACACATCGCCCTGTCCCAGTGCTCTTCCCTGCCTCGTGTCCTGTCTGCTGCTGCCCTGCTCTAGTCCCTCTGCCCCTCGGAAGCCTGCTCTCCCCCATCCTGGCTCTCGTGGGCTTCTCCCTGATCCCTCCTCCACCAGATGT
>SJXQ01003347.1:77723-116942 GCA_006408695.1 Aepyceros melampus | reverse complement strand
TCAGCCGGTCAAACTCCTGCAGCTGGAAGGCCTGAGGAGAGATGGGGGTCACTGTAGGGCTGGGCCAGGCCCGGCCCCACCCACAGCGCAGCTGGAGTTGACCAGCCAGACCCGGCCTGCCGAAGCCAAGCCTAAAGGAAGCCTAAAGGCTGGGGGTCCCCACCCCCACCTCTGTGCCAGCCCTTGAGGCTTCTGGGAAGTTGAACTGCCTGTGGGACTCTGCCCCCTGCCCTTCCCCAGACCCTACCACACCCCTGGGGTGTGTCCTAAGAGGAGCACTGGACCCTGAATCCTGTCTCGCAGGGCCTGTTCATCAGCAGAGCCCAGGGAAGCTATGGGTTCTGTTCAAGCCTCAGATGCGGCTTCAGCCAAAAGGGGCAAAGGATGCATGCCTGCCTGCCTGCAGAAAGGGACTCCAAGCACAAAGCCAGGCAGGGAGCTCCCTGGGGAGGGCCTTGGCGTGAGTGGATGAGTGGCTTTCCCCCCTGCGGCCCCCTCTTCCCCCACGAAGTGGCCGGAGCAGGGACGGGCATCAGCTCTACGCCAAGGGGTCACTCACCTCGCAGGTGGCCCGGTGCTCCTGCTCCCACTCATTCCGCACTCTCTCCAGCTGCTCGATGTTCTGCTTGTACACCCTCTCTGGAAGCGCAGGGGTCCTCAGGGAGGCCAGCCCACCCCTGTGCTCCCTCAGTGCCCTCCTCCTCCCTGGAGAGACCTGCCCTGGCTGCTGGAGCCGCAGATGAGCGCTCGTCAGGGCCCCTCACCCTGGTACCGCTCCTGGAGAGGTGCTCAGCGCCCACTGTGTTCCAGCTGCCTCGGGCTGGGGCAGAGCCTAAGGTCAGAGTCTGGCCTCTCACCATCCCACCTTCCAGATGAGAAGCTGAGGCTCAGAGGCGGTGGCCCTGGAGGAGGGTGAAGGGGAGCTTTGGGAGCTGGTGGGCTGGGAAGCCAGCAGGCTTGGACCGTGAGCTCTGTGACCGCCAGCCAAGGGACCTTCCGCCTGGGTGTTGGGACAGGCGGTGGGCAGAAGGCAGAGCTGTGTCAGCAGAGATGAGGGCTGTTGGGATCTTCTGGCATCGGGAGGAGGACAGAGGAGACAGATGCCCAGAGAAGGCTGTGATGTGTCTCAGTGTATATGAGAGAGACAGAAAGAGGTGTATGTGCAACGAGTGGGCCTGTCTCCCTTGATCAGTGGCTGTGAAGGTCCTCAGCCCTGGAGCCAGACAGCTTGCATTCAAATACAGTTACCATCACTTATTGGCTGTGTGACCCTGGGCAAGTTAAATAACCTTTCTGTGCCACAGTTTCCTTACCTGTTAAGAAAGAAGGATAGTAACAGTGAATACCTCATAGGATTGTTGTGAGCATTAGTAAAAACATATAAAGCACCAAGAACAGCGTTGGCAAATGCGAGAAAATGAATTTTTCATTTTACTTGCATAAGGAAGCAAGAGTGAGGAGTGTGGGACTGTTTCCCAGGGTGGAGGCAGTGTGCTACGGAGGGAAAGATGTCCAGGCTACCCACCCCCTAAGCTGAGGAGGCGGGCTAGCCGCGTACCTGCCTCCATGGCTGAGTCCTTGCACTGCTTGGCTTTGTTCTGGCTCTGAGGAGACAGAGGGAAGGCGGCACTGAGGCCCGGCCCCGGGCGCCTCCCAGCCCAGACCTCGGGCTCCTGGCCTCCGTGGGCCTCCCTGAAGGGCCTGTCACAGCCTCCCTGGCCACCTCTCACAGGGCAGGGAGAGCAGACGCTAGCCTGAGGGGGACCCTCCAGAACCACTCCAGCCTCACCCCACAAAGGACCACAGGCTGTTTCCAATAAAATAGGAATAAAACAGAAACCTGGTCATGCAGACACGTGAAAACTAGACCTGGAGGCCTACAGCAAGAAATGCAGACCTGGGGCTCTCCAGCCACTGCTGGACCTGCTGGCTGGGGCTTGGGCTCTGTCCTGACTTGCTGCCCCCAACTCACCTGCAGGCCCCTGCCCTCTCTGGGCCTCAGCTTTCCTGTCTGTGCAATGGGCCAAATGTGTTCGTGGTCCCTGGGGCTTTGATATTCCCACCCTGGCCAAGAGTAGTCAAGAGCTTGGGTTCTGGACAGCCTGGGTTTGGGATCCTTTCTCTGTTCCTGCCTGGCTCTGAGACCTTGGACAAGTCACTCACCATCTCTGGGCCTGTTTTCTCTCTGGGACATGGGCCTACTGAGCCCTTCTCCAAAGGGTTGGGTGAGGGTTAGCGTCTGCCCTGTGGGCTCTGGGCCTGGGCTGCAGTGGGCCTGCCCTGAGGAATGGGTTGTTGGGTGCAGCCTGGAGACGGCAAAGGGGATCAAACTGACTATCTAGACCCTGAGATTCTAGGAAACCTTGCCTGGGGGAGTCTGTGGCACCCCTTTCCGCCCTGCCCCAGCCCCATGAGATCACCCAGCCTCAGTGACTGCACGCACCTTCTCCACCTGCTTCTGTTGACCATTGGTGCTAATGCGTTCAAAGGCCTGTTCAGCGTCATCTGCATCCCGGCACTTCTGCTCATATGTCTTCTTGGACTGGGCGGGGTGGGGAGGGTGTGGAGGGGCGTGACTTGGGGGCCCCAAGGTGAGGCTCCTGAGCCCGACCTCCCTTCTCCCTGTCAGGGGCTGTAGATGGAAAGGGGGCCTCCACACCAGGGACAGAGATCTTGGGGTCTGGAATGGAGATGGAGAAGGGAGTCTTGCTCCCCTTCCCACTGGGGACAGTGTAGCCTGGTCCATGCCCCTGCCTCTTCAGGGGTGTGGTCACGTCAGACCACCTGCAGGGCTCAGGAAATGCCGTGTGTCATCACGATGCCAGACCCTGTGCACGCGGTCCTTTCAGACAGTTCAGGAGTCCCTTCCTTCACCTGCGGAATCCCCAGCTGACAGCGTGTGTGGCCCTGTGGACCACTGTCTGAGACTGGTTGCTTACCCATCAGTCAGGAGCACCCCCCACAACAAGGGTAGGGGGCAGAGACCCCGGGCCGATCTGCCTGGCACCCTGGCAGCCAGTGTGCTCCAGGAACCTGACAGGCCGCTGTGCCTGTTGCTGGATGGAACCTGAGCCCAGCCCTGTCCCAGGGCTCCTGGGATCCACACCCCAAACCCAGCCACCCCTCCAGGCTCACCTCCATGGCCTTCTTGTGGAGCGACAGCTTGCTCTTCTGGACACGGTCCATGACAGCCTCGTACTGCAGGGGACATGAGGCTCTGAGCGTGGGGCTGTAGCCTCAGGACGCTCCCCTAGGCCAAGAGGACGGGGTGTCCCTGGGAGGAGGCCCAGCCTCCCCTCCTGGCTCTGATGGGGCAGTGACGAGCTGCCCTCCCCCTCCATCAGCCTGATCTCTCACAACTGCTGCTCCCAACAGAAGGCTAGAGGAGCCCGGGGCATGGATGCACCCCAGGTATCCTCTCCCTGCAGACCACCCCAACCCCCGCCCCAGCCAGGACTTGGTCTCTAGCCAGAGAATACCCAGCCTACACACACACATGCGCATGCACACACCCTGCCCTTCACTCACAAGCCTCTGTAACCACGCATAGCAGTCACACTCGTGGGGACCCCAGCCACACTGCAGAAGGTGTCATTCTGTCCGAAATAGCTTTTGCAGACATCACAGTCTCAACGGCCACAGGAAAGCTTGAAATAGCCATCCTGGAGCCTCACAGACGCTCTGCAGGCAAGTCCCAGCTCAGAGAGGTCACCTGCTCCAGCATCTCAAGGCTGGGCTGACTTGCGGGGTGGGCTTTGAGGGCCCACTGTCTGCTTAGGAACCCAAATTTAGAATCCTGAAAGCCTCAGGCCCCAGTTGGGCAGACAGGGAGTATAGCCACGTGAAGTTTCTGTGGTCAGAGCCACTCATCGGAGCCGGCACCCTGCCTGTGCAGACTGAGAGAGGGCCTGGTTCTCGGCTGGGTCCCTGAAGCTTGGGAGGTGGACATAAGCGTCCCATCCTACAAGAGGGAAACTGAGGCACAGAGAGGGCAAGTGGCTTGGCCAGGACACCCAGCCCTAGGCTGGCCCCAGCCATGAACTGTTGCTTTTTTTTCCCTTCACAAGTCAGTTGTGTGGAAGTTTCCATTTCAATTCTTTGGACAGTGTACAAAGATGCTCCCTCTTCAACGCAAGAAGTGTTTCTGCGTGCTGACCTCTCCCACCTGTCCAAGTTTCACCCTCATCACTGAGGCCTTGAAAGGCTGATCCTATGTCCACACCTGCCTTCCCAGAGGGCCACATACTCAGCCAATCAGAGAGTCTCAGGCTTGGGAGGGGGCGCTGGGACACAGAGGGTACCAACCCCACCTCTCATCCAAACTCTGCAGCTTCTCTGACAAGTTGCCTTCAGTCTCTGTTTATATACCTCCCACAATGGGGACCTCACTTCCTTCCCATGCATCGAGGGACAGCCGTCCCCTGTGAATAAGACCCTAGGATGCTAGGGCAAGCTCAACACCTCCCATTCCCCACAAGCTCTGTCCACCTCGGCCTCAGGCAGCCCTGCAGAGTGGCTGCAGTGACTGAGCCCCCAGGTCTTCCTTTCTCCCAGATAAGCACAGTTTTTGGTGACTCCCTAACTTAGGTTGCCTTCTTTGGATACTCCCAAGTTGTTGAGTAACCTCCATAGCCTGCTGTAACGGGATGATCGAAAAGGCCCATGCCCTTCGCTCTTGGCATGAGACACCTCAGTGGGAAGAGCCCCAGAGGGGCCTTCAGGCTGGAGAGCCAGGCCCTAGTTCCAGCGCCCGGCCTCTATCCACACTCTTCTCTCCTCCAGATCACTATCACCCCCAAGCCTGGGGTGCTGCCTTGCCCTCCATCTTGAGAGCCCAGCCTCCACTACCACCACAGTGACCACCGCAGTCTCCCACCGGGCCCATCCCCAGCACGCGCCTCACCTTCTTCCTCTGCTCCTTCTGCCTCTCACGGAATTCCTCCAGGCTCCGCAGCTCCTCACGCAGGGCCAGGGCCAGCTGGATGTGGGAGCTGCCCACATTCTCCATTTCTGGGGGCAGAGTAAGGACACTGGTCCCTGGCATGAGACCTGATGGGCCCCAACCAGTGACACACTCGCCCCTGCCTGGACCAGCCCAGCCCCCAGCCCGAGCTCGTCGCTGCCACCCCCAAGTCCTCCACCAGCCTCAGTCCCCAGCCAGAATCCACTCATCTCCATCGGTGGGACTCTGCTGTTCCCAGCAGGTCCTGCCCCTGCAGCCCAGGGCGGGGAACAGGCGGGACTTACGCTGCTTCAGGGAGTCAAAGGAGGCCCTCAAGGAGCTGCGAAACACAAAGACCAGGGTCGGCAGGAGGGCAGTGAAGGGGGACCTGCAGTTCTGGCTGGGCCCAGGGACTTTTATTTTGGTGGGAGGGCCCTGAGTCACTCATACACGCTGACCTAGACCCAAGGGACCTTCACTCAGCCCATGACCACTGACTCAGAAATCAAGCTGGGATTTCTGGAATACAAAGCACTCTCTTTGGAAATTACAAAGCAATCAATGCCCAACACCGCCCCAGCCAATGCTCTTGGCTTCTGCACGTCTTCAGGCCCTCCTTCTCTCCCTAGAGCCCCTCCCCCATATTCCTCTCCCAGATGAACTGAAGCCGGAGAGGGTTGGGGGGGGTTTCAGACTCAGCAGGGGGCCTGAGGACGTCTTGGAGGGAGATGAAGGGAGGCTATAGGGGAAGAGGGTGACAAGCAAGGCAGAGGTGCTGAAGGGGAGAGATGTGGGGGCCTTCGGGCAGGAAAAACAGGATGTACAGTCGAGTACAGCCAGAAGCTGAGGGGCTCCCTGGTCCCTGGCTTAGTGGCTGAGTGGATGGTGGTGACACCTCTGAGAGGGCCCAGGAGAGAATATCGGGAGTTACTCCAGGGCACACTGAGCTGGGGGTGCTTGAGAAAACACAGTAGGAGGCGTCAGTCTGAAGCAGACATGCAGGAGCTGCCCACTCCAGGGAGGACACCAAGGAGGAAGCAAAGGGAAGGAGCTGAGCATGGGAAGCATGGAGGGAGATGCCGAGGGTAGGGTTGCCAGGTGGCGTAAATAAACATACAGGACACCCAGTTAAGTTCCAGTTTCAGATAGACAACAAAAGCTTTTTGAATATAAACATGCCCCGTGTAAAATTAGAACATACTTACATTTTTAAAATATTTGTTATCTGAAGCTTAATGGGACAGTCTATATTTTATCTGGCAGTCCTGCCAAGGAGGCTGTCACCCAAAGCGATGAACAGAGGTGAGGTCTGAGCTAAGATGTCGGAGTTCACTCAGGACCCACTCCTGTCTGCTGCTGATGGGTAAGGGGCTCCTTGGTCAGAACAGGACTGATGGGAAAATGCCTCTCCCAACCCATCCGCTCTCCCACAGAGGCCTCTCTGAGGGCCGAGCTCCCCCTCCTGGCAGAGGAGGGAGGTGACTTGGAATCCCAGGTGAGGAACCTGGCTAGAGCTTCCTGCCCTCCCTTCCCATGTGCATTAGAAGCAGACCCTGGAGCCAGATGCCTGGGTTCATTCCAAGCTGTGCCACACAGTCTCTGTATGACCTTAGACAAATGACCTAGCCTCTCTATGCCTCAATTTTCCCATCTGTAAAATGGGGATAATGATATCACAAGCAAAATGGTTGTGAGGATTAAATGAATTTATATGTATAAAGGTCTCTTAAGACCTGGTGCAAAGTAGATGCTTTGCAAGGGTTGCTGTCATTATGCCACCCTCCTCTGAGCCCACATCTGCACACTTTGACCAGTCCTGGGGGTCCCCCAGGCCCCTGAACCTGACCTGAGCTGTACCTCCCAAATGCCCCACATAAGAGCTTACCACATGCACCCCACTCTTATCAGAAATGCCCATTGAATTCGCCTTCGGGTTGGAGGCCTCCCCTTGAAGCAGCCCCCATAGAGTGGGCTCCCTTCCTGTCACCCCCTACAGCCCCGTGGGCTGATGGGTGCCAAGTCTCCAAGTGCACAGAGCCGGTGTGTGGGGGCTCTGAAGTGAGGCTTGTCTGCTCTCAAGGGTAAAATTCTCTGCCTCTGACCATGGCCACTTACCCAAGGAGGCAAAAATACGCTGCCGCTCCTTGCTCACCAGGCCACCTGAGGAGCCAGAGCCAGTGAGGCTGATGGTGGCTCAGAGGGTAAAGAATCTCCTGCAATTCAGGAGACTTGGGCTCGATCCCTGGGTCAGGAAGATCCCCTGGAGAAGGGAATGGCAACTCACTCCAGTATTCTTGCCTGGAGAATCCCATGCATGGACAGAAGAGCCTGACAGGTCCATGGGGTCACAAAGAGTCAGACATGACTGAGCGACATGCACGCGCACGCACACACACACGCCCAAGCTTGCCAGGTGAGGCGTCCTGTCACTGGCTGCATCCCTGTGCAGAGCAGCGTGCCTGCCCCCTGGTGGCCATATGACCACATGACACCCAGCGATACAGCTCTGCCCACCCCGCCTGCGTGCCTGTGAGCGCGTGTGCTATGTCGCTTCAGTCCTGTATGACTCTTTTCAACACTATGGACTGTAGTGTGTCTCCTCTGTCCACGGGATTCTCTAGGCAAGAATCCTGGACTGGACTGCCATGCCCTCCTCCAAGGGATCTTCCTGGATCAAACCCGCATTCTTTTGTCTCTTGCATCAACAGGCGGGTTCTTTACCACTAGCACCACGTGCGGTGAAGACGCGCCAGCTCCTCCTCACCGTCCTTGCAGGGCAGGCTTCACAAGGGGCTCCCTCCTCCCACAGGGACTCAGAAAACTGACCAGCAGAGCAGCAGAGCAGCAGCACCTGGCAGTCCTCAGAAGCACAACTTCTCGGGCTCCCCTGCTGTCCTCCCGGAGCCGAAGCTCAGAGGCAGGGCCCAGCGCACTGTTTCAACAAGCCTCCAGGTGCTGCTGGTGTGCATTCCAATGCTGGCCTCATTTAACGCTCACAATTCTGCCAGGCAGGGAGGGCACCATCATTAGCCCCATTTCACAGATGAGAAAAACAAAGGTCAGAGAGGTGAAGAAACTGACAGTGGCTACACAGCTGGCAAGTGGTGGCACTTTCTGCTTCTCACTAGAGGAAGGAGGGGTGGTGGCATGGTCACCCCACTTGCCTTGGCAGGGGGTGGAGAGGTCAGGACTCCGCCAGAACTGACACTTTGCCAGCAGCTACACTTCCTTCTCCACATGCATCTCCTGCCTCAGTCGACCCATTTACGGTTAGAGCCGCTCTAGGCCCAGCACGGCCAACTCTCTACACCCCATCCCTCAGCCACAACATGACTACATCCTGCCCAGACCCCTCCCAGAGGCCAGGGCCTGCAACCTACTGGTCCTCACCTCCCTTTGGACCTCACCTCCCACAGACACCTCAGAGTGTCCGAAACCAGGCCCTTCACCCTACAAAGCTGCTCCACCTCCAGGGCTCCCTTCTCAGCAAAGGCACCACCACCCACCAGGCCATGCACACCTCCCCCTTCATTCCCTTCTTTTATTCACCTCCCCAGTCTATCCATCCACCTCTCACTGCCACCACCCTAGTCCCTGCCCCATCACCTCCATCCCTCCTACTTCACTTCTCATCCTGGTTCTTTGCCCACAGTCATTTGGCCACTTACCAGTCCCTCCTATATACCATGCTCCCTCTTGTGCCAGGGCCTCTGCACCTGCTGATTCCCTCTGTGCAGCACCTTCACCTGGCTCTCCCCTCTGTCTCCTCTGAGCACTTGCTCCTACTGTCATCTTAGGTTGATACCTTGTCTATCACTGCACTGAGATAAGAGCCTGCTGAGCAGGGGTAAGGCTTGGTTCTCCTCCCCACTGTCCTCAGGATCACAGCCCAATGCATTAAACTCAATACTCAATAAACCCCAAGGCCTTTCTCAACTCCAGACCACTCAGGAAAATCATCATCAAGATTTCCCAGAGACTTTCGAACTGTGGTGCTGAAGAAGACTTTTGGGAGTCCATTGGACTGCAAGGAAAGCAACCCTGAATATTCATTGGAAGGACTGATGCCGAAGCTCCAATACTTTGGCCACCTGATGCAAAGAGGCAACTCATTAGAAAAGGCCCTAAAGCTGGGAAAGATTGAGGGCAGGAGGAGAAGGGGATGACAGAGGATGAGATGGCTGGATGGCATCACTGACTCGACGGACACGAGTTTGGGTAAACTCCGCAAGATGGTGAAGGACAGGGAGGCCTGGATGCTGCAGTCCATGGGCTCACAAAGAGCCGAACGCGACTGAGCGGCTGAACAGCAACAACGGCTTTGCTGGGTCTCCACCACGTTCAAGGATGGAAGCCTCGTGCAGGCCTCTGTTGTGAGTCCCGTGTCCTCCTATGTAACTCATCCCATCACCCTTTACAACCTGGCTCTCAGGACACTCAGCCCAGAATTCTGCTTCAGACAGTTTGAATTTCCAGTGAAAGTGTCTCCTGTACTACCGTGTGGCCCACACGATCTCGCGGCCCCTGCTTTGCCATCCTCACCCCTGCCCACTGCCAGCCACGAGGCTCCTGCCTCCCAGCTCCCAGGAGAGTGCCCCTCTCACTGCCCCACTCCCCTGCTGGAGGCTGGGCCCGAGTGAGCTGGCCTCCTTTGAGGAGCAGCAGCCCTGATAAGAACAGGGGCCCCCTCTCTCACTGCAGTATCTTCAGTGATACCTTCATTCTCTGAGCTCAGAGGAAGAGAGATGATGAAAAAAAAAAACTTCTGACAGGAAAGCAGTGTCTTAGGCTTGACATCTGGAGGTGAAGCAGGGACATGAGCATTTAAGGATTCAAGTGGGGGCTGTCCTTGCTTGCAGGTACTATTGTGTTGGCCAAAAAATTCAGTTGGGTATTTCATAACATGGAAAAAGCCAAAAGAAATCTTGGGCAAACCCAATACAAAGGGATTGGGGGCAGGAGGAGAAGGGGACGACCGAGGATGAGATGGCTGGATGGCATCACGGACTCGATGGACTGAGTCTGAGTGAACTCCGGGAGTTGGTGATGGACAGGGAGGCCTGGCATGCTGTGATTCATGGGGTTGCAAAGAGTCGGACACGACTGAGCGACTGAACTGAACTGAATACAAAGGGACGCAAAGAAAACTGACCCCAGCCCTGCCTCGATTCCCCTTTCTGAACCCCTACCGTGTGCAGCTTCCACGGCTTTTGTGGCACTCAGCTCCCTACCCGGGGCAGGATGAGCAAGAGAGGGAGATGACAGCTTTCTGGGGGAGCAGTATTTCAGGCAGAATTCACAGGGGAGATCTGAGGGCATCAGCCAGAGCAAAGGCCCCATGGTTGGAAGGAGAGTCAAGGGGAACTTTCTGCAGGATTGGATGTGTGGTTCAGGCAATACTGATAAGTCGCCTGCACTCAGCTAGTGCTTCTTTAAAATGCACTGAAAGAGCTTGTGGGGATTCCCTGAGCTGGGGACCAGGTCCTCATTGCCACTGCCCAGCAGATGCCTGCTGAGTTCATGTGTGAATGAGGTGAGCGCTAAAAGTCACCTAAAGGCCAGAATAACCTCGTCTCAATGTATGTGGCTGAGTCTCAGGCCTTCTGGCCAGTCTGAGGTCAGGGGTTGACGCAGAAATGTTCTGTCTTCAGGCAGCAGGGGTGGGGGAGTCTGGACGGCTTCCCGCTCTCAGCTCTCGCTGGGCTATTTCTGGGGTCACAGGAGCCCTTGGCTTTGGCCCTCCTCCTCTACCTCCTTCAGTCTATGCACCCTCAGCCCCCTCCACTCATCCTCTCAGGGGCTAAGAATGAGCATCCCATGGGAGACAGGGGGCTCCCCCCCTCCCTGAGTGATGGATGGGCCCTGAAGGATGAGCTTCCAGCCCCCACGTGGAATAGCCAAGCCAGCTTTGCCAGGTGTCAACCTCAACTCAAGCTCACAAGTCTCCATGGCAACAAGGAAGCAACCCGTGTTGTCATGGTTGCCACTCACCCTACACACAGACAGCCCCTCCAGGTTGGTGTTGGTATAGAACAGGGCGACCTGGTCTAAGCCAAAAAGCTGACAGGCAGGCAAGGCCAGAGTGTCTGGGAGAGCTTCCTGGAGGAGGTGGGGAATGAGAAGGCCCTGGAAGAAGGTTCTGATGCAAAAGACTGGGAACGAGAGTGAGGTCACCCCCAGTGGGCTAGACCCCAGATTCAGGACAGTGGGGCCCTTTATTTTAAAACCTTTGAGTCCCCATATCCCCACCACAGCTTGAGGCATAGCACACACTTAGATGGATGATGGATGCTTGGCCCAAGTTAAAGAAAGCAATGACTTTGATCTCAGCAACCTTAGGACACACCTCACAGAGCAACACTTACTAAGCACCCACAGTGCATCATCAGCTGAGCTGGGAGCTGCAAGGGGGCCAGGCCCGAAGGGAAGCAGCAGGTGGGTGAGGACAGTCCAACCCTGCCTGCTGCTTCTCTGGCTCTAAATGTGCCCTGAGCTTTCCAGCCTGCAGCCTTTGCCCACAGTCCTCTCCCAGGAGGTGCCCTCCTCTCTGCCCTGCTCCTGGGGCACTCTAACTCACTGGGGAACTCAGGATGGGGCTGGTTCTCACACACACTGCTCCCAGCCTGCTCTGGAACCTGTGCGGCGGGGCAATGAGGCCCCTGTGGGGTTTTTCCCTGCCTCTCCTGTTGCTGGGGAGGCTGATCCCTGGGGCCTGGCCATGCCAGCCCATGCTCCAGCTCCTAAGTGGGAGGCAGCAAAGTGGACCCTGACTCTGAGCTCCCTGCCCTGGCCTGGGGCTCCACCCTGGTGCTCCCACCTCAGAGGAAGGCTCTCCCTCCAGGGACCCCACTCTCCAGCTCTCTGGGCCAGAGAAGGGCTGGGCCTCAGAGGAAACGGTCTAGCCGGGCCGGGCAGTCTCCTCAGCGCTAAACTAAGCCAGGTGACCCCAATCTGTCTGACTCATGGAGGGGCCCATGAGATCGTAATGACCCTCGATGTTTCTCAAGTATCACTGTGGCTTAGGGCTCTCTGCTTGACATTGTGGCTGCCCAGAGGAACTCATGAGTGTGACTTTTCACAGCTGAGGACCCAGGACTCAGAGAGGGGGAGTGACCACTCCAGAGTCACACAGCATATAGGGTAGGGCAGACCTTGTCCCACCTGGCCTCCTACAACCACACAAGGAGTCAGGGCCGCCCAGAGCCTCGCCCTGGCCGCTCCATGGTTCTAAAGATAGGGCCAGATACTGTGCACCTCTCCACCCTTCCCCCTGCCCACCCGGCTCCATTTCCACTTTATTCTCTTCACTGGCGGTTTCTCCTCCCTGTTTAAAGTCCCCTGTGACTCACAGCCCCCTGAGAGTGTCTCACACTTTCCGCTTCCAGCCTGACCTCCCCCTGTGGCCCTGCCTGGAGCACCCCCTCCATATCCCCCAGGAGGGCTTGTCTCTT
The DNA here is from genome assembly GCA_006408695.1 of Aepyceros melampus. Classification (NCBI taxonomy): domain Eukaryota; kingdom Metazoa; phylum Chordata; class Mammalia; order Artiodactyla; family Bovidae; genus Aepyceros; species Aepyceros melampus. The sequence goes on along the minus strand of SJXQ01003347.1, from coordinate 104,549 downwards.
GCTGGGAAGCTCTCCTTTTTCAGCAGCCCTAGGAGGTCAGGAGGCAGGTCGGGACTCCTGGATCATGCTCCCTTGATTCCACCCCTGCCTGGGAATACAAAGAAGGTCCCCATTCATTTTCCTTACTGTGTCCTGGTAAGGAATGCCCGCCTCTGTACCCAGCCTCCGTCCTGCCATTTTTCTCTGCTCAACAGCCCACTGGAGTGGACAGAGGAGAAGCAAACAGAGAGGTTAAGTGACTTGCCCACAGGCACACAGCCCATAAAGACCCAGCGGGGACTAGAGCTCCTACACTGTTACTCCTGGAGCTGCGTTCGTGCTTTCTGGTCCAAGGCAGGGCCCTTGGGCATTGAGCGTCCATGTCTCCCGGCTCATACCACTCTTCAGCCTTCCTCTAGCCCTCCCAAGTCTTCTCTGGCTCCAGGTTCCCCGTTGGAAGCAGGGTCGCCTGTGTCTTTAAGAGACCTGGAGAGTGTTGTTTATTCATCTCAAACGAGGGGACCGGACCGAGTTCCAGGCTTTGCAGCTGACAGGCTCTGGGGCCACTTTCCTTGAGCAGAGCCAGACCCCCTGCGGGGAATGGGGGCAGGAGTTCGGGCAGGGGTTGCTATGGCAACCGCAGGCTGGGTCGGGTCTCTGGGCTCCTGGGGAGGAGGAGGAGGACTCAGTCGAGCCCTTCCAGGACTTGGAGTCCTATCCGCCCCTCGGCCTGACTCAGTCCTCACCCAGCAGGGAGAGTCCACCCTTCCTCACCACTGCTAGAACATTCTCCTTAGCTGCCCTCAAATTGAAACTCTCTCTGCACCTGCGTCCCTCTCAGTCTGCACGCAGAGGCACCGGCCCGGGGGCTTCCCAGCAGCAACTGCCCTCCCAGCCAGGCCTGGGCAGCCCTGACGCACCTCACCCTCTGAGGAAGCCTGCACTGTCATCCCCTCACTGAGGAGGGAACGGAAGCCCCGAGTGTCAGTGACCAACGGCCCCTTCAAGGTCACACAGCCAACGGGTGAGGAGCTGGCACCCCACCTCTGGGCCACACGTCCCTCCTGGAAGCTTGAGCTGAGCCAATGCTGCAGGGGGCGTGGCAGCCAGTGGGGTCCTGTCACCCCTCACCAGGGCTCTCAGGACTGGATGGAGACCCCCAGAGAGTGTGGGCTGTGCCCCTTGCCCAGGGAGTCTCCTGGGAGCTCAGACTGCAGGCTTTTCAACCCCACAAAGACCCTGACCTTGCCCAGAGTGCCCAGCACCCAAGAAAGCTGCCCACCAGCCACCCTGCCCCGGGAGCCACTTGGACCCTCGCTGGCCTCCCCACTCAGCCCACCCCGGGGAAGCCCTGAACCCTGTTGAAAGGCCCAGAAAGGGCCTGGGGAAGCAGGCGGGGCCCCCTTACTTGATCTCCGTCTGGCCTCCTGCCTTGCGGGCGATCTGCACCAGCTCCTTTCCATACCGCTCCTCTGCCTGGGCCCTGCAACGACAACCCCGGGCACTGGTCTTGTCCACAGCTGCTGCCCAAAGCTCACCCTCAGACGGGTGCAGCCAGGTGGCAGGGTCTGCCCGTGCAGGCTCTGGCCCTGCAGATGCCTCCTTGAGACGATTAGGCCTCCAGCCCTTCTTCTAAATAAACATTGGCTGAGTTCAAGCACATCTGATGGGACATTAGATATATTTGCCCACTTGGGGGAAGGCCCAGGCTGGGAAAAACAGGGGAATTGCACTCCTGACTGCTTAGAGCAGAGGTGGCTGCCAGCGGCCAGGCTGGCCTGGGGGGTTGGCCACGTCCCTCCCCTCCCGGCGCTCACCTCTGTCTCAGCAGCTCCTCCACGTCCTTGCACATCTTCCTGCCATCCAGCAGCCGCTGCAGCAACACCTCGTAGCCCGTGTGGGCGGTGAAGTCCCTGCACTGGGACACAGGACAGAGGGCGCATGAGGGCCACTGGTGGGGAACTCTGTGTGCAGCCTAGCGAGGAACTCGCTGACCACCACCAGGACCTGGCTTCACCATCAGCCTCCATCTCCCCTCTCTAAGGACAAGCTCTTGGGGTCCAGCACACGGCTTCACACAGGCACACAGAGGGTCCCCCCTGTCTGTGTAGAGATGAGCCCTGTGGGGATCAGAGCTCACAGTCAGGACGCTCTAACCTAAGATGGCCTGGGGCAGGGCCCCCACCACAAGGCCCCATGATGACAGCCTTAGGGGGTGCCTGGCACCGTTCACCCCTGTTGCCTTCTCAAGAACCCTCTTATCTCAGGTGCCCAAGTGAGAAAACTGAGGCACAGATGGGTGAGGTGTACCCAGGGTGACCCAGCCTGAAAGAGGCAGGCCTGGCATGGAACCCAGGCTGTCTGGCTCGGGCCCACACCCTTCAGTTCTACCTTCTACAGCCTCTGCAAAGAATAGCAGTTGCTGTTCCCTGACAACCCTCTGTGTGCTGGACGCCACGCCGGGCTCACCCTGTGGGCTCAGGGGACCCGCACCCACTGGGTGGGGTGAACGTCGAGGGTCCGGATCTGGCTCTCACAGTGCTGAGAGCAGGGCTTCTGTGCCTCTCAGCCTGGCTCCCATCCATTCTTCCCCCCATCCATTCTTGAGGAAGGACCCCAACCCCCAGGGTGCTCAGCCAGGCAACTGGGGCCAGCCCGGAGAGGCAGCACCTACCTGCTTTCTTTTCCGTTTCCACAGACCATCCCCCATCATGAGCTGCAGAGATGGGGGGAAGGGAGCCCCCGCTTCCCTGATGTATACTCCACAGCCCCGTCTCACAGCTTAGTGAATCAGCAGGCCTTTCCCAAGGCCACACACACTTGAGTCAAGAGCTGGCCATTGCTGCCTCATGCCTCCCCTCAAATGCCGTGTTGTGGGTGTGTGGGGAGAGGAGGGGAGAAGTCTAAATCAAGGAGAGCTTCCTGCAGGAAGAGGTATTTGAGCCCAGCTCTGGGCTTCCAGGTGGTACTAGTGGTAAAGAACCCGCCTGCCAGTGCAGGAGACATAAGAGACCTGGGTTCAGTCCCTGGGTCGGGAAGATACCCTGGAGGAAGAAATGGCAACCAACTCCAGTATTCTTGCCTGGAGGATCCCAGGGACAGGAGAGCCTGGCAGGCTAGAGTCCATGGGGTTGCAAAGAGTCAGACACGACTGAAGCAACTTAGCGTGCACTGGGAAGAGAAGGTGTTGTTTTTCAAGGTCTAAGGAAAATTGGACGTGGTAGAGAAAGGCAGAGAGGCCACAAATTGTACCAGCTGGCTCCGTGGCGGGCCCAGCCCACCTTCAGTCAACTCAAAATGGTAAAATCTGCCGGCCCACAGCATGGTTAGGATCCCAAGTGCATGCCTCCTCCATAAGCAGCCCTAGAAGTTCCTGAGACCAGGCTCAGCTGCCCTCAGGCTGATGAGCAGTGGGCCTGGATCTTGCTACTCGGGGCTCCAGGCAGAGTGGTCATCGCTCAGCCCCCACAGGCCTCTCTGCCCAGCATCTAGGCTGGTGTGGCTGCCCCAGGCTCCATTTCTGTAGCTTTCGTGGGCCACTTGCTACTAACCAGGCAGCAGACCACAGCTTCCTGCCCTAGCCTCCCCCGCCTCCGCCCCTCCAGACCCCCAGGACAAAAGCCAGTGGCGCCAGGGAGGAAGATGGGTCCTTTCTGCTCCTTCCCTGCCCCTGCCCTCTCCCCGTGGGCCACTCTGAGCTGGACACCACAGACCACCAGAACTAGGAAGCGTCTTGCCCAGTGCCCCTCAGTCCTTGGGAAAACTGAGGCCTAGAGAAGGGGAAGATGCGCCTGAGATCCCATAGGCAGAGCGGGATGAGGACTTGGACTTGCAGGCCCTGTTGTTACCCCGCCATGCCTCTCGGGGAGGGGAGGGCTGACCGACCCCAGCCCCACAGCAGACTCTCTGCTCTTTCCTCCCAGCCCCCATTCCCCAGAGGAACTCCACTGTTATTATAGAGACCCCCGAGTGGAAAGAGAGCAAAACCAAACCTACATTGGCCATTCTGGAGGAGGTGGCAGACACAGGGGCCTTGCAGGCGGGCTCCTTGGAGCTCAAGTTCCCAAAGCTCTGCAGGCTCTAGACTCTGGCCCAGCCCTGACTCAGAGCAGGTGGGGCTTCGGCCGGGTGAGCCACCGTCACCAGTGAGTAGGTTGTTCCAAGGAAGTGCCAGACTCCCTGGGGGCTGTTCCTGGCTGGCCTGCACCCCCTCCGCCACCCCACCTCCGCTGCCTCCGGGGCTTCTGATTCAGGGCTCAGAGCAGGGCAGAGTGGGGCTCAGGAAGCTGCTGAGGAAACGAACTACTGCTGCTGCTGCTAAGTCGCTTCAGTTGTGTCCGACTTTGTGCGACCCCATAGACTGCAGCCCACCAGGCTCCCCTATCCCTGGGATTCTCCAGGCAAGAACACTGGAGTGGGTTGCCATTTCCTTCTCCAATATAGAAAAGTGAAAAGTGAAAGTGAAGTTGCTCAGTGGTGCCACTCTTAGAGACCCCATGGACTGCAGCCTACCAGGCTCCTCCATCCATGGGATTTTCCAGGCAAGAGTACTGGAGTGGGGTGCCACCACCTTCTCTGGAGGAAACGAACTAGCTAATCATTCAATCAGTTAATCGATCAGTCCTGCAGTCTCATCGCCCTCCAGGGGCCCACCCTGGCCTTTCCTCCCGGCACCTAACTAGCCACAGCCTGTAGGTATCCTGGGTTCCCTTTCAACCCCTTGTTTACAGGCTCAGATGGACATTTCCACAGCGTGGAAGCTATGAGAAGGCAGGGCCTCCCGCCTCCTTGTGTCCCCCAGCAGCCTCTGTCACCTGAGACCTGCCTCTGGCCTTGCCCTCGGTGAAACAGCCGTTTATTGAGTCCACCAGCCATATACAATACCAAGAATATCACAGCTGTCTTACTGAAAAACACCACACACCCAGCGAGTTAAGGACGGTGATGAGGAGGAGAAGAGGTAAGTGACTGCCCAGGTTCCCTCAGCTGGTGAAGATCAGAACTAGGGTGTGAATGCAGGTCAGCTTGTCCCCAGGCTTCCCAGGTGACGCTAGTGGCAAAGAACCACCTGCCACTGCAGGAGACGCGAGAGACGCAGGTTCGATCGCTGGGTGGGGAAGATCCCCTGGAGGAGGGTGTGGCTACCCCCTCCAGGGTTCTTGTCTGGAGAATCCCATGGACAGAGGAGCCTGGAGGGCTACAGTCCATAGGGTCTCAAAGAGCTGGACAAGACTCAAGTGACTGAACACACACAGTTTGTCCCCAAACCTACATCAGACATTCAGCCCAGTTCAGACACTGATAGTCCAGCAACTCTGTTACATTTTAAAACATCAAAAAAAAACCCACTTTTGAAGATGATTACTCAGACTCCCTCTGCCTCAAACCAAAGCCGTGTTTCCGCCTGTCATTCAGTTACCATGGATTCTCAGAGGCCAGCTCTGTGCCCAGGCTGGGTCAGAGGAACGCTGCCCTGGAGAAGGGCCAGCTGGTTCTGCAGATGTGAGCAGAGAGCCAACAAACAGCCAGAGGCCCCACCCTCACCCTGTGGCACCTAGGGTGATCTACCCCAGGTCAGGGTGCCAAGTGCCAGGCAGATGCAGCCCCCTCCTGAAAGACCTCCCCCCAAGCCAGATGCGGGACCCCAGGCCTCGAAATCCACTCTGTGTGGCCATTCTTGGCCTCCCTTGCCCCACACTGGTCAGGTCAGGGCTACAGGAGAAGGTGCTCCAGGCTGCTCCGGCCAGAAGAAGCATCTTCCTGCCTCTACCTGAAGGAGGCATGTACGGGGCTCTGGTCTCTGCTCAGGGATGGCCCACCTGCTCCCTTGGCTGGATGGCCCTGGATGTGAGTCACAGTCCAGGCCCTCAAGCCGGCCCCAGCCCCGCCGTGCCCCCACTGCGCAAATACAGAGGGAGCCTTTGCACCCACTGCCACTTCCTCCTTGTCACACCCATGCCATTCTTGGGGGCTGCGTTGGCTGGGCCACAGAGACCGGAGCCCCAGGCAAGCCACTTCCCTTCTAGGACCAGGTTTCCTCATCGAGGAAGTGCCTGGGGAGGACAATCTCTTCTGGCCTCAGACAGCCCACCCCACGTGGGCACAGCCTCCGGGGGGCAGACTGGCTGCCAGGTTTAGGCAGGGGGCCCAGGCCTGGCCTGAGAGGCTGGACAGAGTTTAGCAGACCATTTATGAGTTCACAGCCCACCCTGTGGTCCTGGGCACTCTCAGCTTCTACTTCCCTCCCTGTAACAAGAGGCCTAATGGTTCCCTCCACCTACAGTTGATCTAAGAAGCCAGTGAAACAGTGTACACAGATGAGATGAGGAAACACAAGGTCAGAGGCTGCCCTGAGCTGGCAACGGGGCTGAGGATTATTACCCCCATTTTACAGATGACAGAAATGGAACCCAGAGAGGTTAGCTCCCTGCTCAGAAGTCGGTGGGAAACAGTCAGGTTTTGAGCTCTCCCAGGCCAGATCTTAGCTCATCCCCTCACCTCTCTGCAAAGCCCTGAACTCAGTAGCTGTTCAGCAAGAGTAGCTCCCCATGCCTTGCCCTGGCCCCACCTGGCTCTCATCAGCCCCTTCTGGCTGGCTCTCACCAGACAGAACCCAGCTGCTCAAGGCTGGAAACACCAAGTTATCATCCTACTGAGTTACACACCCTCCCCTACCAAAGGGTCCATTTAAAAGGCTGCAGAAGCTTTTTCAAATGTTCCCTTACATGAAATTCCAGAATATAAAGTGTCTCAGAGGACAGCTAAGCCTCTCACCTTGGAGGGAGAGGCCTGGGATTTGGTCACAAGTCTGATCTGCCAGGAAGAAGCTGGGTAGTCTTGGTGAAGCCCTTGTCCTTTCTGGGGCCGCCTGACTGTGTTATGGCTTTGGGGAGAGGAGGTGACCTTCAACTGTCCTTTCAGCCTGGAGGCTGCTGTGTGTCTGTTGGCTTTTGGAAACCATGGCAACCATAACTGCATCTTACCTGAGATGTCTGAAGTCAGGGGTGGGCTGGAGCTGCCCAAGGGGAGTCTGAGGGCATGTGAAGCTGGAAGGGAGCGGTTGGGGGCTGACAACCATATGTCTTCTGGGAACCAAGTGGAAGCTGGAAAGGTGGCTGGGAAGAGCTGCCTGTAAGTCTCAGCTGGTGAGAAATGCCTGGCAGCAAAGGAAGAGCCCCCGAAAAAAGCTGCATGGAGTAGATGATGGGGTGCACCTGGGAGGGATTAGACGTGGACAGCTGCAGGGAAGAGAGTGGGATAGCGAGGGGACAAGGTCCCCAAAGGACCTGCAACAGCAGCCAGGAGAGGAAGAGCTGACCTGTGGGCATCAGTCCCCTGCTGCACCAGCTGCAGCTGCACCAGGGAAATAAGACCCTCCATCCCTTTAGACCTTCCGACCCCACACCCACGCGTCTGTAGAGATGCCAGAAGCAGTAAGCGGTGGGGGTGAGGAGACCGACGCTGTGCTCTTTGTCATAGGCTTCCAATCACAGGCAAAGTGCGGGGAGACTGCGGAGCTTTCAAGCGAGCAGGAAAGTGAGATCTTGATACGAGGCTGAACTGGAGGGAGTTAGACCTGAGAAGGACTGGACACGCTCTAACACATGCCCAGGGGTGAGGAAGGGAGAGCTACCACTGCCGCTTTGGAAGGCGGAAGGAGAAAATTCAAGGTTCCTGCTTGCGACTTGCCAAGTTCAGAGACCGTCAGAAATGAGACCTTTCTAATGACTGACTTGCTCTTGGGTTGCTAGGCTCTTTATATATTTAATCTAACTTTTTTATAAACTCACGTTTTACTGGCAGAAGAGACAGAACAGGGAGACTGGACTCACTCCTTTTATCTCCGGAAGCCCCGGAAGCCAAGGACAGCAATTTTGAATACGGTTAGAGGCTGCACGGTACTCGGGCGACTTCGCCTTCTAATTTCACCGCAGTTTAACAGAAGGGACTTCTGTGGCCAAGGCACCTACCGTGGCTAGTTTACTAGCCACCAGCCCACTCTTGCTTGTCTGCTGTGGGCTGAGAAGCAAAACCATTGGGATTGTCAGAACACCTGAGGAAGTGAGTATGAACTCTGGAGAAGGCAGAATGTGGGCCGGTTTGCCTTCTGGGTCCCAGTGCCCATGTCTGTACAGCAATGCTCAGCAAATACACGGAATAAAGGCTGCGTACACAGGGAGGCCCTCAAGTGGACGTGCCTTTATAATAGCCGGCTCCTGAGCCGCCCCAAGAAGACCACACCATTTGTTTGCAATTCAATGACTAGTTACCCAGCACCTTAAATAAGCCAGACAGACCCGTCCCCTCTTCTTCGTACAACATGTTACTATCCCCATTGTATAGATAAAGAAACTGAGTCTCAGAGAAGATAAGTCAATGAATAGCAGCCAGGATCTTTCCACTGCCCCATGGCTAGTACCCCACAGTAGGTCTCGTCTCTACCATTATTGATTACTAAACTGAAAGAAGGCAAAGAGCAGATACTCAGGTATGGGTTGGATGAATGGGTGGATGGATGATGAATGGGTGGATAGATGGATGGATGAACCAGAGACTTCAGTGAGCAAGTTGTTATGTTTACCCAGAGAATCCCAGGAGGAGGGTTGGGTACAGAGAAGGTCCCAGGCCTCAGCCCTTGAGGAGCCAGTAAGGAATGTGATCATTTGTAGGCCTTTGTGGGACCTTCGGCGGAAGAGGGAGCATCTGCGTTTGGTGTCCCCAGAGGCTCAGCCAGGACTCACAGGGGAGTAGACAGGGAGGCCAACTCCAGATCGGTACAAAGGAGGACTTTCCAAGAGCCCAAGTGGCCCCAAATAGGGGGAACAGGAAAGTTGCTTTGCTGGGTTGAGAGTGCCCCGCAGCTAGGATCTGGTAAGCAGGTTATGGATTCTGCAGAGAGGATTCAAGCCTCAGATGATGTGTCCAGCTACATGTTCTGAATCTAGGTGTCCCCTGATTAAAGATTAGAGGGGTCCATCCATAAGCAGGCAAATGTGGGGTGATTTATGGTTTTTCTAAGATGGCTCAGGATAGGTGTCAAAGGGAGGAGCCAAGAAAGCAGATAGACTCTTAAGGAACAAAAGCACATTGACATGGTTAAATGAGCTAATCTAGGGCTTGGGATTAGAAATGAGTTTCCAGAGGGCTCTAGATCTCCACTGAGCCCTGGGCTGAGGCCTCTTCACCCAAGCAGCCCCGTTGCATGGTTCCTGAGATGTCCAGGCCCTTGACCTGGGGCCCACCTGGGCCACAAGCTTTGGGGAACCTGGAAACCTGGGGTTGTTTCCTGCATCCTCAGGTGAGGGGGAGAGGGGAGCTGTTAGAGCCCTGTGAATACTCAGGGGCTCCTAGGAATCCCACATTGCAGAGTTTGGAGGCCGGAGAATAGCACAGCTACCAGAAAGGGACCTACTGTGCCAACCTGGGGCCTCTTATCTCAGTAATTCAGACCCTGGGAGGACTTGAGGATGAGAGAGGTTATATAACTTGTCCCAACTTCAACACCAATTGTGTGGGCGTGCTGGCTTCCGACTTTGTAACTTTCTTCTTTCAAGTAGGCCTCCTCCAACATCAGGAAGGAAAGGCCTCTACCGCGCTGCCCTCCCCCATCCTGTGAAGCACTGCTCACTTCCCCTCCATTCTTAAAGGCCCAGCTCAATCCCCGTCTTCCTCCTGCATTAAGAAACCAAAATGGGCAGAGGTTAGCACAAGGGACAGGGCAGAGAGGGAACACAAGTCTGGGCAGAGGCCTGGAGGTGGCATGAGCCCCTCGGGTTCAGGAGACTGGAAGCCTGACGCTCAGAGCTGTGAGTGGCGGGGGGCTGAAGGGCCAGGGCAGGTGTCTGAAGAGGTGGCCTGAGAGCAGCTCCAGGAGAATCAGGCAGAGCCGGTGGTGGGACCCTCCCAGGAGGTAACAGGAACCAGGGCCAGGTTCCCAGGTCAGGAGAAGGGAGCAGGACGGGTAGCGTGTGGACCGGTAGAAGCCTCTGTGCCTCTAATTCTCAGAGAAGCCTGCAGTGTCAGGATGGTACCCTGGTTGCCCCATGTCACAGGTGACGACTGAGGCTCAGCAGCTGCCTACAATGCAGGAACCATGGGTTCGATCCCTGGGGAGGAAGATCCCCTGGAGGAGGGCATGGCAACCCATTCCTGCATTCTTGCCTGGAGAATCCCCATGGGCAGAGGAGCCTGGCAGGCTACAGTCCATGGGGTCGCAGAGAGTCAGACACGACTGAAGAAGCTGAGCACACACGTACGCATGGAAAGTGAGTGGCTGGCCCCGGTCACACAGCTCCTCTGTAGGTGGAGGTAGATGTCAGGCCAGGGCTGAGGGCAGGTGGGGAAGGTGGATGGAGGTTACTGAGCCACCCCAGACACTAAACCCCAGAGGAGACTCTGACCCACAAGCAAGGACAGGCAGTGACCACACCCTGTGCAGAGCCAGCCCCACGGCTCCTTGCTGCCCGGGTTCCAGCTTGTGAGTGACCAGCCAGGAACTGGGGCCTAGCACTGATAGCCAAGGCTCTGTTTCTACTTGTCCCTTTCCCCAAGCATCACCCCTTCCACACCACCTATACCTGCCAGGGGATGGCCCGTGGGTACACCCCCTTGTCAAGAAGAAGTTCAGGCAGGGAGTGTGGAAAGAGTCCAGGCACCGGGTTCTGGTCCTGGCCAAGCCCATGCATAGAGACAGTGTGAACTTGGGCAAGTTACTTAACCTCCCGTGCACAGATCCCCTCCTCTATAAAAGGACTGTGAACACACTGCCCTCCTCCCAGGGGCCCTGAGGACTAAATGGAATAATATACGTAGGAGCCCAACAAAGGTCATCCTGAGACTTAATGAGCTCCTGGAAAAGCGTGGCCATGGTGATTTGTATATATTAAGTGAAAGTAAGCCAAGAAAGGAAATAAAAAAGGAGAGCTGGGTTTCAATCCTAGCTGTGCCGCTTATCTCGATTGGTTGCTTCCTGTCTCTCAGCCTCAGGTTTTTCATCCGTAAAGTAGAATGAACCCTTGGACTCGGACGCTCATGGGGCCAAGGCGGGGTGTCTTGCTTGGTGGTATAAACTGCTGCAGGGTGAGAGCTGTCAGATTCTTCTGGGCTCGAGACTTACTCAAGACAGAGATGGGCCACTCCTCACACCTCTCCCCAAAGGCAGGAAGAGCCCCCCCGGCAGCCACCGCAGAAGGCCCCTCAGCCTCCTCTGCTGCCCTTGGCAGGTTCTGGACTCAGAGCTGACCCTTGGGCTCTGGTTGCAACACCCTCCAAGCCCAGGGGCTTTCTGGGTCTCCTGTACCTGCTGGGGGTCTGCATGTGGGGCTCTTGCCTTTATTAGGCCATTAACATTCATTTGACCTCATCTCTGTCTTTTAACCACAGTGATAGATTTAATACAGACAAGGAGCTAGAAACTGAGAGCGTGGAGGACTCAACCACGAGGGCAACGGAGTCCAAGCAGGGCGCTCGGTGCTAAAGGCAGTGTGAGAGACAAAGATGGCACCATCCACCATCTTTGGGTTCTGTGTTAGAGACTGGGAATTGCTTTACCCTGGCCAAGGCAGCCAGCATGTATCAAGCATGGAGCAGCACTGAGGGAAAGCACATCTTTAAGTGGAGCAAGTTGCCACCTCTGGGGTCCTGGGGCTGCCTGGGGCAAGCCTGTTCTCTCGGGGACCATCACTGCTTAACTCTCCCTCTCAGCATTCACTTGCACCCACACGTTGTTGATGTGTGTTTAGTTGTTCAGTCATGTTTGACTCTTTGCGACCCCATGGACTAGAGCCCACCAGGCTTCTCTGTCCATGAGATTCTCCAGGCAAGAATACCAGAGTGGGTTGCTGTTTCCTCCTCCAAGGGATCTTCCTGACCCAGGGATCGAACCTCTGCCTCCTGTGTCTCCTGCATTGCACCAAACATGTTGGTAGGACTCAAACCAAGACTGCTGGATCCTGGAGTGCAAACTCCTCCCCTCACTGAACCTGCAGTCCTTCTAGGCTTAGGGGTGATCTGCATACTAAAATAAAATTCCAGCAACCTCACGGCAGCTCCTGCCCTGCCCTGAGGCTTAGTTTTAGCTGCTGGTCTTCCCCTGACCCTGGAATCAGCCACACTGTTCATTTGGTTCCAGCATCAATTTCCACCCTCATCTGGGTCGAGTGAGAACAACTGCAGACCCCAGCTCAGCACCTACCATTGTGCTGCCGTCCAGTAGTGCAGACCCTCATGCTGTGCAGACCTTCACGCCCCACAATTTCAGTATTCATGACAGCTCCATGGACACTGATCCAGACGTCTCTGTTGATCCCCTGGCTACCATCTCACCCTGTTTGTGTGGACTGACCCCAGCTGACCTTCTGGACCTTCCTACCACCTGCAGTCTGGGATCCCCAGGCCTGGCAGAGTGGTCTCAGAGCTGGTCCAAATGAAGGAGAAACATTCAAGAGGTGACAAAGAAGGGGACTTCTTTTGCGTCAGTGGCTGACAATTGGGAAGTTGAGGATCAGAAATCCTGATTTTCAAGGCCTCTCAGGTCTAAGCAGGCCAAGGCCAAGGTGGATATCAGTTCCCTCAAGGCCTTCTCATAGTCCACTGAAGAAGCAGGTGACCCCAGCCTATGGTACAATTGTGCTTGAAGAATGAAAGCTGGTGGGGACTCAAGGAAGCTCAGAAGGCATGGGCCTTCCCAGGGGCCAGAGGTAGGGCAACTCTAAGGAGGCACCCACCATCCCAAGGGGATTCTCTCTTGGGATGGTGTCTCTCCACGTAGGCCCAGGCTTGGGAGAGTTAGAGGGGGGTTGTCATAGACTGGTGGCAACCTCACGTGTGCATGCTAATCACTTCAGTCGTGTCCAACTCTTTGCCACCCCATGGACCGTAGCCTGCCAGGGCTCTTCTTTCCATGGGGATTCTTCAAGTATACTAGACTGGGTTGCCATGCTCTCCTCCAAGGGATCTTCCTGACCCAGGGATTGAACTCGAGTCTTGCATCTCCTGCAATGGCAGGCAGGTTCTTTACCACTAGCACCACCTCAGAAATGTTCAAACCTCAGTTTCCTCACCCATAAAAACACCTTGAGTGTAGAGAAAAAGGAACCCTCTAACACTGTTGGTGGGAATGTAAACTGGTACAGCTACTATGGAGAAGAGTATGGAGGGTCCTTAACAAACTAAAAATAAGCTACCATATGATCCTGCAATCCCATTCTTGGGTATATATGCAGAGAAAAGCATCATTCAAAAATATACTTTCATCCCATTGTTCATTCCAGTACTGTTCACAATAGCCAAGACATGGAAGCAACCTAAATGTTCATCAACAGATGAACGGATGAAGAAGACGTGGTGCATATATTCAGTGAAACACTATTCAGCCGTAAAAATGAAATCCTGTTATTTGCAGCAACATGGCTGGACACAGAGATTATCATACTAAGTGAAGTAAGCCAGACAGAAAGACAAATATCATATGACATCACTGAAATGTGGAATCTAAAAAAAAATGAACTTATTTATAAAACAGAGCTAGATGCACAGGCAGAAAACAAACTATGGTTACCTAAGGGGAAAAGGAAGGAGGGATACGCTAGGAGTTTGGGATTAGCAGATACCTGTGTGCTCTAAGTCACTCAGTCATGTCTGACTCTTTGAGACACCATGGACCATAGCCCCCCAGGCTCCTCTGTCCATGGGATTCTTCAAGCAAGAATATTGGAGTGGATTGCCATGCCCTCCTCCAGGGGATCTTCCTGACCCAGGGATCAAACCTGCGTCTCTTGTGTCTCCTGCATTGGCAGAGGGGGCTCTTTACCAGGCCACCTGGGAAGCCCCAGTGGTACTGATGAACCTATTTACAGGGCAGAAATAGAGACACAGATTTATACTAGAATACTGGAGTAGGTAGCCTATCCCTTCTCCAGGGAATCTTTCTGACCCAAGAATCGAACCAGGGTCTCCTGCATTGCAGGCAGATTCTTTACCAGCTGAGCTACCAGGGAAGCCGCAAAAGAGAAACTGTTAGTGGGTCAGTCATGTCCAACTGTTCATGACCCCATGGACTGTAGCCTGCCAGGCTCCTCTGTCCATGGGATTCTCTAGGCAGAATACTGGAGTTGGTTGCCATGCCCTCCTCCAGGGGATCTTCCAGACCTAGGGATCAAACCTGGATCTCCCACTTTGCAGGTAGATTCTTTACCATCTGCCCACCAGGGATACTACTATATATAAAGTAAATAACCAACAAGGGGCTACTGTATATTACAGGGAATGACACTCAATATTATATAATCTATAAGGGAAAAGAATATGAAAAGAATACATATATATACATATATAAAATATGTATAACTGAACCACTTTTTTGTATACTTGAAACTAATGCAACATTGTAAATCAACTGTACTTTATTTTTTTATTAAAAATTAAAAAAACACCTCAACACAGGACCTTAATAGCCAACAACATTGAAAAAAAGAACAAAGTTGGAAGACTCACACTTTCTAATTTCAAAACTCACTACAAAGCTATTGGAATTAAAATAGTGTGGTTTTGTCATAAGGACAGACTTGTAGACCAATGGAATGAAATTGAAAGCTAGAGATAAGCACTCACCTATACGATCAACTGAGTCTCAACAAGGATAAGACCATTCGATGTGGAAAAGACCATCTTTTCAACCAAAGGTGATGGGAAATGGATATTTACATACAAAGACATGAAGTTGGACTCTTACTTAACACCATATACAAAAACTAACTCAAAATGGATAAATGACCTAAAGGTAAGAGCTAAAACTGTAAAACTCTGAACAGAAAATAAGGGGAAAGTTTCAAGACATTGAATTTAACAATGATTGCTTGCATATAATACCAAAAGAACAGTCAATAAAAGAAAAAATAAATTAATTAGACTTTATCAAAACAAAAAATTTTTTTTCATTAAAAGACAGCATCAAGAGAGTGAAAAGACAATCCACAAATTGGGAGAAAATATTTGCAAATCATACTTAAAATAATTACTATCCAGACTATATAAAGAACTTTAAAAACTGAACAAAAAATAACCCAATTCAAAAGTAGGCAAAGGACTTGAATATTCACTTCTCTAAGGAAGATAAACAAATTGTCAATGAGTGTGTAAAAATACACTCAACATCACTAGTCACTGGGAAATATGAATCAAAACACCAGTGAGGGACTTCCCTACCTGACCTGTGGTTAAGGGCTGCACTTCCACTGCAGCAGGCCCAGGTCTGATCCCTGGTCAAGGAACTAAGATCACACATGTTGCATAGGTAGACAAATAAATAAATAAAAAGAGCCAAAGTTAAAAAACAAAAAGTGAAATGCCACTTCATGCCAACTAGGATGTCTTAGACTGGGGAAAAGACACAGGAAATAACAAGCTCTGGTGAAGAGGTGGAGAAACTGGAACCCTTGCGCATTGTTGATGGAATGTAAATGGAGCAGCTTCTAGGGAAAATATTGATAGCTTAGCAGTTACTCAGCGTGTTAAACATAGGATTACTTATGATCCAGCAACTCCATTCCTAGTTTTATACCCAAAAGAATTGAAAGCAGGAATTCAAACCAGTATTCAGCTCAGTTGCTCAGTTGTATCCAACTCTATGACCCCATGAACTGCAGCACGCCAGGCCTTCCTGTCCGTCACCAACTCCCAGAGTCCACTCAAACCCATGTCCATTGAGTCGGTGATGCCATCCAACCATCTCATCCTCTGTCATCCCCTTCTCCTCCTGCCCTCAATCTTTCCCAGCATCAGGATCTTTTCAGATGAGTCAGTTCTTCGCATCAGGTGGCCAAAGTATTGGAGTTTCAGCTTCAACATCAGTCCTTCCAATGAACACCCAAGACTGATCTCCTTTGGGATGGACTGGTTGGATCTCCTTGCAGTCCAAGGGACTCTCAAGAGTCTTCTCCAACACCACAGTTCAAAAGCATCAATTCTTCGGTGCTCAGCTTTCTTTATAGTCCAACTCTCACATCCGTACATGACCACTGGAAAAACCATAGCCTTGACTAGACGGACCTTTATTGACAAAGTAATGTCTCTGCTTTTTAATATGCTGTCTAGGTTGGTCATAACTTTTCTTCCAAGCAGTAAGTGTCTTTTAATTTCATGGCTGCAATCACCATCTGCAGTGATTTTGGAGCCCAGAAAAATAAAGTCAGCCACTGTTCTCCCATCTGTTTGCCATGAAGTGATTAGTATATCCATGTTCATAGGACATTTTTCATAATATACAAAATGAGATAAAAACCCAAGTGCCCAGATGAATGGATAAACAAAATGAGGTATACACATAGCATGGAATATTTTTCAGCCATTAAAAGGAATGAAGTTCTGATACATGCTAAAACATGGATGAATCTTAAAGACACTATGCTAAATGAAACAGGACAAATACTGCCTGATTCTACTTATACGTGGTCCCTAGCATGGCAAGTTCATAGAGACAGGAAGCAGAGTAGGAGATGAGAGGAGCAAGATAAGGAGTTATTATTTAAGGGGTATAGAATTTCTGTTTGAAATGACGAAAAAGTTTTGGAATTAGCAGTGATGGTTGGTAGAACATTATGAGAGTACAGATGCCACTTAATTGCATACTTAAAAATGATTAAAATGGTAAATTTTCTGTTATGTATATATTGACAATGGCCACAAAAAAGTAATTGTATAAGGTTAAAAAAAATCCCCTCTATCCTCTACTAATTCACAAGTGAGTCAAATGAGGTCACAGAAATGGTAAAAGCCAGATATATGCTCATTGTCAGCAATGGCCATGCAGCAGAAAAACCACATTTCTCAACACCAATGGAGAACTTTGAAAACTACTGCTCTTCTACCCTGAAATTTGTATGTAATTGACCTGGAGCTGTGACTGGGCTTTGGGGTTCATGACCCCTGTTACATTTCTGATCTTATCTCCAACCACTCTTCACCTCCATCACTCTGCCCCAGCAACATAGGCCTCCTTGTCCCCTGAATAGGTCAAGCACCCTCCTGACTCAGCCCTTTGCCCCTTCTTTTTCTCTGAGTATGGCTCAGCTTCTGCTTTTCTATTTCCGCGGCTGGGAACCCTGATCCCATCTGGCTGCCCATCCCCACCCTGGCTGCTAGTCTCTGGAACACCAGCAGATACTTCCTGTTGCCCAACAGTGGGTGGCCTGTCAACACCAGGGGAAGGGCCTGCCACTCACTGGCCTGCTCCTGTTATCCTTTGCTCAGGGTGCCAGGTCTCAGCAACACCACATGCTCCTGCTAATGTCAAGGGCATTCTGACCTGGCCGGGGAAGGTAGCAGCCAAGCATAGCCCAGCAGCCCCAACGTCCATCTGGGTGGCACCCCCAGGCCCACATCCCCTCTATAAGCCATGGTTTTCTCTCCATAAAGAAGGGATAAGAATACTAGCCTCATGGGGCTATTGCATCTTGTCACCTGAAGCCATAGGAATGACTGTCAAATGCTGGAATTTAGTATCCAATGGCGAACAGAGTTGAGGAGGCATCCTGAGATTAGGAAAACCCACATATGAGGCTCACGTTGTAGGTGCCTATCCAATTATAAGTCAGGATCCCTTGGGATCTCTTCCTGGTTTAGTAGCTCCCAATGCTGAGCAGCAGCACGTGGTCCCCTGAGGACTGTGCTTAGTGTCTCCATCCTCAAAGCCTTTATCTCAGTTGAGAATCACTCTAATATCCTACAGATGAGAAAACTGAAGTTCAGAAAGGAGAAAGGATTCTCCAAGTTCCTCCTCAGCAAGTGAGGGGGGAAGCTTCAAAGAGGCCTGTCCTTCTTCTGAGCCTGGAGAACAGAGAGTGACTAAGCCCGTGAGGGAGGGGCCTTCCAGAGCTAGTCCAGCAGGATGCCCTAGCTAGTGTGGGCAGCCCCCAGGGCACCGGGTACCACTCTCTCTTGCTAGAAGTGAGGCAGTTTCGATTTCCGCAACTAGTTCCCTCCATCGTGTCATTTGCAGCGTCAGACAGGCTCTAGCTGCGGCAGGCAACATCCTAACCACAGCCCACAGCCTCCAAGGCTCTTTTTGCATGAAGAGAAGAAACATCCGCCACTGGAGAGGGTGAAGAAAGGAAGAAAGGCTCTCTGCCTCCACTCAAGGCTGGTCAAAACCTTTTAAAGCCCAGCCTGGGTCTTCCCTTCCTACAGTCACCCTACGCAGTCCTCTGGGCCAGAAAACCGTCTTACAAACCCACTGCACCTGTTCCCCCTTCTACACCTTTACCCATGCCAGGCTTTCCAGCTTTGCCCTCCACCACCTCCCAAGTCCTCCCCCACCTTTCCAAGCCCAAGCAAGGCCCTCCCTCTCCATCCCAGGGGCTAGCCACCCTGGCTGTGTGGAAGTGCTGGGAGAAGCCAGCCAAAGTCCCTGAGTTCCTGGCAACTGGACAACAAGGAGGACCTTGAGAAGCAGATCTTTTTTCCACCAAGAATAAAATCGAAGGTGTGGGTTACGTTCTTGACCCAGGACTTAGCAGCCAGGAAACCCTACAGGGGAACCTGCAGGCATCACAAAAGTAGGGCAAACGCAACCATGAAGCTCTGCAGTCACCTGCGGCCATCAGACGGTCGACCGCATCCTATGGAGTGGGTATGGAGGAACCAAGTCCTTGGGTCCCTGGGGGCACACACACCGCAAAGTGTGCACAGAGTATGTGGAAGAGTTCACGCTACTGAACCACAAATGTCACCAAAAAACACCATCTCGGCTTGAAAACAGGAATTGCTTAGTTTTGTTTTTTAAACATTTTCCTTTTAATGGCATATGTAATCTGTGATCATTTGCAGAAAATTATGGCGAGAGAAATCACCTTACTTCCAAAACCATGGAAACCAATGTTACCAAATAGGGAGCCACCCTTTAATCCTTTAGGAATTATAATTGAACCAAGAACTCACCAGTCTCCTTGGATTCAGGGGCAGAATGTGATAGGGTCCTGACAGAGCTAACGGGTGTCCCTGCTCTGCCTTGAACGTATGACCATAAACTTGGCCCTTGACCTCCCAGTGTCTCCATTCTGTACATGGGAAGACATTGGCAAGTCCTTCCCTGCAAGGTGAGTTTGGGGACACATGTGTCATAGGGCCTGGTAAATAAGGGATGCTGAACAACAACCAGGAACAGCCACCTCTCCTCTGAGAATGACATATCTGGGACTCAAAGAAAAAAGAATTTTCACAGAACAGGAAATAAACATCTTCTTTTTCATTTTTAATTGTGTAATTTAATTTTCATTGGGTAATATGTTTACATGGTTCAACAATCAAACGCTATAAAAAGTACATAGAATACTCAATGCCACCCAGCCCTGAAATCCATCAATCTTTCTTCTTTCACTTCCCCCAAAAGGCCATCACTTTAATTAGCTCTCTGTGCATCTTTCCAGAGATTCTTGTTGTTAATACAAGCCTGTGCGTGCATGCTAAGTCGCTTTAGTTTTGTTTGACTCTTTGCAAGCCCCTGGACTATAGCCCACCAGGCTCCTCTGTCCATGGGATTCTCCAGGCAGGAATACTGGAGTGGGTAGCCATTCCCTTCTCCAGGGGATCTTCCTGATTCCAGAATCAAACCCAGGTCTCCTCCATTACAGGTGAATTCTTTACCATCTGAGCCATCAGGGAAACCCTAATACAAGCCTGTACCAACACTAATGCTTATTTCCCCCCACTTTTCATAATGGGTTGCACACAAGACACACTGCTTGGTTCTGTGCTTTTTACACAGAACACCATGCCTCAAGGAGCTCTGCGACGCGGCACAGGAAGAGTCTGTTTTCATCCTTTTCAACAGCCATGGCCAGAAAGGCACAGGGAGGGCAGTAGGTGGAGGAAAAGGAAGGCCAGCCAGGGGCCCCTCTCTCCCACCTCCTGCCTCTACCATCCCCTCCTGCTCAGAAGGACCCCATCCTCAGCCACTGGCCTCCTTGGCCTTCAAGGCCACAGGGCCCTGCCCTGCTGCAAGTCCATCCACGAAACCTGAGTGGGCTTTCATTCCCAGCAGGGCCCCTTCCAGGCCACTCTGATCCCCCTTTCCTGGATGAAAAGTTTCCTGCCCAACCAGAGGACTATGAGGGGTCCCAAAGTGGCTGCTAGTGCCAAATGCCAGAGAACTGGCTGCACCCTCCCACCCAGGAATGTCTCCTCATGTGGGAAGCTATGCAAGAAGTGGTCGTCAAGTGCAAAATCTTGATACACAAAGACCGACCCAGAATGCTAAATAGTTGGCAATAATCTCTGCTTTTTTTATAGACAGCATATTAAAAAGCAGAGGAATAACTTTGCAGACAAAGGTCTGTGTGTTAAAGCTACAGTTTTTCCGGTAGTCATGTATGGATGTGAGAGTTGGACCATAAAGAAAGCTGAGCGCCAAAGAATTGATGCTTTTGAACTGTGGTGTTGGAGAAGACTCTTGAGAGTCCCTTGGACTGCAAGGAGATCAAACCAGTCAATCCTAAAGGAAATCAGTCCTGAATATTCATTGGAAGCTGCTGAAGCTCCAATACTTTGGCCACCTGATGTGAAGAACTGACTCACTGGAAAAGACCCTGGTGCTGGGAAAGATTGAAAGCAGGAGGAGGAAACGACAGAGGATGAGATGGTTGGTGGCATCACTGACTCAATGGACGAGAGTTTGAGCAAGTTTCTGGAGTTGGAGAAGGACAGGGAAGCCTGGCAAGCTGCAGTCCATGGGGTCACAAAGAGTCGGACACCACTGAGCAACTGAACTGAATCTAAATGTCCAACAACAGGAGACTATAAATAAATCACGTGTGTGTGTGCTAAGTCACTTAGTCATGTCTGACTCTTTGTGACCCTATGGACTGTAGGCTCCCCTGTAGGATCCTGACTTCTTCTAGGGCAAGGTAATCTGACAGTCTCATTCGGCTGTTTGGATGGGGGATGAGGATCGCAGGGCCCAGCTTAGATTACCTAGTAGAGAACGCTTCTCAACAAATATCTATTGAATGTAACTAAAGCAAAATGAAGGAGAAGATGGGTTCAGGAAGGCAGTAGGACCGTGGAGGCCCTTACTGTTCGTCCACTGATTCTGTTAACATTGACCAAACACACAGCCCGCTCACCAGCCCTATGCTGAGGATGAGAGTCACAGCATGTCCACCAAATCCACAAACTGGAGAACGGTACAGTCACTAACAATGGTGTTTTGAAGATAAGGAAATCACACCCAGGCCCACGCATGTTCAAGACAAAATTATGTCAAGAAGAAGAGTGTCCCCCACACTCTCCTCCTCAGTAGGGAACCTCAGAGTCTCAGAACCGGAGAGGGGAAGAGGCCACAGTAGCTGATCGGACACATGGGCCTCAGCCCTCTCCTCCTGCCCCTAGCCCACGCATCCTTGGTGAGTCATTCCCCCACTGAAGGAAGTGGTACCTCCTCTGTCTTCTGCTGTGGAGCTCAGCACCTCCTCGCTTAGCATTTCCAAATGAAGCGGGAGACCAGCCTCAAGAGGGAGAAATGTAACCTCAAGTCAGAGGGAAAAGTTCAGGCCTGGTTTCTAGGTCCCTTTTGATGGTTTCCGCCCAAAGCCATGCTGGTAGGGAGGGAAGAACAAAGCATGAGAAGGAGTATATGTGGCCATTAGTTTTCCTTTTCCTTTTTCGTTATTCCAAAAGAGACAGGATGTGGGTCTTAATAAAACCTGGTCCAGAACTAGATTTTCCTTCTTAAAGCAATATCCCGTGACTTCTTTGCAAAAGTGGTTGGAAGTATAGGTCTAGGAGGCAATGAGAGGGCAGGAGGGGAAGTGCAGCTCAGAGCAGTCCTCTGGGTACTCCCCGTGCCTGGCCCATTATCAAACTCTAGACTCCAGAAGAAGTCGATCCTGACTTCTTCTAGCGCAAGGTAATCTGACAGTCTCATTCAGCTGTTTGGATAGGGGATGAGGATCGCAGGGCCCAGCGAAGATTACCTAGTAGAGAACGCTTCTCAACAAATATCTGTTGAATGTAACTAAAGCAAAATGAAGGAGAAGATGGGTTCAGAAAGGCAGTAGGACCATGGAGGCCCTTACTGTTCATCCACTGATTCTGTTAACATTGACCAAACACACAGCCCAGTCACCAGCCCTATGCTGAGGATGCAGACAGGTGTTCCTTGCAATACACTTTGGCTGCTGCTGGGAGCAGAGCCCCTGCAAGGAAAGCTGTGTATACTGGGATAAGGAGTGGTAATCCAGCATTCTCTGGGATTCTCTGCCTCTCTGGCCTGGTGCTGAGTCAGGTTCCAGGAGCTCTAAGGCCCTGTCAGCTTGGGCACCTGGTACTCTTATCCTCAGCTTTCTCTCCGACAACCCCCTGTTCTGAGGCTCAGTCACAAACTTCTGCAAAACTGATCTTCTTTATCACTGTGTGTGTATTAACAGAAATCAAATGGTCCCTTCCCTCCCCTGTGGCTAGCCCACCCCAGCCTCACTCCCACAGAAGCCTGCATCTGAACGTTAGGCTGCAGATAGAAGCAGGCCATAAATAAACACTGCATGGTCACACTGACAAGACTGCAAATACAGGCCTACTGAGGGACAGGACCGGTCAACTCTACCACTTCTAACCACTGTGTCTGCTTTTTATAAGTTTTTGTCTGCTCTCTTACTATATCAGGCTGCCAGCTATCTGTGAAACTGTCTCTGCTGCTAAGTCACCTCAGTCGTGTCCGACTCTGTGTGACCCCGTAGACGGCAGCCCACCAGGCTTCCCCGTCCCTGGGATTCTCCAGGCAAGAACTCTGGAGTGGGTTGCCATTTCCTTCTCCAATGCATGAAAGTGAAAAGTGAAAGGGAAGTCTCTCAGTCATGTCCAACTCTTCGCGACCCCATGGACCACAGCCTACCAGGCTCCTCCATCCATGGGGTTTGCCAGGCAAGAGTACTGGAGTGGGGTGCCATCGCCTTCTCCATGAAACTGTCTCTAACAGGTCAGTATCAGTTCAGTCGCTCAGTCGTGTCCAACTCCTTGCAATCCCATGGGCTGCAGCACGCCAGGCTTCCCTGTCCATCACCAACTCCCAGAGCTTACTCAAACTCATGTCCATCAAGTCAGTGATGCCATCCAATCATCTCATCCTCTGTTGTCCCTAACAGGTCTAACAGGTCAGGCTCACCAATATTTAATCAATCAGATTCCATGTAGGTACCTACCATTTGCTATATCTATAGGTCAACAAAACCACATGACTAAGCTTGTTAAAACTATGGGTCAAATCAGAGTTCACGGGCCCTAACTAAAAGCTATAGGGCATCTCAAATGAGTAAAGTATGCAAGCTTTAATGCAAACTCTTAGAACCTCAGAAACCATTTTTGTTTCCCTGCTCACAATGAAGTGCTGCTGTGAACAAGGCTGGCTCTCCCTGTGTTTTGGATGGCTGAGGCTGCCAGTTAACGGGAGTGCCACAGTATTAGACACGATCCTTCTAGCTCAGAGGCTTCCTTCCACTACAGACCAGCCATTTGCAGGCAGTGTGTTCCCAAGCTGTGGTTAGTGGCATTGCCTGGGCATGGGGTGGGGGAAAGCCAGGGGGAAGGGCAGGCTGAACCCTGTCCCTAACACCCGCACGGCGGTTGGATCACTGTGTCTTTTTCATTTTATCGCTTTGTCTGTAAATTGGGGTTCAGAAGACCTCTGTGGAGCCCATCTGATCTGATTTCTCTGGGAGGTAGGAAGGACTGAGTTTTTCCCTCCTTCACCAATGTGACCCAAAGATCCAGTGATGGGTGCTATGGCTAAAGAGGTAATGAAGCACCTGAGTGAGAGCAGACACTGGGGCCAACCTGTCCAGGCTTCACCCAGCTGTGTGACTTTGGGCAAGTGACTGAGGCTCTCTGTGCCTTGGCCTCTTGTGAACAATAGGTGTCACAATAGCATCCACTTCCCGGGTTTAAATGAGTCAACAGATGCATAGTCCTGAGGACAGCGCCTGACACATCTTTAGTGCTAGGGTTAGTTGTCCTTGTGGGCTGGGCCAGGCTAGCGTCTGGGACACTGTTAGGATTCAGAGCCCGGGGGCATCGGCCTTTCCCTCCCTGCTTTGACCCTCCCTAGGGAAGCGGCACCTCTACCCCAGGCCCTCGGAGCCAGCAGCAGAGGAGAGGAGAACTTGCAGGCGACTCAGAGGTGGGGCGAGCACAGAGTGTGGCGGACGCAGCACAGGAAGCCGCCGCAGGTAGAATGCTGCCACCACACCCTGCTCCCTCCTGTACCACCTCCCCGCTTCCTGCCCAGATCCCGCCTTGGGGCTGCTCCTTGGGCCAGCTCTGTCCTAGGGAAGGTGAAACCAAAGGCTCTGGGCTGGACCAGACGTCCTGGAACTCAAATACAGCCAGGGTGTGCTTGGCCCGCCATGGGCTGCTAAAAAGCTGGATGTTCAAGTGAAGTGTGGGTCTCCCAGTCACGTCTGACTCTTCTGTGACCCTATGGGCTGTAGCCCACCAGGCTCCAATGCCCATGGGATTCTCCAGGCAAGAACACTGGAGTAGGTTGGCAATTCCTTCTCCAGGGAATCTTCCCAACCCAAGGGTCAAACCCAGGTCTCCTGCATTGCAGGCAGATTCATTACCATCTGAGCCACCAGGGAAGCCCTAACCTTTCCCCTTTTTGCACTTCTAGTCGGAGCAATGATATAGTGACTCACTGTCCAGTCTGTGCATGCCTTGCTGACGGCAGCCCCCCACACCTCGCATGGGTCCCAGCTGCCAGTCTGGTGCTTGGAAGGGGCCGAGGCAGGTGTGCTTCCCTTGGCGTCTATGGGCTGGTCCCAGCCCCTCTCTGTAGAGATGGGGAGAGGGAGGCCCAGAGAGACAGCCCTCTGCCTCCTGTGCAGTTAGAGCAGGCGGGAAGCGAGCCACTCAGACTCTGGCCACGGGCCCCAAGGAGAGCGTGGCCCAGAAGGGAAGGAAGGCCTGGCTCGTTAGCTCTTGTCTTCCTGGCTGGAGGCCCCAGGAAAGGGCCCAGGGAGGCCAGACTGTCGGCTGAGTCCAGGCCGACTGAGCAAAGAGCCAGTGTCCTCTGTGCGGCTGGAGGGGGTGCCCTCAGGACAGCCACGCTCCTCAGCTCTAACCAGAGAGGTCTCGGCTTTTCCCTGGGAGCCACTGGGAACAGTCAGCGCTCAAGAAGCAGAGGGGTAGGCTGAGAGACAGCAGGAAAAAAGGTGGTGGGGTCCAAATGGGGCTTGCAGGCTGTGTGGCCTGGGCCCAGCAATTTCACCCCCACAAGGCAGCTGGGCGCTGGAATTTCACAAGGAAAAGACTTGATTTACACATGCGCTTTATTTAAGAAAGCGAACAAGGAATTGCCCAGCCCTGTTGCCTCCCTGAAGGACCCCTAAGGTCTGCAAGGAAGAGGGGTGAAGAGGGGTGGGGTAAAGGCAAGAGATTCTCATTTGGTGCTCCAGCGAATGCAGGGATTTTGTTACATTAGATCCCCTTGTTTAGCTCTCCCATTCACTTAGTATGTTTGTTAATTATCTCTACCACATAGATGGGGGTAGGGGGTGGCCAGAAATGACGTTCAGAGAGGTAAAATGACTTGTCCAGCCTCTAAATAGCAGAGCCAAAATCCAAATTCAAGTTTATCTGGTCCCCAGACCTGTGACCCTTCCTCCTTTACCTCACAAGTCCTCCCTCATCAAGTTCCCAGCCATATATCAGATGCTCCTAACAGGTTCCTGCTGTGGAGAGGGGGTCTCCCAGAGGAAAGATCTGCCCTGGGATCCCAGAAAATATCCATCCCTTGCTTGCTGAAGTTTGCAGAGGAATCAGTACCTCAGACCGAGGACCCCCATTATCCACTTCCAACTCAGAAACAGCCCAGGTCACACCCCTCACCCCATGACGATAAAGGATCAAAAATCAGCCATCATTTTTATGAGAAAACCCCCACTCTGGGAGCCACATCCCCAACCCACCGCCCTGAGGAAATGTCAGCTAAGCTGGCCTCCCCAGGCACACTCCACTTGCTCAAACCCACAGCCGTCTCCACTCACCCAAAAGGCATCTTTGAACTGAAGCTGAGGCATCATCCTCAGGCAACTGCCACGGCAAAGCTTGCTCTCCTGCCACGGTCAGGGCTGAACGAGGGCCAGGAGCCAGGCGCACCGTCCCAGTCCCGGCAGGGCTGGCCCGGGGGCCCCCCTCCCCGGCTGGCGGCGCCCTCTGCAGCGCCTCCGAAGGCAGCCGTAAGCCAGAGACTGCCAGAGGGGAGAAAAGGGCTCAACCTGTTTTGTTTGGGGCTAGAATCAGCAGCAAAATGAGGAAGGGCTGGTGCCCAGTGAAGGGAGGAAGGGCCCCACGGTCCGGCCCGGCCCCTTGCCAGCCTCGCGGAGATGGAGGACTCAGTCCAGGCTGCAGGACTGAGAGCAAGGAGGGCAGCCCCGGGTCAGCAGAGGCAGTGGCCAGCGGGAGAGGCGGTCCCCGGGGCTCCGCAGGAAGGTTTGTGCAACCTCCCCGGGGCAGGCTCCAGGGCCAGCGCCCACAGGAAGTGGAGCCGCCCCGCCTGCCACCTGCCACCCTGCTACGCGCCTCCACTTGCCCCCTTCCGATGTTCTAGCGGGGAATGTTCTCTGAGCCACAAGCCCAGAGAGCCTGAGGCCCACAGCAGTTGTGGGCAAGGAGAGGGGCAGGGACCCTGGTGCTGTCACCCACCACACCAGCCCCACCCCGGCCCAGGTCCAGAGAGCCCAGACTCTCCACCGGTCACCAGCAAACCACTTCAGGGAGGGAGGGGCTCACCCAACCGAGAACATCATCAAACCCTGCGTGCACGATGCCCCAGTCCGCGTCCTGCCCTCGAGTCCTGCTCAT
>SJXQ01003347.1:39625-77528 GCA_006408695.1 Aepyceros melampus | reverse complement strand
TCATAGTCTGGGGGCAGACATTGCTGTGGGCTGGGGGTGGGAGGAGGGTGAGAGCATGGAGGTGGGGGGAGCAGGTAGCTAGGCCAACGGAGAACAGCCTCATGGAGCCTGCCTCTTCTCCAGGTCTCCAGATTAGACCCTCTCTGGGGCAGGAAGTCCCCTCTGAAGATAGGGTCTTCAGGCTGGAAGAATATTGTTGGACCAAGAGAGACAGGATTACAGAGGCATAAATGGGGGAGTTTGAAAAATCCAGGTGGAGGCCCCTGTTTTTGTTCTGTCTGGGCCCTACCCTTCAAAAGGACTTTAATCCACCCTCCAGCTCTCTGAGCATCAGTTTCCCTGCGGCCACCCCTAATATTCGGAAAAGATTAGGGAATTACTGGAATTTCTGTTTTTTGTGGGGCAGGTGCTGGGGCTCTCTCTGTGTCAGGTATTACCTTGGGAAAAGCCTTGGACTGGAGCCCCAGACACCTGGGAAGGAAGGGCCTGCCCATTCAGCAGAAGATGCCGGCAGGGGGGCCACGGAGCCCAGGGTGGGTTGGCAAGAAGGGGTGAATCAGGATCGTCCACAAATCACCACCCTCAGCAATGCCTCCCTTACCCCTGACTGTGGTGATCAGACAGATGAGAGCTGCCGCAGGAGAGAGCTGATTGCCGCAAAAGAGAGCTAAGCTCCCAAGTGCCAGCTATGTGACCCCGGGGTTAGAGATGGGGTGCACCCACAACTCTGAAATAACCACCCAAGAGAGAACTTGTTGGGGAGAGCTGCAGAGGAGTGAGGCTATGGTGATAGCCCCTACCTCCAGAATCCTTGTGTGTGTGTTAGTCACTCAGTCGTGTCCCAACCATGGACCATAGCCTCCAGGCTCCTCTGTCCATGGGGATTGTCCAGGCAAAAATACTGTAGTAGGTTGCCAAGCTCTCCTGCAGAGGATCTTCCTAACCCAGGGGTTGAACCCAGATATCCTGCATTGCAGGCGGATTCTTTCAGCTGAGCCACAAGGGAAGCCCAGAATCCTTAGATCTAGTTAATAAACATCTCCAGCATTGAAAGCACCCCAGTTGGATTTTCTGTTGCTTGTAGCTGAAGACAGCTAACGTCAATATCACCTTGAATGCCGACGGCCAAAGGCTGAGGCTGAATCTCATCCCAATGGCATCACCACCTCTGATAGCTCCGACTCAGCCTCCCTGGCCTCAGGTTTTCCATCTACCAAATGGAGTGATGCTTCTGATTCTGGAGACAAACAAGAAACCCTCAGGATCTTACCCTCTTATTCCCCTGGAGGAGGAACTGGCAACCTGCTCCATTACCCTTGTCTGAAAAATCGAATGGGCAGAGGAGCCTGGTGGGCTACTGTCCCTGGGGTCACAAAGAGTCAGACACGACTTAGCCACTGAGCACATATACACCCTCTTATTAGCAGGAAACTTCAAGTCAGGCTCTCTCCTCTGCCTCTCCAGGGGCTCTTCCCATCACCCCTCATAAATTCCTGCTCAAAATAGCCCTCTTCCTTCCCCCCAAAGGTCCCCTCTCTACTTCTACCTCCACATCTTTGCCTCTCTCTGCTCCCCAGACTCCCTCCTGACATGCCTTCCTTCATCTTCCTTCCCTGCCCAAATCCTCCTATCCCTCAAGGCCTGCCACAAAGCTCACACACATGAGGCCTTCCTTTCCCAGCTGCCCTGGGGCAGCCCCAGATGGATGGCCATGCAGGTTGTGGGCTGAAGCAATTAGGGAAGGAAGTAATAGGAGGATTCTAAAGAGACTCTAAAGTGCTCTGCTGTAGAGAGGCCTTCCTCCTCCCTCCTCAACTCCCCACTGAGGCTTGGCTACCTCAGTGGCCAATAGCCAACTCTGCTTTGGTTTACACTTGCTTAGTACTGGGGGCATCATTAAGCCTTTTATGCCGACCACCTCATTTAGTCCTCCCTTATCCTCACCTCACAGAGGAGCAAACCAAAGATTAAGGAATTTATGTGACTTGGAACTTGCCTGGTGGTCCAGTGGTTAAGCCTGCCCCTTCCAATGCAGGAGGCATGGTTTGATCCCTGGTCAGGAAACTAAGATCAGCGGAGTATGGCCAAAAAATCAAAAAAGAGAAAAGAAAGAGCTTATCTGATTTGTTCAACACCTCACAGTCGGTAAGTGGAATGTTGGGCTTCAGACTCAGGTTTAAAGCCCATGTCTTAATGTCCCCTCGTGTCTGTTACCACAACCTCTTTTAACAGTGAGTTTCATCCTTCCTTTCTCCAATTCTGCCTCCAGAACCTCTCACTCTGATCCAAAGCTGGAAAAGGTGAGTCCAGGGTGGCTGCTGGGGCTGATGGCTCTATTGGATGAGAGTCCAGGATGGCTGCTGGGGCTGATGGCTCTATTGGATGAGAGTCCAGCCCTGGCACATGATCATCGTCCAATTTCCCTTTGTTAGTTGCACTGCCTAAGGATGCTTTGGCCCCAAAGAACATAAAACCAGAGGGTCTGATGTGGACAACAGGTGTTATCACCCATACAAGGGATATGGAGGCAGCATGGCCTGAGTGAAATTCATTAGGGCCCCGGCTCAGTTTCTCTGGGATTCTTCTCATTTACTGTCTCCCTTAACTTACTGTGCCTCAAAGAGTTGGACACGACTGAGCAACTGAACTGAACTGTCTCCCTTCTCCAGTTCCAATGGCTCTGGTCTACGACTGCACAGAGGAAGAAAAGGGATTCCTCTCCTTTTGTCTCATTTTCTTCAAAGTCCTCCCTGCCGACGCTCCGAGGAGACCTCCATTCATGTCTCATTGGCCAGAATGAGACAGAATCACGTGCTCAAGTATGGCCATCACCGGCCTCAGGAAGGGGATGTCTTGACTGGGGTGATGGGAATGTTGAGAGCCAGCCACCATAACCACCACAGCTCTTTGTCCACCAGGTCCACAGACAATGCTGGGTACCAATTCCTGGCAGGCCCTGCTGGGACTGGGGCTCAGAGAGGACACAGACCTGGTCTCTGCCCTGGAGGACCCATTTATGGGTTCTAGAAAGATCTCTCCAGATGGGAAGTGGTTGGGAGAGAGTGAACCAGAAGAGGGTGTTATAATAACTCTGAGAGAGGGCTGAGCCCTAGGTGGGCAAGCCAGGAGGAAGGCATGGGCTGGTGGACATTATGGAGGCAGAGGAGAAGGAGGGAAACATCTGAGTGCCACTAAGAAGGAAAGGAACTGCTCTCAGGCCTCCCTTCATCACCAGTTTCCCTGGGGAAAGGAATCCAGTCCTGAAAATCATAATCACAGTTGCATCAAAACACCATTCGCCTTGAGGTCCAGGCAGCTGTGCTTGGAGCCAGATTTTGCTCCTATTTAAGGAGGGAGTCCCCCCATGAAGGCTGAGCCCCATCCTATTTTGCATGACATTTGAATACATCTCCTTGAGGAATTCAAACTCAAGAAGTAGTAGGTCCATGGATTGAGAACAAAGTGCAAAATCAGTTATTACAACATTGCCACAGCCAGCCCCTTGGAGGGGTTTGGCTCCTGAAGCCAGTTCATCCATCCTCTTGAGCCAAATAAACAACAAAAACAATAATACGAGCCAGCATCAAGAGAGTATTACTGCCTACAGGGTCTGCATGTATTTTACATGCTTGATCTCACTGATAGATCTCTGCCAGGATCAGCTATGTCATTTGCAGCATCAATGCAAAATGAAAGTGTGGGGCCTCTTATTAACAAGGCAAGGGAAAAATTGCCATTAAAGTTTCTAAAATATAGTCTTTCCCTTTCCCATGTTCTGTCAGCTTGCTTCATTTGCTATTTAACATTGTACCCCCTTGGGCATGGGAACACTTGAGGGACAAGCACCCTCCGTCTCTTGACTCACTTTTAGAGGAAATCCACCAGCTTCTGGGTTTCCCCTCCTGCCAGTCACCAGACTGCATTCTCCGGCTGGGGGCAGGGAAGTCAAGCCAGGCATCTCCCTTTCTCATGGTAGAGGGTGATCCCCAAGACTACTGCAAGCTCATACCAGGATGCCCTAGGTACATGGGTCAGGAGTGGCCAGGAGACGTGAGTCACCTGCTGAATGTGCCGCGGTGCCGTCAGCTAGTGTGGGGACAGCCATGCCCCTTCCTGAAATGCTGCCAGGCAACACTGAGCCTCCCCACACCTATGCCTGGGCCCTGCTGGGGGCAGAGGGAGGCAGTGGTGGCTAGGCAGGAGTGGGGAGGGGAAAGCTGAGAACCCATCAGGGGAGGTGGTAGGAGACAGGGCCATGCATGAGCTGAGGCTCCAAGCCCTGAATCCATGCCTCATTGTCCCATCAGACTTCACTTAAAAACAGAAACCCGAAGATAGCATTATAAAGGGTTTTAAGATGTACATCCTTGTGGGAAACCTGCTCACTACCACCTGTTCTCCACACATCAGGATGACATTTTCAGACCAAATTAGATCATGTACTTTCCATGGTCACCTTAGCTATGATTTCTCAATGCTCTTTGAACAATAGTCATTGGCCTTACATGGCCTGTAGATACTGCGTGATATGACCCCAGCCTACCCTTCAACCTCATCTCAAAGAGGAAGAATCTTGAGCAATAGGTTGGAGCTTTCTAGAAAAGGGAAGGTGTCGTAGAAAGGAGCATCTCAAAGCTCCTTGGTGACATTAGGCATTCAGAAGGCCCTTACCATGAATTTTATTTGGAAGTAGCATCACCAGTGGTCCATGGGGCATTTGTCTTGCCCCTCTCTGCCTGCAGTTCAGGAGACCTGGATTCTAACTCGGGGTCAGGAAGATCCTCTGGAGAAGGAAATGGCTACCTGCTCCAGTATTCTTGTCTGGAGAATCCCATGGACAGAAGAGCTTGATGGTGTACAGCCCAAGGGGTCGCAGAGCGTGACATGACTGAGCGACTAACACTTTCACATTCGCTTTCCTCATTGTTGTCTTGATAATATCTGCCATTGTGCTGGCAGGCCAGGTAACACACGTACCTTTCCTTCCTGGAGAAGCAGGGCTCACTGCCATGATGATGGCATGGCTGTGGGGTGCCTGCTCACCCCATGGGTGGATTGGACTGTTCCTGTACCCAAGCACCATGGCCCACTGTTCCTGGGGGAAATGCGTAGGCTCCTCCAGTTGGCCAGAGGCACATGTCCACCAAGCTGGGGCCCCACAGTCAACCGCAGCTACCCTGCCCCGGAATGGAACAAGCCTGGCTGCAGAGTACCCACCGGCATTTCCTGAGCCTTCCTATCTCGGGACGTGGAAGCAAACAAGGCAGAGCTCCCGCCTGTCTGATGGGGGAGGCAGCCCAAGTAGGGAAGTGTGCTGACTGCAGGACAGTGGTGGGTGCAGGAGAGAGGGGAGTCCCCCCGCAGGAGGGGAGCTGGGGCCTGAGTAGCCGGAAGGAGCTGGCTGCTGTGACCAGTCAGCAAGGAGTCTCCAGAATGACAGCCAAGGCCTGCTGGGGTCTCAGCACACAGAGCCGTGTACTAAGCACACACGCCTGAGATCTCATGCCATCCAGCAGATAAGGAAGCTGAGGTTCAGAGAGTTCAGCTAACTTGTCAGTGCGTGCATGGTCAGTCGTGTCCAACTCTGCAACCCCATGGACTGTAGCCCGCCAAGCTCCTCTGTCCATGGCATTTTCCAGGCAAGAATACTGGAGTGGATTGTCAGTTCCTGCTCCAGGGGATTTTCCCGACCCAGGGATTGAACCCACATCTCTTGTGTCTCCTGCATGGCAGGAGATTCTCTACCACTTGAGCTAGAGTCCCACCCTAAGTGGAGTCTTTCCTTCCTAGAGAGTAGGGCTGGAGGTGAGGGGCCAGGGCAGAGTCTGGGGCCGAAGCCTGGTGAAGAGGGAGGGGAGTGAGGGGAAGTCAGCAGCTGGGGAGGAAGTTCAGGGAGCAGGGGCCCTGCGGGGTGGAGGCGGGGCTCCCAGATGGTCTGTCTGACACCTGGGAACATCCTGGCCCCAGATCTTTGCAGAGGGGCCCGTGGATGTGGCCTGTGGCCCGTAGGATGTGCTATAGATTCTACTTTTCAGTTTGCCCTAGAAAAGCAGTTGCAAAAAAAATAAAGCTTCTTCCCACTCATGCAGCTCTTCCGAGTTGACAAGGAGCTTTCAGATTTACTAATTTGCACCACCAGGGTGTGACTCTAAGTTTCCAGTCATCGTCATTCTTCAGAAGCCGGGTGTTGCTGGCCAGAAGGCTTAGAAGATGTCGCAGAAGTGCTAAGTGGCCAGCGGGTGGCCAGCAGGGTCACCAGGACCCCCCACCCAGCTCCACAGGTGTGGGGGAAGGGCTCCTTCGGTGAAGGCTGAGAACCACCATCGCCAGCTCACCGGTCAGAGGTTGGAGGAACGCAGAGGTGGAAGGGCCCGGAGAGACCCTCTCGAGGGTCTCACATGGCAAGAAGGGGGCCTATCAGAAGACCTGTGGGACTTGGTTAAAAAATATAAGGCCAGATCTCAGCTTAGACTTACTGACTGGGTAGGGGCAGGGAATCTGTCACAGTTTCTAGTCACCATCTGTGAGTCAGACGCACACGCTTAGAAGGGAACTCCTCTCATTCCCTTACTGCTCCATTTTACAGGTGGGGAAACAGGCCCAGAAGGACAGAACCACTGATAGGATTCTTTTTAATAACAGAGAAGGCAGGGTATAATCACCTCCCACCCCCCATTCCTGCTCCGGTCCTTTCTAGCCTGTTTGGTTTGTGTTTTCCATAACGGCAGCTGTCTCAAAACAGAGCATCGACAGTTTTTCAAAATCCTCTTCCCAGCTGGGCTGGTCTTCATTTGGTCAGAAAGTATCTTTGCTCACAGTAAGGCAAAGCTTGATTTTGGCCCAGCTGGTATTTAATTATTACTGAGATCCTGGCATTCAAAGGCAGGAGACCTTGACTTCGGTCTTTTCTGGGCCAGAAAATCACTAAGGTGAGAAATGAGGAAGGGAGCACGGATGCAGCAAAGGAGACAGCATACACCAAGGCACGGAAGCAGGGGGTGACTGGGCATGTCCAGCTGAGGGGTGGGAGGTGGGGAGAGCACTAGGCTTGGAGATGGAAGAATAGGATTCGAATCCTGGCTCCAGCCTCACCTCACCGACAAGGTTCCTCGTCTGGAACAAGGGGACGATGAGCCTATGTACTTAACAGGGTTCTCTAAAATGTATACAAGATGTTTCTAACAGGCCTCGGCCAGTACTTAAGCACATGAGGCCACCCAGCTCAGCTCCCGTGCACAGAGGCCTGTCAGCCCACGTCGATGACAGCATTTCAGACCTGGCAGTGTTGCTGCTAAGGGGCTGTCTTCTCAGGGAGTGACTGGAGAAGGGGTACTCCCAGGACTTCAGACAGCAGAACAAAGCCCAGGAGTGGCTGGTGGCCTGAGCAGTGTGGAGGGCATGACAATAGACTTTCATCAGACAGTGAGACCCCACGTTCTTGGGGAGCCGGGGCCCAGCTCTCGAGTTTCTTCCCAAGCCCTGTCCTCAGCAGCACCCCTTTCCAGATATCTCTGAAAGATATGTGTTCTCATATATATTTTTTTAATTTTTACATTTTATTTTGATAGTTTAAAAAGTAAAGAGTACAAGGAATTCTCATTCTCTTTCCCCAGATTCAGCAGATTATTTACATTTTTGCCTCAATTCATTATTATATCTCTCTCTGTACTTAGACAGATATGCAGACGACACCACCCTTATGGCAGAAAGTGAAGAGGCACTAAAAAGCCTCTTGATGAAAGTGAAAGAGGAGAGTGAAAAAGTTGGCTTAAAGCTCAACATTCAGAAAATGAAGATCATGGCATCTGGTCCCATCACTTCATGGGAAATAGATGGGGAAACAGTGGAAACAGTGTCAGACTTTATTTTGGGGGGCTCGAAAATCACTGCAGATGGTGATTGCAGCCATGAAATTAAAAGACGCTTACTCCTTGGAAGAAAAGTTATGACCAACCTAGATAGCATATTCAAAGGCAGAGACATTACTTTGCCAACAAAGGTCTATCTAGTCAAGGCTATGGTTTTTCCTGTGGTCATGTATGGATGTGAGAGTTGGACTGTGAAGAAGGCTGAGCACAGAAGAATTGATGCTTTTGAACTGTGGTGTTGGAGAAGACTCTTGAGAGTCCCTTGGATTGCAAGGAGATCTAACCAGTCCATCCTAAAGGAGACCAGCCTGGGTGTTCTTTGGAAGGAATGATGCTAAAGCTGAAACTCCAGTACTTTGGCCACCTCATGTGAAGAGTAGACTCATTGGAAGAGACTCTGATGCTGGGAGGGATTGGGGGCAGGAGGAGAAGGAGATGAAAGAGGATGAGATGGCTGGATGGCATCACCAACTCGATGGACATGAGTTTGGGTGAACTCTGGGAGTTGGTGATGGACAGGGAGGCCTGGCGTGCTGCAATTCATGGGGTCGCAAAGAATTGGACACGACTGAGCGACTGAACTGAACTGAACTGAACTAATTATATATGCTTAGCAATGAAGTAGATATTATCTAAGTAAGCTAGAGGCATGGAACCCTTTACCCCTAAATTCTTCAGTGTGTATTTCCTGTGAACAAGGACCTTCTCTTACATAACCACAGCACAAGTTTCAAAACCAAGAAACTGAACATTGTACAATGTTCTTGTCTAGTCCCACTCCTCAGTCACCTTTAATCCCATCAGTTGCAGTGTCCCTTAAGTCTGTTTTTCCCTCCTGGTCTCCTTCCATCTCTGACAGTTCCTCTATCTTACCTTGACATTCATGACACTTAAACTGGGGAAATGGCAGGCTGCTCATTTTGTAGAATGTCTCTCCATTTGGGTTTGCACTTGGTTCTTCTCTCATTATTACATTCAGAGCACACACCTTGTATGACAGGGATATATGTGTTCTTCTCAGTGCATCGTATCAGGAGGCGCATGAGGTCAGCTTGTCCCGTTGTTGGTGATGTTAACTTTGGTCACTTGATTTGGGTGGTGTCCACCAGTTTTCATGTTTAATAAGTATCTTATATGGAAAATTTTGAGGCTATGTAAATATATGTATCTGTTCCTCATCGCAGCTTCGCCTGCTTGTTTTGACATTCATTGATGATTTTCTGTCTCCACCCTTCCATATTTATTAGTTGGCATCCTACTGAACAGAAGTGTTCCCTTTTCCTCATTTGTCTGTTCATTCATTTATATTAATGAAGACTCAGGAATTTCTTTTCAATAGGTTATAATCTGTTATTACTGTTATTTATGTTGATGCTCAGACTGTCCCAGATTAGAGCAGTTTCTGTTTCCTTTTCATATGATGCTATTTGTTTTTGAGTACTTCTTACTTACCTGCCCTTAGCTCTAGAATCAAGGTTTCTCCAAGGATCCCTGGTTGCTTTCAATGGTGAGTCCAAAGTTTTGCTCTTTTTATTTTTAGTCTCTATTGAATTTGTTATAATATTGTTTGTGTTTTATGTTCTGGTTTTTTGGCCTCAAGGCATGTGGGATCTTAGCTTCCCCACTAGTAATGGAACCTGCACCCTCTGTGCTGGAAGGCGAAGTTTTAACTACTGGACAGCCAGGGAAATCCCTGAAGTTTTGCTCTGAACTCACTGCTCTTTACCTTTGTCTCCTAAAAATGGGTAGAGTAGATTTTTAAGGAGTCATGATTTTGTATGAATAGATGAGCTGAGAAATTTCAGGTCATTGCTGATCTGAGCCCTGAATGATGGATGGCTGAGCTTTGGAGGAGCCTAGAGAAACATGCCACTCCAGTACTCTTGCCTGGAAAGTCCCATGGAAGGAGGAGCCTGGTGGGCTGCAGCCCATGGGGTCGCTACGAGTCAGACATGACTGAGCGACTTCACTTTCACTTTTCACTTTCTTGCACCAGAGAAGGAAATGGCAACCCACTCCAGTGTTCTTGCCTGGAGAATCCCAGGGACGGCGAAGCCTGGTGGGCTGCCGTCTATGGGGTTGCACAGAGTCGGACACGACTGAGGCGACTTAGCAGCAGCAGCAGCAGCAGAGAAACATGAATTCTTTTATTTTTATTTATTATTATCGTCATCATCACTATCAATGACAATAAACACTTCCATTCATTCAGTGGTGCTGTGTGACAGGCTGGGAAGAGGCAGGGCAGCTCATGCAGGTGTTGCATACCAGGTTGAGGATCTGGGCTGCAAGCTAGGAGCACTGAGGGACCACCGAAGAGCTTAGAGCCAGAGGGTTCCATCTCCCTTCTTCCATGAAGATCATGCCTTTTTCTAGGGCTGCCTTCTCAGTATCGAAAGTCAAGAACTTGTGACCAAATCACACAGAAAGCTGAAAAGGAAACAAATAGAACAGTAATCTGACACCCTTTCCCAGCAGAAAGCATATGACAAGGCCCAGGAGCTAGTTAGTGCAGGGGAAGGGGAGGAAGTGGTGAGATACAACAACCCGGACGTTTCGAAACTGCCAGGCAAGAAAATCAGGAACCATCGTGCTCAGAGGATGTGACTCTCCTAACGGGACTCCCTTAGTACAAAGACAATGATCTGTCACTCCCCACCTCCCCCCATCCACACTTTTCAAAGCAACTAGAGAAGGCACAGGTTTGTGACCTCTGAAATTCCTCTCCCACAGGGCTGCCATGTGTCGAGCAGGTGGTTCACTGCTTAAGGCATGAAAGACATGAAGCCCAGGTCCCCTCCCAAAGGACCTGCTGCCCCGCTGCAGGGAGAGTGGCCAGCACAGAGTCTCCAGCTGTCAATTCCTTCCTCTCAGTTGCAGGGGGCTGCCTTACCTGAGGTCACACCTTTCCTGGCATGACTATTGGAGGCAAAGGGATAAAGGCCCCTCCATTGATACCTGATGCTTGGACAACTCTGATGAGCTGGTGCTGGGTTTGCTGAGCTTGCCTGAGCCTGAAACACAGGTTGACTTTCCTCTGCCCAGTCCTGCTTTCTCCCCTTTCCTTTCAACAGGTGTGAATCTCTAATAAACATCACGTGCTCCAAACTCTGCCTCAGGGTCTGCTTGTGCAGAATACAAACTGCCACACAAGAAGGTCCAGCCGAGGGGATGACTGAGGGCTGAAAACCAGAGCTTGCTTCTGTAGCCAAGCAGTATGACATGGGACTTCACCCACCAAAGTAGGCACCATTTTCTAATTCTCCTCCAGCCTGCCTCAGGGCTTCCCTGTCCACTGCGCTCTGTGGTCACTCTCTCTGAGCAAGCCCTTTTCCTCTGAGCTCTGCACTTCCCCTTTCCACTAATCCTCCAGAAAGTCTTCCCTTTGGTGCAAGAGACCCGGAGCAGTTCTGTCTCTTGTTTGCAGCAGAGAAATTGTCTGGTAGATATTTAAACTTAGAGGACCAGATGAGGAGTCATTCATCTCTCCAGGGAGTTGCCTGCCCAGAGGATGTCAGACATAGAAGGACCCCAGAGATTTCTGCAGGTGGGCCTGCCAGAGCCGGCAAAGGGTCAAGTGAGCTAGTCATGGAACCAGGTGTGGGCAGCCAGTCAGAGTCCACCCCTGGCCTTGGGACAGCCTCGGTGCTCCTGGTTAGTACCTGGATCCACCTTGCTTTCCAGTATAGAACCAGCACTTCCCTTTGGTTCTCATCCCCTTGGCCCTGCCTTTTCCTGTGGCCCCTAGCCCTGTACCCGCTTCCCGCTTCTCCTTCCCACTCCCCTCCTCAGTCAGCCTGGAAATCACTTTCTCCCTCTGTTTGCCCCCAGAGCCTTTTGTTCACTTTCTCTGGCCCCTTCCTTCTGCTCTGTTGCCTGCCGGGCTGCTGGGGCCTCTGGCTTGGCCAGTGTAGGAGGACTTGTGCCTGGGCTGGTGGAAGCTGGAGCTGAGGCCTCACCCTGCAGCCTCTGCTTCCAGAGGGCGCTGGGTCATCTGTGGTAGTCACCATTACTGTGCTCCTACTGTGTGTCAGATGCCGAGCTGAGCTGTGCACTTCAGGTCTACCATCTCTCATCCTCAGAAAGCAACTCAAGGAGAGTGTCATCGCCCCTGTCACAGGAGAACTGTACAAGATGAGGAAGTTAAGGGTCTGGGACTGGAATCCCAAGTCTGTATACTCAAGTCCCCATCCCCAATGTATCTCTCTACTATAACCTCCTACCTCTACGCAGACTTAAGTCTGGCCAGTGCTACAGCAGCCACTCTAGGGGGCCTCAGAAAAACCAATTCAGAAAGACACTTGGCAGTAAATATCGAGGAATTATTGAGGAATTTTTAAAATTTGATACACTGTGTCCAGGAATTCGAAACCTACCCTGAGGAAATAACAAGAAAATGGGAAACAATTTATGTACAAAGATGTTTGTAAAAGTATTATGTATCATAGGGGAAAAAAATCCCCAATCTACATGTCTAAGCCTAATTAAATTATGGTGTTGCTCTGCTGAAAATATGCTGTAGCCATTGAAAATATTTATAAAGAGTTTAATAATCACATGGAGAAAACATTTATGACTAACGCCAAATGAAAATAGCAGGTTATAAAATTATACAGCTTGATCTCAACCATGCAAACTTGCTCTGCAATTAAAATGAGAATAAAGAAAGTGTGAGCTTCTGCAGCTCCACGTCTTCCGTGTCCCCTACCCCGTGCAGACTCTCACAGCGATTCCCACTCTCGTGGCGTCTCCTTGCTTTGTCTCTCCCCCCACTGGACCATGAAGGTTTCAGACGGGGAGCAGTTGGTTTTCTTCCTCCCTGATGGAGCAGCAGCCAGACAGAATCCATTGCTGAGTAGACACTCAATCCACCTCTAAGGAATGAATGAGCAAATGAAGAAAAGGAAGGGGTGGGAAGGCTGGCCCAGGCCCCAAGCTGCTCACTTCCTCAGAATCAGTCTCCTGACTGGCACAGTCTTCGACTTGCCGTCTCCTGCCCTGACTCCAAAAGCCTTTGACAGCTTTGTGAGCTGAGAAACAGGGTGGAATTTCCCCTGAGCAGCTCAGGATGTACAGGAGGGAGCATCCCTATGACCCTGGGCCAGGGGTTGGAAGCATGCCTGAGCTGCCTTTGGCACCTTATACATACTATGCCCTCCAATCCTCGCAGGTGTGCCATATTAGAATGGAAAACCTCCATTAACATTTATGAGCTTCCTCGGTGGCTGACACCGTAAAGATTCTGCCTATAATGCAGGGGACCTGGGTTCTATCCCTGAGTTGGAAAGATTTCCTGGAGAAGGGAATGGCAATCCACTCTACTATCCTTGCCTGGAGAATCCCATGGACAGAGGGGCCTGGTGGGCTGCAGTCCACGGGGTCACAAAGAGTTGGACACAACTGAGCAACTAACACACAACATTAACATTTACAGAAACTGAGACTTAAGAGTCATAATTTGCTCCGGCTCTTACAGGATTAAGTGACAAGGCTGGGTTTCAATCTCCAAAACCCACCCCTGGACTATAAAAGTGACCTCGGCCTGTCCCTTCTCCAGTGTGAGCCTCGGCTTCCTCTCTGGACAGTGAGGCTACTGACTCCGAGGGCTCAGCTGTCCCTTTCCACTCAGGTAGCCTGTGATGATAAAATGTCCCAACTTAAACTCCACTTTCCTTTACACACACCACCCCCCTGAAATTTACTGGAGGCAGCCTGGAGCCTTGAAGACCACGGGACTGCAAATGAGCCAAGTGACGCCATGCCCACAGACCCTTCACAGATAGCCGGGGGCTGGAGAACAGCTCGTGCCCGCCCCCACCTCCCTGGATACCGGCAGAATGCCCTGGAGCACTGGAGCATCACATCGAGCCTCAGAAAGACACGTGTATCAGGTTGCTGGCCATTTCCCCTGCTGAAACCCCTGGGCCGGCATCTGGGGGTCCTGAGAGTGTCCTCCTCCTGTCTTTGCTCAACTCAGCGCTCATGGCCAAAGGGCTCCAAGAAACATAGTCATTTCCCTCCACTGTCAACACATACCCTGCCTATGGGAGAAACCATTGTAGTAACAGCCCACACCTGCACCATCTCCCACCTGCTCCAGCCCAGCAAGGTGCCCAGGACAGGATGGCAGTCCCATTTTACAGGTGGGCATCCTGAGGCCCAGAGAAGGACAGTAATTCTCCATGAGCCACACTAGTAAGTGGCAGAGCTAAGACTAACCTCTAGCCTCTCAAGCCAGTGTTTTTAGTGCTTTTCCACCAGATCCTGTGTTTGACCCATTCAAGTGGGACACATTTATTAACCCCTGCCACAGCCAGGACACTGTGGGACTGCAAAACAGGCAAGACACAACCCCTGCCCTTGAAGGGTTTGCAGTTGAATGCAGCAGGGGAAGCAGCAGGGGTGAGGTGTCAGAGATGTGGTCTGCGAAGCTGCCTGGATGGTGGGTGCAGAGCAAGATGCCTGGAATACCTGTTGAACAAAAGGTGGATGGACTGAACGAATGAACTGCCTTACTAACAATGGAGAGGGGAGGCAGGGATGGAAGAAATTGCCTGAGCCAATGTGTGACACACACAGTTTGACACACATGCAGGATACACAGCTGAAAGAAAGGAGAAACAAAGCTAAAAATAGTTCAGGAAGGCCACATTTTGAACCACTGTAAATGCCAGCCCCAGAAGTTTCAAAGATCCTCTGTAGATAAGGGTTGCTGTTACAAAACATGGTTTTGGACCTTCATTTGGCAGCAAGACATGGATGATCAGGCAAACAATGGCAGCTCTGGGGAACAGGGATGAGGGGAGAGGCTGGAGGCAGAGGGGCAGGGGAGGACTCCAGAGAGACATGAGGAGGCTGGCCCCGGTCTGGGATGGGATGGATGTGGGAGAAAGGAGTATGGGTCTGGCTTCTGACACTGCCTTTCTCTGCTCCTAACAGCTGGGGTTCCCTGCTTCCCAGCCTCAGCCTCACCCCATCCCAGGGGTCAGTCCTGACTCAGGAAAGGAGGACAAGAAGGCATCCAGCCACAGGTATCATCAGCTCTGGCTGGTCGTCAGTTTCGTATCTGGATGAAGCACAATAACACACAGTGGGCACTCAATCCATTACTGTAAGCCTGGGCCCTGAGCCACACTTTCCAGATAAATGTCACTCTGGATGTGGGACCGCCCTGCCCACAGCCTGCCAGAGCTGGAGTCATGCCCTGAATCCCAGCTCAAGCTACCCAACGCTAGGGGCCATCTGCCTGCCCAGCCATAACACCCCTTAGGTTGGGATAGTAGAAAGCGGGAGGAAGATTTGAAGCCAGACAAACTGGGGCTTGACTTTAGCTCTGTATTCTTGGAAAGTTACTCAACGTCTCTGAGCTTCGTTTTCCTTATTTATAGGAATCAGCCAACAATACTCATATAACAAGATGTTAAAGACGGGGCTTTTCTGCTCCCACAGAGTTTTGATTGCTTCCAAAGGTGAAGACAAGAAGAGATTTCAGGGAACTACTTGTGCTTGCAGGACCTGCCAAAAGGGGCTCCAAATAGACCATGAATGGCTGCCCAACACCCGCCTTCGGCTCCATATAGAGGTGAGGGCAGAGAGAAGACTGAAGGAAACGATTCTGAAGAGAGTTTAGGGGAATGCTGATGTTTCTTTTCCTCTTCCCTCCTGCAGATTCCAAAAATGGCCTTAAGGCTTGATCGAAAGATCTCTCTTTCTCTGGAGAAATTCTCATCTCTGCTTTCCTTGAGGTTGGCTGTGCTCCCAGGCACACTCTTTCCATATGGCCACTCATGGCTGTTCAAGGCTTACATCCTTGTTTTAATATCCTCAAACAAAAAAGAGACAGCTTCTTATTCAATAATCCAGTCAAAGTTCCAG
This sequence comes from Aepyceros melampus, assembly GCA_006408695.1. NCBI lineage: Eukaryota > Metazoa > Chordata > Mammalia > Artiodactyla > Bovidae > Aepyceros > Aepyceros melampus. The sequence continues at coordinate 61,785 of SJXQ01003347.1, read as the reverse complement.
CCTGACTTTCCTTTGCCTGATTGAGGTCACGTGCCCATCTATGAACCAATCACTGTGGCCAGTGTGGGATGTGCTGCCCTGATTGGCTGGATCTGGGTCACATGTCCTCTCCCAGAGCCTTGTGGATCAAGAGTAGAGGAGGGAAAGGAAAGGGCTGCAGGAGAAGAGGGAAAGGGATGTTGGACAGAGGGCGACCGCCATAATTGCTGCTTCAGCCTGTGTGCCGCCTTTCCTGATCAGCATGTCTCCTTCCTCCCCATTATTCTGTCTCAGCACCTTCCCGATTTCCTTCATTGTTCATATTGCTATTTAGAATTACATGGTTGCTTCCTTGAGCTTCCCGGGTGACTCAGCGGTAAAGAGTCTGCCTGCCAGTGCAGGAGACGGAAGAGACGTAGGTTCGGTCCCTGGATCGGGAAGACCCCCTGGAGGAGGAAATGGCAACCCACTCCAGTATTCATGCCTGGGAAATCCCATAGACAGAGAAGCCTGGCGGGCTACAGTCAATGGGGTTGCAAAGAGTCGGACATAACTATGCTCACACGCATAAGTATACTATTTGTCTCTACTCTCCAGTATCGGCTCCAGACCATTGGAACCACACAGCTCTGCTGCAACTCGCCCAGTGCCTGACATATAAGTGATGCTCAGAGAATAGTTGTGGCATGAATGGGTGTTATTCTCATAGTGAGTGCCCTTTCTTCAGCCAGGGACCATGCATATTTCCTTCAAGTCTGTCACCCACCCCTGCCCTAGGTTGCCCCAGGGGTGCTTACACTCCATGAGCTTCTACTCGTCTCCCCACACTCCCACCCCCAAGCTCACTGGCCCTGCCCCAGGCTCTCCTTTACTGAGTCATGCCCATGGAACAAAGGTCTAGAGGGCAAAGAAAAGTCCTCCCCCCCCCAAAAGAAAAGTCCTCCCCCCCCAAAAAAAGAAAAGTCCTCCCCAACACTGTCCTTCCACTGCTCACTGTGTGTCTGTCATTCACAGAAGTTGTGGCTGTGTCTTTCTGGAGAAGGCCATCTTCAGGTCCTACCAGGGAAGGTCCCTGCTCTCCTGCTAGGAGGTGAGGAGGCAGGAAACAGAAGTGCAGGACCAGGCAGTGTGGAGGGAGTGCTCAGCCTCTTTTGGTCTGCATTTTGGAGGGTCTCCTCCAGCAAGGAGGAGCAGGTGGTGCTAATGGAGCAAGGCAGGAGGGAGCCCAAGTACAGGCCCAAAGGAGTTGCCATGTTTCTGCCTGATCCAGTTTCCCTTCGTTCTCCGCAAGCCTTTATCTACAGGGTCTTTACCATCCATGTGAGGCACCGCTGAGCTGTCACTTGGGAGCTGCCCTTGGTTCTCGCTCAGAATCTCTGATGTTGGAGGAACAGCGCCCCCTGAAGGCTGGCAGTGTGGGACAGTGGAAATCAGCAAGGGCCCCCTCGCCCCCATCTTATGGCTGGAAGAGCTTTGTGTCAAAGCCAATCTGAGTGTTTCTGAGTGTTTTTTAGTGTGAGAAGCCCGAGCCTCTTGACTTCAGTCCAACAGTTAGTGAAGCTGCCCCCTCAAAGGATTGCCTGGGGCCAGGGGCAGGTGCGAGGGAGTCACCTGACCCCAGAGTGTCCCTGCTCAAGTCTTCTGCCTGTGGAACCTGGCCCCAGTCACTTCCCAGCCTTGGGGTGAGGGCTGGCTGTCCCTCTATCCTGAGCTGTGTAGGCGGGGCCAACTCAGCATTCAGGACTTGCCAGCAAATTCTTTGGTGATGCTGGGCCTCTCAACTGGACCCTGCGATGTCGTCTCTGAGAGAAGAGAGGGGGAGAATGGCTGCTCCTCAACTTTGGCATTCGTACCCCAAATCCTGTAGTTTTAGGAGTTCAGCCTAGTGCTGCAGGGAGGATGGGAGGCGTCGTGACTCTTCAGACTTCCAAAACGTCTCCTCCAGGCACCGGGAAGGGGTTTTGGCACTTGTGTGCTTCTAGGTTTCCAGACTAAAACCTCCATCTCAGTCCTATGACCCAGAAATTCTGTTCCTTTGCCCATGATGGAGAAGGGAGGGGCAGCCCAAAAGTCCTCCAGCGGGGGTGTGAATGAGTAACACGTGGCTGGTGCACTGTAGGCAGACTCAGCAACGTGGATCTTAAAATCAAAAGTGTTCAGTGAAAAAAGTAGGAAAGCAGATGAATTTTATAACAAAATACCATTTCCGTACATTCATAATACAAGTATAGGTGGATGCTTATTTTTAGCATTGTACCATTGCCTCTGGTATTAATAAAATGAACATGACTATCTGATATCAATGTGTAAAAGGTTTCAAAGACTCTGCTTATTTTTAGGATACTAGGGGAACATTTTTCAACCAAAATTTGTATGCTCACTTTGTAGACCAGCATGATCATATGATAGTTCTCCTATGTTAAATTATTTTTATTTTGCAATTTCTCATACTTCTTATAATTGAAAGGTATTTCAGTGGTTACTGTCAGTAATTCTGTACTAGTTCAAATATACCAAAATTCTATCAGTTGACTTTGGAATAGTACACCTAAGTGGAAATATATAAATTCATGTGTTATTCACAATATATGTTTATCCCTCAGAGTATTTTTCATTTTCACATTGTCCAGGCCCTGAATTTAGAATGACATGCTTATTCAACATTTGGGTTAAATCTTGATAATGTATTAATGCTTCTACGTTTCCCCTTACACTTAAGAAAAATAAATTATTTTCTGAGTTAAAAAAATATATTCACACAAAACACATACGAAGAAAAAGATGTGCATTAAGCACATTAAAGTGCTTACCTATAGCGGATAGGAGCACAGGAGGGAACTATGGGATAAGCGTCTTAGACAGCAAGGAGATCAAGGAGTCCTAAAGGAAATCAACCCTGAATATGCACTGAAGGACTGATGCTGAAGCTGAAGCCCAAGACTTCCGCCACCTGATGTGAAGAGCTAACTCATTGGAAAAGACCCTGAGGCTGGGAAAGATTGAGGGCAGAAGAAGAGGGTGACAGAGGATGAGATGGTTGGATGGCATCATTGACTCAACGGACATGAGTTTGAGCAAGCTCTGGGAGATAGTGAAGGACAGGGAAGCCTGGTGTGCTGCAGTCCATGGGGTCTCAAGCAGCTGGACACAACAACTGAAAAACAACAACAGTGGGATAAGAAGAAATTCATTAATTCAAAATGAAGGAAGAGGCCTTACTCAAAGATGATAATGGACCATGAGGCTATGTAACTCAATCTCCCTGCACACAGCCAAGGGCAAAACTGATGAAAAACCCTGCAAGCTCCAGTCTCCAAGCCCAAAGTCAAGTCCATCTGCTCCAGCTTTGGGGCAAAGGTCTTCCAAGAGCTTCAGTCAACAGCATAGTGGCATTTGGTTTATCTCCCACCCATCCAGAAAATTCCTAGGAATGTGTGGTCAAAGCTCAAGAAATTGAACCCTAAAAAGACTATGAGACTGAGAAATGCGCCCCCTAGAGGCCAGATGGGTGGTCAGCGGTCTGTTTGAGTTGAACCAAACTGTCCTGGCCTACCTCAAAGGCCTCGATTACCTAACAGCTCAGGGCTCAGGCTGCTATGACTATGACGGTATGGCCCTGGCAGCGCACTGGCCAACTGGAAGCCTGCTGGGCTTTTTGTCCTTACATCCAGCTCCAAAATCAGCCAGGATTCCAAGACATGAGCCTCAAAAGCACTGCCTTTCTTACAGAGCCCTGAAAAACTACCGACCTTTGATGTCTGTGATCTATTCTGTATCACATACAGGAGCCCTCGGCACAATTATAAAGACAGACTTGGGTGGAAGTCGGTACCATTCCTAAAGTCCTGTGCTCATTCTTCACCCTTCCACACAGGGCCAGGGACTCTCCAGCTGCACGGGTCCGTCCTGTGAAAAGAGCTGATGCACTTGTTCTCACTAAGGCCTAAAGGTTTGAAAAGTTTCCCTTCCTAGAATAAGCACGATGCTTTAAGAGCCTGGTGTGCACTGTGAAAGGAAAATTAAAATGGAGTCAGTATTGCTAAGAGAGCTCTCTGAAATGAAGCCGGGAGGCACTGAGTGAGTGTGATTTATGCTCACCTCAGCCCAGATGGAATCTGAACTTTGACCCGTTATTGTCTCAACTCAGGCATCCAGAATATCTGCCCAGTGTTCCAGGCAGTCAAGATACCATTTGGACCCTTACCCTAAATAACTCGTAACAGCCTTTTCCTCAAGGAGAAATATTTCCTTTCCCTTGTCAGAGTCCATCATAATTCCTGCCAGACCATTTTAACAACCTGTGGTCTTTACCTTTATAAAACCCTGACTCTTTTTCTCCCTAGAACCCTCTTTCCATTCTACTCAAATCTGTGTCTCTCAAATTGCAATTCTTTTATTAAAAAAAAAAAAAACCAACAACCATTATTTATTTTTTTGTCTGTGCCAGGTCTTATTTGCACCACACAGGATCTTAATCTTCATTGTAGCATGCAGAATCTTTTTTTTTTTTTTTAGGTTGCAAATGTGAGATCTAGTACTCCGACCAGGGATCGAACCCAGGCCCCCTGCCTTGAGAACACAGAGTCTTAGCCACTGGACCACCAGGGAAGTCCCTCAAATTGCAGTTTTTCAGACTCACACAAAGTTCTTTGTTCTTTGAAGGCTGGATCTTGATTATTGTTTGACAATACCACTGATGCCAAAGGAACAAGTACTGAGGAGGAGTTTTGGGCAGTTAAGAAGTAAAGATTGTTCAAATGAGGCCGAGAGACCTTGGCCAGCCATACCAGTAAATCTTGGGGGGCAACATCCCCTGATGTTTGGTCTTGGAAAGCATGCCAGTTTCATTTTGAAGGCACAATATGAATTCAATTTCAGTAAGGGCTGTGACTTTTTTTTTAGAAGGTAAGATATGTATAGTTGATCTTATACTTTCCCCTCAAACCCAAATGATTGTGTTATTTATAATGTTACTCCGAACAGTCAGATTTTAAATCCTTAATGGATAAATCAGGCCCTTTAAGATGCCTTCCAGGGAATTCCTTGGTGGTTCAGTGGTTAGGACTCAGTGGTTTCACTGCCGGGGCCTAGGTTTGATCCCTGGTCAGGGAACTAAGATCCCACAAGTCATCTTGCTGTGGGGTTAGGGCTGGGGGCCAAGAATATTATCCTCTTTCCATTATCTCTTACATTAAAGTCAAGCATTTAATTTTGGATTTTGGAAACACCAGGGGCCTCTCAATTTTGCTTCATCTGAGATAAAATTCCCATCCTCCCACCAGCAGTTGCTGGCATCACCCTGAGGACCCATTGACCCTGAGCCCCCCATGGCCCTCCCTCAATCATATGGTTCTCCACAGCATAAGGAGTCAACGGGACCAAGGACACATAATCACACAGAGCTGGGCATATCTTCTAGAATAAATTTCAGGTCCCCAAGACTCTGGAATAGCATGTCCAGATGGCCCCTAAAATTGCAAGGGCCTCTTCCTCACAACTCTGTCCCCCTAAGGGTAAACTGCACGGTTAGTGTGTGCAGCCATAGGCCCAGAGGATGGCCAAGGGCAGCTTTGGTAGAGGCTATGGATGGAGCTTGGATATGTGAGCTGGGATTTCCACACACACGTGCACAAGGTTCCTGGCAATGTGGGACAAAGCAGGGGAGCGGGGGTGAGAAAAAGGGAGGCTTTTTCAAGGTTCCATGTTCCAGCACAGAGTTCAAGGATTTTTTTTTTTTTGGTGCTCTGGGTCTTAGTTGTGGCAGGCAGATCTAGTTCCCTGACTATGGATCGAATCTAGGCCTCCTGCATTGGGAGTGGGGAGTCTTAACCACTGGACCACCAGAGAAGTCCCAGAGTTCAAGAGTTTTTAACTAAAACCTGGTTTTCCAGGCCTATAAGAAAACACATTTGTCAGGGTAACAGGATAAAATATGTTTTACTTAGCAATTTGTTAGCTTGATTTATACTCTTATTTAGATGTCCCCTGGCCAGTGGCCTCCATTTGTACTCTAACCTTGGGCCATGCAAATACTGGGGGCAGGCCTGACGCAGGACTTCTTTTGTGAGGCTGATGTACAATCACCCACTCGCTTGTTCTACAAGGCAGGAAAGTAGAGAAGGAGAGGCAAAGGGGACTTACAGGGTAGAGAAAAACTAGTGCCCTGGAATGTCCCCTCCAGTCCCTTTTCCACAGGCTGCTGCAGGGATCCCTGCGTTTCTTCAGTGTTTTATATTTTTAAACATTTGCTTGTGAAAAATCTCAAGCATTTCCAAAAGTAAACTAGAAGAATGAATTCTCATGTCCCCATCACTCACCTGCAAGGATTATCAACTCGTAGCTAAATGTATTCCTTCTCTACTCCCACCCACGTCCTGCCCCTCCTCTACTATTTTGAAGCAAATTTCAGATACATCACTTCATAATAACTATTTCTGTATATATTTCTAAAAGATAAGGACTCAGGAAAAAAACGCAACCACAATAACATCACATTTAAAAACAATAATAATTTTAATATCAAATATCCAGCCAGTGTTCAAATTTGTTTTAATGTTGTTTTAAATGTTACAAAATTTTTATCTCTTTTTTTTCACTTTGAATCCTGATATAAATAAGTCCCACACATTGTAATTAGTAATATGTCATTTAAGTTTCTTTTAAATATCAGTTTCCTCACTTTTTTCTGCAATTTATTGGTTTAAGAAACTAGATCATTTATCCTATAGAGGTTTCCACAACATAGATTTTACTGATTTGTGAGCTGATGTACAATCACCCACTCTCTTGTTCTACAAGGCAGGGAAGTAGAGAAGGAGAGGCAAAGGGGACTTACATGATGTCTTTTAATATTTTCTTAGATCCCATGTGTTTCCTATAATTGCTACTTGCATCTAGATTTAGGTTGAATTTTTTGACAAGAATACTTCACAGAAGCCATGCAATATCTGATTGTTTTTATTTGTGATGTTGGCAGATGCTGCTAATCCAGTGTCCAGTGTCACTATCCATTAATTAATTGGGAGTTGCCAAATGGTGACATTCCAGTTCCATCATTCCTCTTTCATTTATGAACTGAATTACTTCTATAAAGAGAAACTGCCCAGACTTCCCTAGTAGTACAGTGGGAGAATACAGTACAAGAATCTGCCTGCCAATGCAGGCAACATGGGTTTGATCCCTGGCCCAGGGAGATTCCACATGCCACAGAGCAACTAAGCCCATACACCGCAACCACTGAGTCCCCTGCTGCAACCACTGCAGCACCCCCTGCCTAGAGCCCAGGCTCTGCAACAGGAGAAACCACAGCAATGAGAAGCCCGCACACTACAATGAAGAGCAGTTGCCGCTAGAAAAAGCTTGCGCACAGCAACGAAGACTCAGCACAACCAAAAATATATAAATAAATAGTATAAAAAAGGGGAAACTTCCTCTCATCTGTTATTTCATTATGCAGTAGTGCAGTTTATGTAGGAAGGACAGATAAATGCTCAAAGTTAATTTTACATCTTTGCCAATTTTCAAAATAATGAATTTGCTTGTAAGCATACTCCAAAGGTGACCGATTAGATTTGTTTCAATATCATTATGAACTCTTGGAATTAAACCTATTTGATGTATTCAATCCATTGCAGTTTTACCTTTATCGATGCTAAAAGTGTCCATCTTTAGCCAAAAGGAGTCTCTTCAAGTTGACTCCTGAGTCCTAAGGATAACCCTTACACTCTCCTAGGAGTGTCGGAGGGCTTCCTTCCCATCTGCTATGACCAACTCCTCATGACTATTCCTGTCCCAGCCCTGGAATCAACCATTTCTTCACAGAGCCCTAATCTTTCATTGGGAAATGAAACTTTAAGACTACATTCTGGCCACAGTGGGGGTGCTTGCTGATACTGGATTGTTATTCCTAGGTCTTTTCAGAGGTCAGAGCTAGAGAACATATTTTCTGTTAGTCTTAAAGATAAAACATGTAAGTTCATATTGATACTTTCAATTCAAATTCAGCACTATGGGGTTTTTGCATAACTTCTTATTTCTTCCACCTGCATCTCCTTTCTTTCATGCCAAGAGTCTCATTTCTCAAAGACACCACACAATATAGAATTTCACATAATATCTCATTGGCTTCATCCTGCATTGCACATGCAACAATCTCAGAATACCAGTACCAATTCTCCCACCTGACGCTGAAAGCTCAGCTTCTCTGTACATTATTGCCAAATCAAATCTCAGAGACAGAGTTTTGGGGAAGTAGAAAAAGATAGCTTTATTGCTTTGCCAGGCAAAGGGGGCCACAGCAGGCTCAGTTCAGTTCTGTCACTCAGTCATGTCTGACTCTTTGTGACCCCATGGACTGCAGCATGCCAGGCTTCTCTGTCCATCACCAACTCCCAGAGCTTACTCAACTCATGTCCATTGAGTCAGTGATGCCATTGAACCATCTCATCCTTTGTTGTCCCCTTCTCCTCTTGCCTTCAATCTTTCCCAGCATCAAGGTCTTTTCCAATGAGTCAGTTCTTTGCCTCAGGTGTCCAAAGTACTGGAGTTTCAGCTTCAGCATCAGTCCTTCCGATAAATATTCAGGACTGATTTCCTTTAGGATGGACTAGTTGGATCTCCTTGCAGTCCAACAGACTTTCAAGAGTCTTTTCCAACACCACATTTAAAAAGCATCAATTTTTCAGCACTCAGCTTTCTTTATACTCCAACTCTCAGGTCCATACATGACTACTAGAAAAACCATAGCTTTGACTAGACGAATCTTCGTTGGCAAAGTAATGTCTCTGTTTTTTAATATGCTGTCTAGTTGGTTTCAGAGAAGGCAATGGCACCCCACTCTAGTATTCTTTCCTAGAAAGTCCCTTGGACAGAGGAGCCTGGTAGGCTGCAGTCCATGGGGTTGCTAAGAGTTGGACACGACTGAGCAACTTCACTTTCACTTTTCACTTTCATGCACTGGAGAAGGAAATGGCAACCCACTCCAGTGTTCTTGCCTGGAGAATCCCAGGGACAGGGGAGCCTGGTGGGCTGCCGTCTATGGGGTCGCACAGAGTCAGACACGACTGAAGTGACTTAGCCACAGCAGCAGCAGCAGGTTGGTTTCAGCTTCAACATCAGTCCTTCCAATGAACACTCAGGATTGATCTCCCTTAGGATGGACTGGTTGGATCTCCTTGCAGTCCAAGGGACTCTCAAGAGTCTTCTCCAACACCACACTTCAAAAGCATCAATTCTTCGATGCTCGGCTTTCTTTATAGTCCAACTCTCACATCCATACATGACTACTGGAAAAACCATAGCCTTGACTAGACAGACCTTTGTTGGCAAAGTAATGTCTCTGCTTTTTAATATGCTATCTAGGTTGGTCATAACTTTCCTTCCAAGGAGTAAGCGTCTTTTTACTTCATGGCTGCAGTCACCATCTGCAATGATTTTGGAGCCCAGAAAAAAGAAGTCTGACACTGTTTCTATTGTTTACCCATCTATTTCCCATGAAGTGATGGGACTGGATGCCATGATCTTAGTTTTCTGAATGTTGAGTTTTAAGCCAACTTTTTCACTTTCCTCTTTCAAATTCATCAAGAGGCTCTTTAGTTCTTCTTCACTTCCTGCCATAAGGGTGGTGTCATCTGCTTATCAAGGTTATTGAAATTTCTCCCGGCAATCTTGATTCCAGCTTGTGCTTCCTCTAGTCCAGTGTTTCTCAGGATGTACCCTGCATATAAGTTAGGTAAGCAGGGTGACAATATACAGCCTTGACATATTCCTTTCCTGATTTGGAATCAGCCTGTTGTTCATGTTCAGTTCTAACTGTTGCTTCCTGACCTGATACAAGTTTTTTAAGAGGCAGGTCCGGTGGTCTGGTATTCCCATCTCTTTCAGAATTTTCCACAGTTTCTTGTGATCCACACAGTCAAAGGCTTTGGCGTAGTCAATAACGCAGAAATAGATGTTTTTCTGGAACTCTCGCGCCTCTTTGATGATCCAGTGGATGTCGGCAATTTGATCTCTGGTTCCTCTGCCTTTTCTAAAGCCAGTTTGAACTTTTGGAAGTTCATGGTTCACGTACTGTTGAAGCCTGGCTTTGAGAATTTTAAGCATTACTTTGCTAGCATGTGAGATGAGTGCACTTGTGCAGTAGTTTGAGCATTCTTTGGCATTGCCTTTCTTAGAGATTGGAATGAAAACTGATCTTTTCCAGTCCTGTGGCTACTGCTGAGTTTTCCAATTTGCTGGCATATTGAGTGCAGCACTTTCACAGCATTATCTTTACGGATTTGAAATAGCTCAACTGGAATTCCATCACCTCCACTAGCTTTGTTTGTAGTGACGCTTCCTAAGGCCTACTTGACTTCACACTCCAGGATGTCTGGCTCTAGGTGATGACACCATCGTGGTTATCTGGATCATTAAGGTCTTTTTGTATTGTTCTTCTGTGTATTACGGCCACTTCTTCTTAATATCTTCTGCTTCTGTTAGGTCCAGACCATTTCTGGCCTTTATTGAGCCCATCTTTGCATGAAATGTTCCATTGGTATCTCTAATTTTCTTGAAATCTCATCTTTCCCATTCTACTGTTTTCCTCTATTTCTTTGCACTGATCACTGTGGAAGCCTTTCTTATCTCTCCTTGCTATTCTTTGGAACTCTGCATTCAAATGGGTGTATCTTTCCTAGATATACAGTCAAATCACTCTGTTTGGAATGGCTCCCCTGCCTGCTTACCCCACTGACAATATGCACACGTATGCTCATTTGTTCCATTTTCTTTATTCTTAGAAATTCCTTTTTTAAATTTAATTTTGTGTTTTACATGAAATATTTACTTGGTTCCAAAGTCAAATATACAAAACAACATTTATTCAAATAAATGCAGCTTTTATCTCCATCCCTCCCCTCTGTATGGTTCCTCACCCCGTCAGTAACCACTTCTCATTGGTTTGTCATTCCATTGTTTATTTTAAATACAAGTAGATACATCTGTATGCTTATATATTTGATCCCTGCCTTTCTTAAATAACTGTTATATACACATTCCCTTTTTGCTCAGAATATAAATGGAGAAATTCCTCACTCCCAGCTACAGCTGCCAGAAGCCTTTCTTATCTCTCCTTGCTATTCTTTGGAACTCTGCATTCAAATGGGTGTATCTTTCCTAGATATACAGTCAAATCACTCTGTTTGGAATGGCTCCCCTGCCTGCTTACCCCACTGACAATATGCACACGTATGCTCATTTGTTCCATTTTCTTTATTCTTAGAAATTCCTTTTTTAAATTTAATTTTGTGTTTTACATGAAATATTTACTTGGTTCCAAAGTCAAATATACAAAACAACATTTATTCAAATAAATGCAGCTTTTATCTCCATCCCTCCCCTCTGTATGGTTCCTCACCCCGTCAGTAACCACTTCTCATTGGTTTGTCATTCCATTGTTTATTTTAAATACAAGTAGATACATCTGTATGCTTATATATTTGATCCCTGCCTTTCTTAAATAACTGTTATATACACATTCCCTTTTTGCTCAGAATATAAATGGAGAAATTCCTCACTCCCAGCTACAGCTGCCTGATACTTTTTTATTCAACCAGCCTTTTGATAGATATATGGGCTGTTTCCAATACAAAGTCTACCAACGAATTGCTTTTTGTCTTTTGGTCTAAGGTTGCTTGAGGCTAAGTTGCTTCAGTTGTGTCCAACTCTTTGTGACTCTCTGGACTGTAGCTCAGCTGGCTTCTCTGTCCATGGGGTTCTCCAGGCAAGAGTACTGGAGTGGGTTGCCATTTTCTATTCAGAGGATCTTTCCAACTCAGGGATTGAACCGGTGTCTCTTATGTCTCCTGCATTGGCATGCAGGTTCTTTACCATTAGCACTACCTGCGAAGCCTTGGTCTAAGTTTATCTGGATGCAAATCCTAGATGTTGTATCATTTCACAGACGAGTCTTTCTAAAGTACAGATGTGATCAGGACCTTCTCCTGCTTGGAACCCATCAACGACGACTCCTGGCCCTTAGAATAAAGTCTCAACTCCTAGCTGAGCAGACAGTGCCCATCAGATCTTACCTTACCCAGCTCACCAGGCCATCTGCTGCCTTCTTCTCCCCAGCACCTCTCCTGTTCATCTCCCCCCAGGAGAACGGGTCCATACTTCTGTAACCAAGCAAAAAGGGCTCACATGTATCCACAGCACAGAAGTCCAACTCTGACAGCGGGTGTTGGCAGCAAAGTGAGGGTTTATTGCAGGGTGCCAAGCGAGGGAGTTGGGAGACAAGCCTCAGACCCACTCACACTTGGTCTTTGAGTTGGAGGCTTTTTAAAGCAGAAGAACAAAGAAGCTGGGCTTACTCATGGCCTTGTGACATTTCTGTGACATTTCTTAATCGTGATTTCAGAAGTCAGGATGTCTCTGGCCGGGCGGTACATGGCTCCAGGGTCTGTTAGCTCCTCTTGCCCTGGAGAAACAACCTAAATTTGTAGGTTATCGAGATTACCTACAACAGCAGTTTTAGTCATCTGACTCTGGCTGATTAGTGTTCAGTGAGCACAAGGTTGACGTCAGAGAGGACAAGAAAGGAAATAAGATTTTAGATAGAGAGGTCAATCAACTCGGTTTCAATACCCTGACTTCATGCTGCTTACATATTCTCTATTCCCTGCTTACAAAGCTTTTAGGAAGGCTTTTGGTCCTTCTTTTATTCAGCCTGTGTGAACCAACTGCCATCAATGCATGGATCCTGGACTATGATTTTCCCATGTTTATCCCCCGACCTCATGGCTCCTTCAGAACTGAAGCTGCAAATATCCCCAAATGCCCAGCAGAAACCCAGCAGCTCCATGGCTTTAGGAAATATTTGTTGCATGAATAAATATTGCCTTTCCTTTTAAATGAACAAAATCAGCTCCAGGTCACAGCCTTGCCTCTCACTAACCACAGAAATTGCCCCATAATGAAATCTTGATGTTTTCTTTCTGTAGGAAAAAGTTTCAGTTAGGTGTTTACAAGAGAGACTAAAGCTATCATCACTGGGGGGTGGGGGAGAAGAAGTTATAACCAGAAAGTCAAGTGGTTCAAGAATTTTATGACAAAAACTCAGTTTCTGTTGGAAAAAACCAGACTCAGAGAGCCAGCAATGTTGGACAGAGAAGGGAGGGCCTGGCTCCCAGCCCCCTCACAGGGGGTCCCAGGTCCATCTCACATTTGGACGCTTCAGAGTTTGTTGTAGCCACGCATTCCAGGAAACAAACTCGCTCAGAAGGACAATGCAGATAGTGGAGTGCACTTTATTACACCGGCGGGCCCAAGGCAGCGTCTCCTCTTAGCCAAGGACCTCGACCAACATTTGTGAAAATCTTTTATACCCCATGTGCACGTGTCTGAACCCACCACCCCAAATTCCTTGAGACTTACTTAAACCAAGGAAAATACAATCCCAGTAACCCCAGTGTTCACGTGCTATGTGCTCATGTGCTCAAACAGTCAAACAATTAGCCAATAATCAATAAGCCCGAGGTTACACTCTGACAGATACAGAAAAATTTATGGCCTGTCTGGAGGAAAGAGTGATTAGTGTATGTTTTATCTTAGGTGATGAGTAACCTAGATACGATCTTCAAGGTTCCCCGGTCTGGAGGGGGTCTTATCCTTCTGTTGTTGTTTTCATAGGCACTAAACACAGGGTTCAGAGTCCATTGGAAAGGTGGCCGAGCATGATCAGCATGAAGTCCAGGATGGAGTCCAGGCCCTATGAATTCCTTCTTCGAGTTAAGGAAATCCCCCTCTTCACTTCTGAGACCCCCAACCAGAGCAGGCTCAGAGAACATTCTGAGCCAGTTTCAAGATGGGTCTCTCACTGCTTGGAAAACCCATTCTGTTCAGGTCCACCTGTTGGTTCAGACTTTAGGCTGCCTGCCTTTTATCCCTGTCTACACTGAAGGTGGCTAAAGACAGGCACGTCCTTCTCAGGTAAGCTCAAATCGGGGCCTCGGCCCTCACCTGGCTTCAGGATGGGAAGCCCTCACTGTGTGCATTCCTGGGGAGGGGCCTGTGAGGTGTGTGACTGTATGCACAAGTAGTTTTTCTCATCTGCTGTAACTATTGATATTTTAGTAGCACATATCCAAGGAAGCTTGTGGGCAACTCAAGAGAAGCCTGGGGAGAAGAGAGAGACGTTCTGGTTTGAAAAATGGTCAAAGAACCACAGAATCAGAGGAGCTCATGTCGAAAGGGATTTTGGTACCCACCTGTGCTATGCTATGCTAAGTCGCTTCAGTGGTGTCCAACTCTGTGTGACCCTATGGACTGCTACAGTCCATAGGGCTCTTCTGTCCCTAGGACTCTCCAGGCAAGAATACTGGAGTAGACTGCCATTTCCTTCTCCAGGGGATCCAATCCGCATCTCTTACGTCTCCTGCATTGGCAGAAGGTTCTTTACCCAGCACCACCTGGGAAGCCCTTGGTACTAACCTAGGATATTCCAAAGAGGACATGTCCCCAGGATGACCAAAGATGCCCCTCTTTGATCTGTTTTATAAGGATCATGGTGGACTATCTTGCTTAAAGAAAGAGTTCTGTGTTTTTGTTTTTGTTTTTAATCTGCAGAACATTGACCCTAGAGTAGCTTCTTACGTGATACAAGAATACCCTTTATTATGGTGTTTCTGCCACAGTGCCGCCCAGACTTACATGGTCCCAGAGTCAGGGGGCTGCCTTTTACCCCTAAGATGCTGCACCATTGTTGGGCAGCTCTAATGATCCTAACAGACGCAGAAGATATTAAGAAGAGGTTGCAAGAATACACAGAAAATCTGTACAAAAAAGATCTTCATGACCTGGATAATCACGATGGTGTGATCACTCATTTAGAGCCAGACATCCTGGAATGTGAAGTCAAGTGGGCCTTAGAAAGCATCACTATGAACAAAGCTAGCAGAGATGATGGAATTCCAGGTGAGCTATTTCAAATCCTGAAAGATGATGCTGTGAAAGTGCTGGATTCAATATGCCAGCAAATTGGAAAACTCAGCAGTGGCCACAGGACTGGAAAAGGTCAGTTTTCATTCCAATTCCAAAGAAAGGCAATGCCAAAGAATGCTCAAACTACCGCACAATTGCACTCATCTCACACACTAGTAAAGTAATGCTCAAAATTCTCCAAGCCAGGCTTCAGCAATATGTGAACCGTGAACTCCCTGATGTTCAAGCTGGTTTTAGAAAAGGCAGAGGAACCAGAGATCAAATTGCCAATATCTGCTGGATCATGGAAAAAGCAAGAGAGTTCCAGAAAAACATCTGTTTCTGCTTTATTGACTATGCCAAAGCCTTTAACTGTGTGGATCACAGTAAACTGTGGAAAATTCTGAAAGAGATGGGAATACCAGACCACCTGACCTGCCTCTTGAGAAATCTGTATGCAGGGCAGGAAGCAACAGTTAGAACTGGACATGGAACAACAGACTGGTTCCAAATAGGAAAAGGAGTATGTCAAGGCCGTATATTGCCACCCTGCTTATTTAACTTATATGTAGAGTACATCATGAGAAACGCTGGGCTGGAGGAAGCACAAGGTGGAATCAAGATTGGCGGGAGAAATATCAATAACCTCAGATATGCAGATGACACCACCCTTATGGCAGAAAGTGAAGAGGAGCTAAAAAGCCTCTTGTTGAAAGTGAAAGAGGAGAGTGAAAAAGTTGGCTTAAAGCTCAACATTCAGAAAACGAAGATCATGGCATCTGGCCCCATCACTTCATGGGAAATAGATGGGGAAACAGTAGAAACAGTGTCAGACTTTATTTTGGGGGGCTCCAAAATCACTGCAGATGGTGATTGCAGCCATGAAATTAAAAGGCGCTTACTCCTTAGAAGAAAAGTTATGACCAACCTAGATAGCACATTCAAAGGCAGAGACATTACTTTGCCGACTAAGGTCTGTCTAGTCAAGGCTATGGTTTTTCCAGTGGTCATGTATGGATGTGAGAGTTGGACTGTGAAGAAAGCTGAGCACCGAAGAATTGATGCGTTTGAACTGTGGTGTTGGAGAAGACTCTTGAGCGTCCCTTGGACTGCAAGGAGATCCAACCAGTCCATTCTGAAGGAGATCAACCCTGGGATTACTTTGGAAGGAATGATGCTAAAGCTGAAACTCCAGTACTTTGGCCACCTCATGCGAAGAGTTGACTCATTGGAAAAGACTTTGATGCTGGGAGGAATTAGGGGCAGGAGAAGAAGGGGACGACCGAGGACGAGATGGCTGGATGGCATCACTGACTCGATGGACGTGAGTCTGAGTGAACTCCGGGAGTTGGTGATGGACAGAGAGGCCTGGCGTGCTGCGATTCATGGGGTTGCCAAGAGTTGGACACGACTGAGCGACTGAACTGAATGACCCAAAGGAGACACTTCCCCCCATCCTTCCCCGCCACACACCCACACATGCCTCTCTGTGGTTCTCTGAATTGGTCCTGATCCTGGTCTTCTTCCCCATGGTCTGGGCTGTGGTCTGCTGAAGGCAGAGCCCACATCCTCCTCCCCGCCACCTCCCCCTCACCTCCTCTCCCTATTAAATGTTCTCGGGTCCTTGGTCTGCTCCTTTGATAGTTAATAGATGATTACCTGCCCTAAAGGGATTCTCTGGTCAGAAGTAAAAATGTTTTATGGCTATCACTTCAGTTGGCTCTGCTACTGATTCAAAATAGCAGTTGTTTTTCTTTTTAATGGATATTTTCACCCTTCCCAGTTGTTGAGTGCTCTCCCTTTTTAAAGGTGTGAAGATTCCAAGCAGACTGGAGCATGTCTGAGATTTCCTCCCCAGGCATTTCGCAACACTCACTGCCCTCCTTCTCTTCTGCCATGGAGGTTGTTGCTGTCAGGGTCCTTGAGGTGACTGCAGATGCGTAGACATACACAGCAGACTTTCTAAACTATAAGCAAAGCAATCTGAGGACCCACAGCCATAGAATAGCAGGCCAGGTAGAGGGTTCTCCCACTTGACCTCTAGAATTACCTGGCTGCTGCTGCTGCTAAGTAGCTTCAGTCGTGTCTGACTCTGTGTGACCCCATAGATGGCAGCCCACCAGGCCCCCCTATCCCTGGGATTCTCCAGGCAAGAACACTGGAGTGGGTTGCCATTTCCTTCTCCAGTGAACGAAAATGAAAAGTGAAAGTGAAGTCGCTCAGTCGGGTCTGACTCTTAGAGACCCCATGGACTGTAGCCTACCAGGCTCCTCTGTCCATGGGATTTTCCAGGCAAGAGGACTGGAGTGGGGGTGCCATTGCCTTCTCCAGAATTACCGGAGGGCTTGGTAAAACACAGACTCCTGAGTTTCTGAATGAGAAGATCAGGGTGGGACCTGAGAATCTGCATGTCTAACCTGTTCCCAGGTGATGCTCATGCCACCGGTTTCAGAGCTACTCTCTGAGAACCTCTGGATGAAATGGAAACAGACAGCAAGGTTTCAAGGAATGGAAGTGTTTCTAAGTGCCAGTAGAAAAGGGTGAAGTGAGACCCACACACTCCACAGGTGCTTGAGTTCACCCTGGTTCCTTCCTCAGGCGCACCTTTCCCGCCCACAGCATCGCCCCCACAGGGAGTCTCCCAGGGCTGGGAGCAGACACATTGTTTTGCGGACGCTTCATCTCAGAGACCAAAGGAAACTGTTCCTCCAGACTCAGATTTGGCCCTTGAGGAAAAATTGGCAAGAAAACAGTCATTTCATCTTGGAGGTGGCAGTGATCAAGAGAACAGCCTTCAACAAGCATTTGAACAACACTCCTGTGTATGCCTAAGGGCCCTGCAGACTGTCCTAGGGATCTGAACAAGGGCAATTTCAAAATTCTGGGCCTATTCTGGCGATGAGCTATGGGAACAAAAGAATATTGGAGCTTAGGGAATGAGGAGTCAGTACACAGATGACAGGTTGCAGTTCCACGCCAGGAGATGTGGCTCCTAAGAGATGAGAGACACTTAAATAACAACACTGGCAACCTGACTTTGCAATCCTAGAGGATACTAGGAAGGAAGAGAAGCTGAGCAGGGTAGGGGTGGGGGGAACAAAGTAGGAGGCTGGGGTGTCATTCGGGCAAAGAGGTGTTAGAGTCTGGGGGGTGGGGTGGGGGTTGTTGTTGGTTTCTAAAATATTTAACACCACCTTGAGCATCAAAGACTGACAACAGACTGTGAAACCTCCTAGTCCCAGAGAGACCCCTGGCAATTAAGTTTAAAGGGCAGGAGCTGTCAATTGGCGGCCAATATATGTATAAAAGGAGCCTTCATCTCTGGCATCTTAACTTCAGCTGTGGAATTCATCTCACCTTCAGCCTTATCAAAGGTTTGCCCTTCTGCTACTTCAAAAAAAAAAAAAAAAAAACCACTTTATTGAGATTTTGAAATGCCAAAGTTCTCAAACCAGCAGCAGCTATCAAAAATTAAAGGAGCTTTAATCACAAGGTATTTCCTGTTTTAACTTCCAAGAGAAACTGCTACAGTACTCACTGAGGCTTGACAAGAACTGTTTCATGACAGTGGGTTCCAGAGCTTTCCTTCAGATTGTGTTTTGGCCATGCCTGCTTCATCTCTATTATTACTTAGCAAGGAAAGAATTTCCTTTTTTACTAGCCTAAACATTCCCCATGAGAAAAACAGTCTGCTTCTCTGTTGAATAATAGGCCCCAAAGCCTGTTAATAAAAAATCAACGTCCATTTAGGAATTAATGGTAGGTAAGAATCGTATCATTCATGTTCGCCGTATTTCTGCTACCTGACAGAGTGTAAAAAAGTAGATTGCCTTTCTCAGTCTGCTTTGAAGGAGTTGATTCTGTCTCCAAAATGTCTCCACCATCTGTTCCAACCACAGGTGTCTTACCCAAGGGCTCACTCACTACTCCTTCTGAGATGAGTCAACTCCCTCCTACCTGATCTCCCCACTTCTGCACTCCTTCCCTTCTCATCTTACTTATGATAATTCTCTACACACTCCCCTAACACAGATCTTTCCCTAGGACCCACACATCAGGTCCACACACCTCTCAGGGGTGGGGTTACCAGGGCGGCACACTGGGCTATCTTCAAGGTGGGTTTCCCACACCTGACCTGCCTTTCCAGCTCCATCTTGCCCAGGCCCACAGTCCAGCTCCTGTCTCAGATGCATTGCTTTTTAGCCATGCAGCCAGGAGCACATTCATTCACTCAGCAGATGCTGTGCCCTGATTTTGGTCCTGGGAAACAGTTTAATAATAATAATAAAAACAGCTAACTGAAACCTTTCTGTATGCCAGGCACTGTGCTAAGTCTCTTCAGGTAAGAAATCATTTGATTCACACAATGACTCTATTAGGTAATATAGCAACTCATCACCTCCATATATAAGGAAGGAGACAGAGACTCAGAGAAGCTAAGCAGCTTGCCCAAGTCCAGGCTTCATAGTTCGTCATTCAGATGGTCTCTGGAGTAACTATTATGTTCACGCATTATCCTAGGTACTTGGAAAACAAGAGAGAAGGAAAAAAAAACTCTGCCCTCACGGAGCTTACTTTCCGGTGGAGGGAAATGGGCAAGAGAAGAGATGTTCTAAGTGAATTATCTAGTGTGTTTGAAGGTGATGAGTAGTACAATGAGAATTAAAGAAGAGCAGAGCTTAAGGAATGGGGAGTCAGCGTGTAGGTGGCAGGTTGCAGTATTAATAAGGTGGTCACGATGGCTGCATTACCCAGGTGACCTTTTACCAAGACGTGGAGGAAGTAGAGGAGACACCTATGGCTCTCTGGGAGAAGAACATCCTTGGGAGAAGGAAGAACAAGAGCAAGAGTCCCGAGGCAGGAACATGCCAAGTGCCTGCTGTTTAGGATAATGGTGTCCAATGTGGAGGGAGAGGAGTGAATAAGGGAAAAGAGCAGGGGCAGAATCCTGCAGCTATTCAGTTTTCATTCTGAGTAAAGTGGCAAAGCAGGGACTTCCCTGGTAGTCCAGTGGCTGAGACTCTGCACTCCCAATGCAGGGGGCCTGGGTTCCATTGCTGAGCAGAGAACTAGGTCCCACATGCTGCAGTTAAAGAT
Source organism: Aepyceros melampus (assembly GCA_006408695.1). NCBI lineage: Eukaryota > Metazoa > Chordata > Mammalia > Artiodactyla > Bovidae > Aepyceros > Aepyceros melampus. Next base: position 41,751 of record SJXQ01003347.1, on the reverse strand, counting down.
CCCACAGGCTGCAACAAAGATCGAAGACCCTGCATGCGGCAACTAAGACCACTGGTAGACAAGCACTTTTTTCCAAGTGGCAGTGGGCAGTGGGGCCAGTTGTATTCTACGGTCACCTTGTAGGGAAGAGATGATGGAGAAGGGGGTGGTGGGTGGGGGATGGGGAAGTCAAAAGATGGGTGCAAAGAATAAAAGGCAATTCCACGAATTCAAGCAGTAGTAATGAAGGGGTGAGAAGCACATGGATTGGACTCTAAAGTTTTTGACTTTAGAGCATGGGGACGGCTCCACGGAGCCTGCTTTACTCACCTTCGTCCAGTGTACTCTGCCTCCTTTACAGGTAGTTATACAAGGGTCTCCTTAAATTATCACAGATTCATTTGAAATCACACACTCCAAACTGGAAATACTTCATTTAAATTCATTTAATACAAGCATTACATTAAAAAAAAATAACATCCACCTTTCAAATATCCTACAGACATTTTTTGTCTTTGAAAGTTAAATTGTTAAATCCATCATCTCCACTTTTAAATTCCTCTCGTAAAAAGGCAGTGTTTCTTCCTGTCTGTTTAAATCATATTCCACCCTGAAATTGGTTATGTAACTTAGGAATGAAAACAATGTCATGCCTTACTTTTCATCTGTCTCCTGGGAGGTGGCTACAGGAGCTGGAGTGGGAAATCAGTAGAGTCATAACCATAAGGCAATTTCATCTACTTTTTCTTAATTAAATGGGAAATATAAAATTCTTTTCAATGAATGCATTAAATAGAAAACACACTCCAGTTCCAACCGGTTGCTAGGTAAAGCAGGCAAGGACAAAGACTCAGAGCTGGAAGGAAATATAAAGACCCACTCCTTTGAACTCTTCAATCATCCTTTGATGAGGAACCAGATCGGGAACAAAGAGAGCTGCCCAGATTGCACTGAGGTTAAGTGGCTGAAACTCAGGTCCTCCTTCGGACACCAGCCTAGTGCTTTTCCCAGACACTGTGAGGCAGCTTCCTGTCAGAACAGACCAGAGAAAACAAAATTATGGGCTTTCAAAACTAGACTCTTAAAGTGATATCCAGAGCAACTAGACCAGTGTTTCTACATGGGGTGAGTTTGCCCTCGGGGGACTTTTGGCAATGTCAGGAGACTCTGTTTTTTATCTGTTACAACTGAAGGGAGGGTGCTACTGGCATCTGATGAATAGAAGCTGACGATGCTGTTAAACATCCTGCAAAGAATAATTCAGTCCCCAAGGTCAACAGTGCCAAGGTGCAGAAACCCTGAACTAGATCCAGCTACATATTAAGAGTCACCTGGGTGTCTGCAGACCAATGGGCCAGAATCTCTAGGGGAGGGGGTCGAACAACGGTGTTTCTGAAAAACTCTCCAGGTGAAAGTTTGAAAATTACTGGCTCAACCCCTACCAATTGGAAAATGAATCAAACAGTTCAGTTCAATCACTCAGTCGTGTCCGACTCTGCGACCCCATGAATCGCAGCACGCCAGGCCTCCCTGTCCATTACCAACTCCCAGAGTTCACCCAGACTCACGTCCATTGAGTCCGTGATGCCATCCAGCCATCTCATCCTCGGTTGTCCCCTTCTCCTCCTGCCCCCAATCCCTCCCAGCATCAGGGTCTTTTCCAATGATTCAACTCTTCGCATAAGGTGGCCAAAGTACTGGAGCTTCAGTTTTAGCATCATTCCTTCCAAAGAAATCCCAGGGTTGATCTCCTTCAGAATGGACTGGTTGGATCTCCTTGCAGTCCAAGGGACTCTCAAGAGTCTTCTCCAACACCACAGTTCAAACGCATCAATTCTTCTGCGCTCAGCCTTCTTCACAGTCCAACTCTCACATCCATACATGACCACAGGAAAAACCATAGCCTTGACTAGACGGACCTTAGTCGGCAAAGTAATGTCTCTGCTTTTGAATATGCTATCTAGGTTGGTCATAACTTTTCTTCCAAGGAGTAAGCGCCTTTTAATTTCATGGCTGCAGTCACCATCTGCAGTGATTTTGGAGCCCAAAAAAACAAAGTCTGACACTGTTTCTACTGTTTCCCCATCTATTTCCCATGAAGTGATGGGGCCAGATGCCATGATCTTCGTTTTCTGAATGTTGAGCTT
>SJXQ01003347.1:0-39094 GCA_006408695.1 Aepyceros melampus | reverse complement strand
GAGCCCATCTTTGCATGAAATGTTCCCTTGGTATCTCTAATTTTCTTGAAGAGATCTCTAGTCTTTCCCCTTCTGTTCTTTTCCTCCATTTCTTTGCATTGATCGCTGAAGAAGGATTTCTTATCTCTTCTTGCTATTCTTTGGAACTCTGCATTCAGATGCTTATATCTTTCCTTTTCTCCTTTTTTTTTCGCCTCTCTTCACAGCTATTTGTAAGGCCTCCCCAGACAGCCATTTTGCTTTTTTGCATTTCTTTGCCATGGGGATGGTCTTGATCCCTGTCCCCTGTACAACGTCAGGAACCTCATTCCATAGTTCATCAGGCACTCTATCTATCAGATCTAGACCCTTAAATCTATTTCTCACTTCCACTGTATAATCATAAAATGTAGCTACCCCTCACTGTGTGTCCACCAGAAACTGAAGGACAGATAAAGCAGTTCACATCACAGTCCTTGCCTCAGGGAGCTCGCAGTTTGCATGAGGAACACTCCAGGAAACACTATCATTTGTTGTGGGTTATTTAGGTGAAGAGCATGTGGAGGAAGGGCTTTAGCAAACAGAAGGCGACACTGAGCATTGAGAAGCCAGAGGGCTGGCTTCCGGGCTGTAACCAGAGGCGAGACTATTGGTAGGACTGCTTCATCCATTTTGCATCTTTGTATTTACTTCTGTGATCAGAAAAAGTCTCATTTTTTCAGTCTGCTAAAATTGGGTTAGATAAGGTACATCATCTTATCCTCCAAACTATAATTATACACGATTTAATGATATTAAATATAATGTTACTGAGCCCAGAGAGACTGTTTTATTGCTTTTTAAAAAATTATACAAGCAATTTGATATAGTTTATATTTAAAGAAAATAATTGTCCCTCAACTGCGTTTGGGTTAATTATACCCACCTTTCCCATTGGGAACTGGATTCCTTAAAGATATCTTGGGGCTTCCCTTCTTGGGAATAAAGAATCCACTTGCAATGCAGGAGACACGGGAGATGTGGGTTTCATCCTTGGGTCAGGAAGGTCCCCTAGAGGAGGGCATAGCAACCCACTCCAATATTCCTGCTTGGAGAAACCCATGGACAGAGGAGCCTGGTGGGCTACAGTCCACAGTGTTGTAAAGTGTTGGAAATGACTGAGCATGCACGCAAGGATATCTTGGTCAGATTCCTAAACTTGCCTGTCATTTTGTGTACAACTCCCCACTTCACAGTATGGGACACAATATTTAAGACATGGTCTTTTTCATTTTTAAACTAGTGTCTAGTCAAAGCCTGTTTCCCTCCCTCCCTAGAGGCACTGGTGGCTGTTGGCAGTGGTTTTCAATCCTAAACAGACCCCATGCTCCCTGTAATAATAATAATGCTGTTAACAGCTGCTTTACTATCTTGAAATAAAACTCATATGTAATATAACTTACTACATATAAACTTGTTTTGAATCATCATATACTGATTGTGCCCTCCTCCGTTTATTCTCCATGCCCCTGCAGCCTGCTCTGGGCCCAGGGAGGCAGCCTCCACAGACTGCATCACCCGGGCTTCCTGCAGCATTAAGCCCATGGGAGGCACTGATACAAAGGCCACAGCAAAAGGAGAGAGATGAGTGTACTTTCCCCTGCCTCACCGAGCTGCCAACACTGTTGACACGTCTCTGTACATGCAGTCACAGCTCATGTGTGTGTGGGTGAGGGGTATGTAAGTGCATGGATGCTAAGTTGCTTCAGTCGTGTCTGACTCTTAGCAACCCTATGGACTGCAGCCCGCCAGCCTCCTCTGTCTGGGGGATTCTCCAGGCAAGAATCCTCAACTGGATTGCCATGTCCTCCTCCAGGGGAACTTCCCAACCCTGGGATCAAACCCACGTCTCTTACGTCTCCTGCATTGGCAGACAGGTTCTTTACCACTGGGGCCATCTAGGAAGCTCGGGAGACTGTATACTAGCCTGCTAACGCTGCCATAACCACAGACTGTGTGGCTTCAACAACAGACATTTACTTTTTCACACTTCTGGAGGCTGGAAGTCAAGGTCAAGGTGTCTGCCTGGGTTATTTCTGGCGAGGCGTCTCTCCTTGGCTTGCAGACAGCTGCCTTCTCTCTGTCCTCATGTGGCCTTTGCTCTGTGCACTTGCACCCCCGGGGTTTCTTCTTTGTATATGGACGCCAATCCTTTGGATTAGCGCCCCACCCTTGTGACCTCATTTAATGATAATGACCTCTTTAAAGGGCTAACTCTAAATACAGTCACATCCTGAGATGCTGGGGGGTTAGGACTTCAATGTAAGAATTTGAAAAGGGTATTATCTTAACACATAAATACTTGGGAATGACTATCCCAGAAGACATCTGGAAGTACTGCGGTCGGAGTTTGCACCGTGAATGAGCTTAGATACAAAAGCAGGATACCAAGGTTTTTATCAGGGGCTCAGGTGGCACTAGTAGTAAAGATCCCGCCTGACAATGCAGGAGACATAAGAGATGTGGGTTCAGTCCCTGGGTCAGGAAGATCCCCTGGAGGAGGGCATGGCAACCCACTCCAGTATTCCTGTCTGAAGAATCCCATGGACAGAGGGGCCTGGCGGGCTACAGTCCATAGGGTGGCAAAGAGTCAGACATGACTAAAGTGACAAGGCAGGCACGCACACACATACCACTAGTGGCACTGTCATTTGGGACCTGTTTTTCTGCAGTGGTGAACAACTCTTGGAAAAGTTCTAAATCAAAGGAAGCTTCCTTTGATATAGTATTGAATTTCTGGAAATGCAGTATACATTAAAACTATGTGAAAAATAGTTTGTTTAAAGTGAAGTTTGATTCTAGTCTCAGATGATCATAAGCAGGAGTTTCACCTAGATGAATGTCCACTGAACAGTCTAAAACCAGGTGAGACAAAGTACAATTATTTCCTGTTAAGGATTGCCCCACAAATGGCAGGGCGCCTGGGCCCCCGACCTTGTACTTCAAATGCTCACAAAGTGCCCCCAGGGTGTCCCCCCTCCAGCACTGAGTTCAGAGGATTTCAGTGGCGTGGAGTAATTGTGGTCTCTGCTGTCCTCTGCCCCTTTCTGGTGCTGGAGTCTGGGAGGAGGGGTGGGGTGGCAGGCAGTGGGGAAAGATCACGGTCTGTAGTGAGGAGTCTCTCCTCTCTCAGGTGGTGATCGTGATTCTGTGGCTCAGAGTGACCCATCAGGGAAGTCTTCTGTGGGACTTCTGGTGTGAACTCATATACGAGTTTGATTTTTTTCTTTTAAAACATTTTAATTTAGTTTATTTATTTGGCTGCAGTGGGTCTTAATTATGGCACTCAGGATCTTTAGTTGTGGCATGAGAACTCTTAGTTCCAGCATGTGGGATCTAGTTCCCTGACCAGGAATTGAACCCAGGCCCCCTGCTTTGGGTGCATGGGGTCCTAGCCACTGGACCACCAGGAACTCATTAGCAGTCACTATTCATGCCCCTACATCCAGACCTAGGTGACCGCTGATCTACTTTCTGTCTCTCAAGATTTTGGAGTCATATGGATCATGTGGCTTTTGTGACTGACTTCTTTCACTTAGCAGATGATATAGAGGGTCACCCATGTTGTAGTTTGTATCAGTACTTCATTCCTTCTATAGCCAGATAACATTCCTTTATATGAATACAACACCTTTAATTTATCTATGTGTCAGCTGGCACACATTTGGATTGATTTCATGCTTTTGACTGTTATGGGTAGTGTTGCTATGAACATTTTTGTACAGTTTTTGTGTGTGTATGTTTTCATCTCCTCTGGGTATATAGTGGGTTGGCCAAAAAGCATGTTCCAGGTTTTCTATCGAAGAAGGCAATGGCATCCCACTCCAGTACTCTTGCCTGGAAAATCCCATGGATGGAGGAGCCTGGTGGGCTGTAGTCCATGGGGTCGCTAAGAGTCGGACTCAACTGAGTGACTTCACTTTCACTTTTCACTTCCATGCATTGGAGAAGGAAATGGCAACCCACTCCAGTGTTCTTGCCTGGAGAATCCCAGGACGGGGGAGCCTGGTGGGCTGCCGTCTATGGGATCGCACAGAGTCAGACATCTGACTGAAGCGACTTAGCAGCAGCAGCAGGTTTTCTATAAGATGTTCAGAAAAGCCCAAACACACTTTTTGGCCGACCCAATACTTAGGAGTGGAATTGCTGGGTCATGTGGTAATTCTTTGTTTAACTTTTTAAGGAACTGCCATGATGTTTTCCAATACAGTTCCATAATTTTACATTCCCACTGGCAACATCTTTATAAAGGTCTAATTTCTCCACTTCTACATAAATGCTTGTTATTATCTGTCTTTTTGATTATATACATACCAAGTAGGTATGATGTGCTATTTCAATGTGGTTGTGATTTGCATTTCCCTAATGATTAGTGAGGGCTTCCCTGGTGGCTCAGATGATAAAGAATCTGCCTGCAATGCAGCAGACCTGGGTTCAATCTCTGGGTTGGGAAGATTCCATGGAGGAGGGCATGGCAACCCACTCCAGTGTTCTTGCCTGGAGAATCCCAAGGACAGAAGAGCCTGGCGGGCTATAGTCCATGGGGTTGCAAAGAGTCAGACTGAGTGACTAAGCACACAATGATGAGTGATGTGGAGGATCTTTGCATGTGCTTATTGGTCATTTGTATATATACCTGGAATAAATGTTTATTCAGATAATTTGTACATATTTTAATTGGATAATGTCTTATTTTATTTTTTATTTTTAAAATTGAGTGGTAAGAGTCCTTTATATATCTTAGATATAAGTTGTTTATCAGGTATGATTTGCAAATATTTTCTCTTATTCTGTGGATTATTTTTTCACTTTCTTAATGTTATCTTTAAAGCACAAAAGTTTTAAATTTTGATGAAATTCAGTTTAGTTTTTTCTTTTGACCATGGTCACAAAGATTTATTTATACAATTTCTTCAAGAGTTGTATAGTTTCAGCTCATATTTAGGCCTATGTTCCATTTTGAGTTGATTTTCATATATGGTTTGAGGAAGTGGTCCAATTTCATTCTTTTGCATTTAGCTATCCAGTTGTCCCTGCACCATTTGTTGAAGAGACTATTCTTTCCCCACTAAATTGTCTTGGTACCCTTGTCGATCACCACAGTCTTATTTCTGGACTCTCAATTCTTTTCTTTTATGTCAGTGCTACACTACTTGACTGCTATACCTATATGGATTCTTAAATGGACATTCCAAGGGCTGCCCCCATTTCATACTTTTCTTCATATGGGAGACTGGCTCCTGTTCAACTTCTTTCATTCTCTCCATTGCAAACACACAGGCTTTCACCCATGGCCTCTTACTGCTGGCCCACAAAGCAAACAGTTCTCTTAGGTGAGAAAATGTGCCCATTTTCAGGGACTTCTTGTGAAAAGCTCAAGTATTCATATATATCAAAAGTTGATGCGCAGGCTCCTTCAACACTGAGCTGTAGACTTTGGAATCTCATCTTAGAGAAATTCTCCAAGCTATGGGGGTAGTGAAAATAATTTAGGTAAAGTGTGGAAAGAGAAAAAGCCATGGATAAAACCCCAGATGGTGGGAAAAAAAGCCCATAAAAGAGTCTGAGAAGCAGTGATCAAATGGGAAGGAGAAAAATTAGAAGAGCATGGCCTCATGAAAACCAAAAGAAAAAAAAGCATTTTTCAGGAGGATGAAGTCAGGAGACACATGCTCAAGAAACTTTATGTGCATTCCATAGTTGGGCTTCTGTTTGGACTTTCAGTTCAGTTCAGTCGCTCAGTCATGTCTGACTCTTTGTGACCCCTTGAACTGCAGCACCCTAGGCCTCCCTGTCCATCACCAACTCCTGGAGTCTACCCAAACCCATGTCCATCAAGTCGATAATGCCATCTAACCATCTCATCCTCTGTCGTCCCCTTCTCCTCCTGCCCTCAATCTTTCCCAGCATCACGGTCTTTTCAAATGAGTCAGTTCTTCTCATCAAGTGGCCAAAGTATTGGAGTTTCAGCTTCAACATCAGTCCTTCCAATGAACACCCAGAACTGATCTCCTTTAGGATGGACTGGTTGGATCTCCTTGCAGTCCAGGGACTGTCAAGAGTCTTCTCCAACACCACACTTCAAAAGCATCAATTCTTCGGCACTCAGCCTTCTTCACAGTCCAACTCTCACATCCATACATGACCACTGGAAAAACCACAGCCTTGACTAGACGGACCTTTGTTGGCAAAGTAATGTCTCTGCTTTTTAATATGCTGTCTAGTTGGTCATAACTTTCCTTCTAAGCAGTAAGTGTCTTTTAATTTCATGGCTGCAATCACCATCTGCAGTGATTTGGAGCCCATAAAAATAAAGTCTGTCACTGTTTCCACTGTTTCCCCATCTATTTGCTATGAAGTGATGGGACCAGATGCCATGATCTTAGTTTTCTGAATGTTAAGTTTTAAGCCAACTTTTTCACTCTTCTCTTTCACTTTCATTGAGAGGCTCTTTAGTTCTTCACTTTCTTCCATAATGGTGGTGTCACCTGCATATCTGAGGTTATTGATATTTCTCCCGGCAATCTTGATACCAGCTTGTGCTTCCACCAGCCCAATTAAATCCATCTGCAGAAACAAGCTTGCTGAATGGTGTATAATCAATCCTACTGTTAGAATGTATTTTAGGGAGAGGACTAATTCTTAAATTTTCATGTATTTTTGAAACTGAAATTTGAAACTATAACTTTGACTTCACTGCTTATATTTTGTCCTATTTGCATACTAGTCTGTCTTTCCCCTCCCTCCTCCTCCAGTGGACAAACACAGACCTTTTTGTTTTTCCTGAACTATTTGAAAGTAAGTTGCAGCCATTGTACTCCTTTCTCTTCTAAAAATACTTCAGCATGTAAGAACAAGGACATTCTCATAACCACCGTTCAGTTGTCAAAAGTAACGACATTTATCATTGATACAATAATATTAACTACAGTGCATTTTCACAAGTCAGGATTACTCCATTAACATCCTTTATACCTATTTTTCCTTTCTCTAGGACTATGTGGCGTTGACCCTTGTGCAACACTGGGGAGTAAGGGCACCAACTCTCGGCACAGTGGGAAATCTGAGAATAATTTTCACATGACCCTCTTGATCCGCCGTTCCTCTGCATCTACAGATTCAACCAACAGTGGATCACGTAGTGCTGTAGAGTTTACTACTGAAAAAAACTCCATGTATAAGTGGACCCCATAATTCAAGCCCATGTTATTCAAGAATCAGCTGGAGTTTTTCAGGAATACCACAGATCTGATGGTGTGTCCTTCTCAATGACCATATTAGAAACATGCAATATTCGTTGGTTCCTGTATTGGTGATATAACTTGGACTACTTGGTTACAGTTTGTCTGTCAGGTTTCTCAGCTGTAAAACTACTATTTTTCTCTTTATAATGAGAAAGGTAATTTGTGGGAAGATACTTTGAAATTGTAAATATGTTTCTTATCAAATTTTCACCCATTAGTTCTGGCATCCCTTGATGATTTTTTTAACTCTAGCATTTATTCTACATTTATAAGTTGGCGTTTCACTATATGGAAGAGCATTCTTTTCTCACTCATCTATTTTTTAATTCTTTACTTTATTTCACCATGGACTTGAATTTTTATTTTATTCAAAAGCTTATAATCTATTATCATGATTTATTTTGATGTTTAAATTATACTGTATTTGGCCAGTGGGAATCCCTACAAACTGATTCCAGCATCCCTTTGATTTGTCCCCATTCTTCTTCTTTCAAGCAGTTTTAAGAATTCCAGTTTAGTCATTTAGTTGACTCAGCTGGCCCCTGATTTTCTCTGACCTCATGGCTAAGTCCGGAGAAGGCAATGGCACCCAACTCCAGTACTCTTGCCTGGAAAATCCCATGGATGGAGGAGCCTTGTAGGCTGTAGTCCATGGGGTTGCGAAGAGTCAGAAACGACTGAGCAACTTCACTTTCACGCATTGGAGAAGGAAATGGCAACCCACTCCAGTGTTCTTGCCTGGAGAATCCCAGGGACGGGGGAGCCTGGTGGGCTGCCGTCTATGGGGTCGCATAGAGTCGGACAAGACTGAGGCGACTTAGCAGCAGCAGTACCAGCAGCAGCATGGCTAAGTCTAAGAAACAAGGCAAATGAGATCTATCTGCGCATTGCATTTATTTTTAAAGCATTTAAGATTGCATTATATATTTTGCACAATTTTATGCTATTAGCTTATGGTCACATAAAAAAAAATCCAGCTCTCTATCAATGTAAATTAACAGTAAGTCTTCTTAGTCATCATAGCTGACTGAAATCCTGCTCCAAACGCACTTAAATGTTAGATAAAATACAATCCAAAACATTTAAGATTATAGATCGAGTATAAGAGCAATAAAGAAACCTCCATGTGCTAGAAATAAAGAAGAAATAAAAACAAACAAGGAATGAACAAGGGCATGATGGTTCACAGGGGAATCAGATAGGGCCCCTGAATGTGAACCTCAGCCACTGGGGCTAAGGTCTTAATGCCAACGAAAAAGAAAGGAGATGATGCTTCTACAGTGGGGAGCTGGCCAGGACCAGAAGGAGGCTTTCTCTGAGATGAAGACTAGAAAAACTCCACTCACTGGTCTAAAAAGGAACAAGGGAGTACAACATCTGCCAACCATCATCGATGAGAAAGTGTTAGTTGCTTAGTCGTGTCTGACTCGTTGCAACACCATGGATTATAGCCCACCAGGTTCCTCTGTTCATGGGATTCTCCAGGCAAGAATATTGGGGTGGGTAGCCATTCCCTTCTCCAAGGGATCTTCCTGACTGACCTAGAGATTTAACCCACATCTCCCACAATGCAGGCAGATTCTTCACCATATCAGCCACCAGGGATGAAGGAAACTAGTCACCAAAACCATGGTCATGCAGATACACAGGGAGTCCAGATTCATACTACTGTGAAATTAGAAACTTTTAGGATAAGAAATTTAACACAGAAACCTGTCTAGAACTGATAAAACTCACAAAGCCTAAGGAAGACTTCTACAACCTCGGATATGCAAGACTCTCCGTGCAAACAGCTCTCACTAAATGTGAATTCAGTCAAAATTTGCAAACCATAATGAAGGCGAGTCAGTAGACTGACAAATGGGACAACACCTAGAACCAACAAAATAATCTCAAAGATACTTAAACATAAACATCCAAAGCGGGGCGGGGGCGGGGGGGAATGTTATTAAAGTGAGACTGCAAGTCAAGAACAGGCTAAGAGACATTAAAAAAAATTATAGTCATTGAAACAAACTGATATTATGTCAGCTTTCTCTCATATTGTGCCATTAGTAAATTCATTCAGTAAATATCTACTATGTGCTAATCACATACTGGCCACTGGAAACACAAGGATAAGATACAGTAGTCCTCAAGAAACTTATATTTCATTCCTTTAACTTTATGCAAGGATTTTTAGATAAAGTGATTTATCTAAATCACATTGATTTGTAGATAAACTATTATACTTTTTCTCTTTGTCATATAGGAAATTTTATAAATGTTTATCATGTTTTTAAATTGAGCAGGAGAGCGGCATTAATACAAACCACGCTCATCTTCCCTTCTCTAGGCTCTCAGTTTGTTGCTTTGCTTTGGTGGGTTGTTTGGGAGTTAGTTTTGCTGAGGTGTTGGGGTATAAAAAGTGGAAGGGCAGAAGGAGCTGGACTTTTTGCTGTAGGATGGTAAGGTGAAATAACCTGTAAACAGCTAGTCACAGCTCAGCCTTAGCTTAGCCCAACTTCCCTTTCCTCATCACCACGAATGCAATATCACAATTAAAGCTAATCAAGATTTTTTTTTTAACAGAGTATGCTAACAAAATCAGTCTCTTGCATGAGGTCATTTGTTGTTAGATGGAACAACAAAGCATCAATTCAGACAGGCCAACAGCCGGCACAAAGAAAACCCACCTTTGTCTATGCTTTTAGTGTGTTCTTGTAATGGGATGGTCTCTTTACCTGTGTTACCAACCATTATTAATGGGACCACAGAGCAGAAGAGTGATGTCTTCTGTTCTTTGGAAATTGGCCTCAGAAGAGAAGAAAAATAACTTTGTAGAACAGAAAACAAAACTAGGGTGTTTTTTTTCTTGTTTAATCTTTTTTTTTTTTCCCCACAAAACCAAGATTAAAGGCTATGTGAATTTTTAAAATCCCTTTAAACATTTTTAAAGTTTCAAGAATTTAAATGGTTTACTTTCTATAGCTCATGAACTGTCTTTGGTTAGTTTGCCATAAAGATATGGTGAACTCCAGGTTGCAATAAATTCGCAATTAAGATATGGTGAACATGCATTATGAAAGTGTGTTTTCCTTTGTACTTGAATTGAGTACTTTTTTTTTTCCAAATAAAACTGAGACTATGTGAAAGACTTTGCTGTGTGGATCACAATAAACTGTGGAAAATTCTGAAAGAAATGGGCATACCAGACCACCTGACCTGCCTCTTGAGAAATCTATATGCAGGTCAGGAAGCAACAGTTAGAACTGGACATGGAACAACAGACTGGTTCCAAATACAAAAAGGAGTACGTCAAGGCTATATATTGTCACCCTGCTTATTTCACTTATATGCAGAGTACATCATGAGAAACGCTGGGCTGGAAGAAGCACAAGCTGGAATCAAGATTGCCAGGAGAAATATCAGTAACCTCAGATATGCAGATGACACCACCCTTATGGCAGAAAGTGAAGAGGAACTCAAAAGTCTCTTGATGAAAGTGAAAGTGGAGAGTGAAAAAGCTGGCTTAAAGCTCAACATTCAGAAAACGAAGATCATGGCATCCGGTCCCATCACTTCATGGGAAATAGATGGGGAAACAGTAGAAACAGTGTCAGACTTTATTTTGGGGGGCTCCAAAATCACTGCAGATGGTGACTGCGGCCATGAAATTAAAAGACGCTTACTCCTTGGAAGATAGTTATGACCAACCTAGACAGCATATTGAAAAGCAGAGACATTACTTTGCCAACAAAGGTCTGTCTAGTCAAGGGTATGGTTCTTCTAATGGTCATGTATGGATGTGAGAGTTGGACTGTGAAGGAGGCTGAGCTGAAGAATTGATGCTTTTGAAGTGTGGTGTTGGAGAAGATTCTTGAGAGTCCCTTGGACTGCAAGGAGATCCAACCAGTCCATCCTGAAGGAGATCAACTCTGGGATTTCTTTGGAGGGAATGATGCTGAAGGTGAAACTCCAGTACTTTGGCCACCTCATGTGAAGAGCTGACTCATTGGAAAAGACTCTGATGCTGGGAGGGATTGGGGGCAGGAGGAAAAGGGGACGACAGAGGATGAGATGGCTGGATGGCATCACTGACTCGATGGACGTGAGTCTGAGTGAACTCTGGGAGTTGGTGATGGACAGGGAGGCCTGGCGTTCTGCAATTCATGGGGTTGTAAGAGTTGGACACGACTGAGTGACTGAACTGAACTGAACTGATGGTGAACATACATTATGAAAGTGCGTTTTTCCTTTGTACTTGAATTGAGTACTTTTTTCTAAATAAAACTGAGACATTTTAGTAGCTATTCTGGATGCCCTTAAGTAGCTGAGCTACTCACTGATATCAGTTGTAAAAAATTTCATAGCAGTCATTAAGTCTGGCCAAATATTTATTTGACAAAAACTCAATGTTGAAATGAAGCACATTGGTTATCACACTTGTTTTAAGAACTTGACTTTAATTTGCTTTCCCAAATAATTTTTTAAAATTGAAAAGATCTTATAGAAGTTTTTTAAAGAAATTTCTCACCTAAAAGGAAATACAGCAACACAAAAACCTGAGAGATAAATGCATAATTTAATGCATAAATTTAAAACTGCAAAGGAACCTAAAAAGGACATATACTGTAATAATTCCAACTATGTGACGTTCTGGAAAAGGCAAAACTAAGGAGACAGTAGGTTTAGTGTTTGCCAGGGGTTGGGGTGGAGGACGAATGAATAAAGGCAGAGCAGAGAGGATTTTAGGGCAGTGAAACTACTCTGTAGAAAGGTAGACACGTCATTATACATTTGTCCAAACCCACAGAATGTACAACGTCAAGAACAAATTCTAAACCGTGGTCTTTGAGTGATAATAATGTCCTACCAGACTTCTCCAACCATAGGATTCTCCAGGCAAGAATACTGGAGTGGGTTACCATTTCCTTCTCCAATGTGTCAATGTAGTTCATCAGTTGTAACAAATACACCACTCTGGTAAGGGATTTTGACAGTAGAGGTGGCTGTGTATGTGTGAAGAGCAGAGTTTATGGGAATCACTACCTTTTGCTCAATTTTGTTGTGAATTTAAGACTGCTAAGACTTTAAAGTCGATTTAAAAAAACAAACAAACAAACAAAGGCTAACTGAATGTCCTAGCTTTGTTTAAGTTCACATCACAAACTATAAAGTCATTCTCTGTCCTGTATATTTGCCCATCAAAATATGCATGAAATGATTTGTGTATATACTGTCAGCTTTTCCATTTTGAAGTAGTACCTGGAGTCAAACAAAGGAAGTTATTAAGCCCTTCAGCCAGAATCAAGCAAATAATTCAAAAAGTCTCATTCTATAAGAATAAATTCAAATTATCCTATTTCTATTAAAATAAAAATAAAAGCTTTATTTTTAAAGAGGCTTGTTTAAAATTTAAACCCCAATGAAAGCATTAAAAATAAACTTTTCTATTTTGAATTAGCAAAAGAAATAAACTTTTCTATTCTGAATTATAGAAACTCTGTTCAAAGCGGATTCTTTTTCTCTGTATGCTTATAAAAGCCAATTATTTAATACTAAATCTTCTCTTAGTAAGGATAGGTTGTGCTCTTACCAAAATCTTAGCAGGTTAACATAATAAACGTCTTATTTTTTGATCATGCAAAGTCCACTGAGGGTCCACCTGAGCTCCCTGGGGTCACTCAGTGATCAAGACTAGTTCAGGACTTTCCATAAAGAATCCACCTGCCAGTGCAGGGGACGTGGGTTCAATCCCTGGTCTGGGAAGATTTCACATGCAACTAAGCCATGCAACATAACTACTGAGCCTGCACTCTAGAGCTCTGCTCTGCCACAAGAGAAGCCACTCAAGAGAAGCCCACACACGGCAAGGATGAGTAGCCCCTCAGCTGGCCGCAACTAGAGAAAGCCTCTGCATGGCAATGAAGACCCAGCGCAGCTAAAAAGGAGGAAACCTTTAAAAAGACTACTTTGATCTTGTGGCTTCACCATTTCAAGTAAAGGCATCCTCTGCAACACCAGGGCAAAGGCACGGCAAAGGTTGGTCTCTGGTCTGCTTTGGGAATGACGCATACTACTTCCACTCACATTTAATTGGTTAGAACCAGCCCTTGTTCCGGAGAAGGCAATGGCACCCCACTCCAGTACTCTTGCTTGAAAAGTCCCATGGAGGGAGGAGCCTGGAAGGCTGCAGTCCATGGAGTTGCGAAGAGTCGAACACGATGAGCGACTTCACTTTCACTTTTCACTTTCATGCATTGGAGAAGGAAATGGCAACCCACTCCAGTGTTCTTGGCTGAAGAATCCCAGGGACAGGGGAGCCTGGTGGGCTGCTGTCTATAGGGTCGCAGAGTCGGACACGACCGAAGCGACTTAGCAGCAGCAGCAGCAGCCCTTGTTCACCCACATGGGGCTGGAAAGTATTTCTTTATGCCAGGGATTAAAGAAGTACAGATATGGATGACAACTAATAATGTCCCCAAAATTCTTATATCCACGTGAAATCAAGGCTGAATGTAGAATGCTAATTCTTAACTCATCAGATTAAAATAAAAGCTGTATCTGATCCTCTAACAATTCTGGTATAGATTTTGGAGAATCTAGTAAGAAAAACAAATGATTATCATGCTAATCAAACTAGTAATTCCAAATATCCTAATTTCAGTAAGGTTGACAAATGGCAGATGAGTGATAATTGTGTATCTTTTAATTCTTAAAGAACCAGACAAGTATCGTAAGTTAAAATGAAAACCATGTACTTTAGCCACCAGGGTAAGCAAGCTATCATTAAAGTGTGAGAGTTTATAATCTGCATTCACAACTCATATCAGCAAAAATGGGAGCAATAGAGAGATAAGCAGACAGTTAATTTTATCAGAAAAGAGTTTCAGGTTTTCTCTAATACTCATAAAGACTAGTTGAGTCTCCCAATGCTGTGCATGCTATAAAAGAGACAACTTCAGACTGGAAAAAGATTAACAGAATGCATAGGTGGCCTCTTCACCCACAAATACAGATAATTTAAGAAAACATAAACTGTGAGTTAAAGCTAGGAAAAAAATAAATTTCTCACCTTCTCACTTTTCTTACTCCCCACAAAGGTGACAAGCTAACTTCCTGAATAAGGTTAAAACTGACTGCATGCTGCTGTTGCTGCTAAGTCGCTTTAGTCGTGTCCAACTCTGTGCGACCCCAGAGATGGCAGCCCACCAGGCTTCCCCATCCCTGGGATTCTCCAGGCAAGACTCTGGAGTGGGTTGCCATTTCCTTCTCCAATGCATGAAAGTGAAAAGTGAAAGTGAAGTCGCTCAGTCGTGTCTGACTCTTCGCGACCCCATGGACTGCAGCCCACCAGGCTCCTCCGTCCAAGGGATTTTCCAGCCAAGAGTACTGGAGTAGGGTGCCACTGCCTTCTCCGAAACTGACTGCATAGATATAGACAAATGCTTATCAAGTGTGATCTTAATTTCAGTATGACTGATCTCAGGCTCTGCTGGTAATTTCAACCTGTGCAATCCTTATGACTGTTTCCAGGCCGAAAGAACAAGACCACATTTGCTATACTAGCAAATGAAATGTGTCAGGTGTACATTCAATTACAATATGATTCTTTTATCCAAAAAAACCAAAATAAGAATATGAAGCAAGAATAAAATTTAACAAAGTTTTGAGAACATTTACTTCTCAAACACAGGAATGAATGAGGTGAGGTAATGTATAATACAACAAAATTTTTGCTGAATTCAAGGTTTACCTGAAAGATCAAAGAAAAATCAAACAAACATATAAAAAGATAGGACATTTCATTTTTAATCAGTCAAAAAAAAAAAACAACAAGAGTTCTGGACAAAGTCAAATTCCACACACCGTAATGCTATAGTTACACATTAAATATAATTACTATCTATACATATGCAAAAATATAAAGTTCTATTTCATACAATAAAACCCTTTATAGAAACCATTTTAAAATTAAGCAGAACTTCTCAACATTAATATGTGAGGTATTAAGTCCTTCTAAGGTTCCTTTAAAGGTTTTAAAACAAAACGCTAAATCTAAAAACAATGTCCTTCTGTCAGTTCCCAAGTTAAACCTACTTAAAACAAAAAATTGATAGCTTAGTCACATACTACTTAAATAATATTGTTCAGGCATCTCTGAAATCCTCTGGTTTTTTTTTTCAAGTATGGAGACAGAACTCAAATATTTCACAATACAGTACTAAACAGATGGACTATTTAGGAAAGACTTTTTTGTCATATGGCAAACATTGTTTCATTTCTTCAATGCATTTGGAAATAAATATCAGGATTTTGTTTTACTTTTCTCCTAAAAGGCCAAAACTATAATGTACATTAAGATAATTTTGACTCTGGTAAGACCTAAGAGTGTAAAATATAACATCAACATTTTATCACAAAAGTAAAGCTGGTAACAAACTATAAAAGGAGCCCGTGCTCTACTCAGATACACCCGGGGATCAAAGCTCATCATGATAAAAATATTCATCATGAAGCTGTCTGCCGTAATCTGTGGCTTCACTTGTAAGAAACAAGTCCTGGTTCTCCAGAATCTCTTCTTCGGAGAGCTTTCGGTCACTATTCAAATCCATTTCATCAATTAGATGAAGAGCCTTTAAAATAAAACAAAAAGGTGTCAAGCGTAATAAGTATTTTTCAGCAAGATGTTCACATTTTAATGGGATCTGATTTATCAAAATCATTCAGGTATACTAAGTACTCATTATTGTCTAAGTACCTAAAAGTATTAACTATCATGACTGGGTCTGTCTACAGCATTTCTTATTACCTCCTTTCTTAATTTCTGCTGGGTTCTGTCTCTTCCCAACTCAAATCCAATTCAGGATATTTCAAAGTCAAGGAAAATTAGTATAACCCATTTTGAGCCCAAGAGGTAAATACAAACTTTTATTATTCTATTATACTATTGAATTCATACATAATACCATCTTAACTTCCTTGTCTCTGACAATCTAAAATAGATCATAGATTTAAATCAAGAAATAGCAATGCATTGATCCCAAATAACTCCACTACTTCCTTCTTTGGCTTAAGATTCTGAATCTCCTTTACTGTAATAGCACGAATCTGGGAATGAGAGAATCATTCTGTAATACTTACCTCTTCCTGTGCAATGCCCTGGTTATTGGGCACAACCCAGGACAGCAGTTCTTGCGGGTCAAGTCTGCCATCAGCATCTCTGTCATAATCATTCATGAACCTATCTTTCTCAACAAGTATCCACTCTGGGTCTTCATTTGCGGCTATAATATATTAATCGGAGAAGGCAATAAAAAGAACACAAACACAAGAATATACACGTATCCCAAAAGAAGTCTGATATAGCCCCAGATAGAGGAAATGAATTTACAGCTCACCACATAAAGGAGGCCCCAAGAAACAAAGTGCTTAACTGAAAAGGGCTGAAATAAGCACAAACTCTGTAGTAATTTTCAAAAGTGATACTCAAAGAGTTTTAAAATGGTTGCACAGAGGGGTGGGATAGGGAGGGAGATGAGAGGGAGGTTCAAAAGATAGGGGATGTATGTAAAACTGTTGCATAGGGACCTCCCTGGCAGACCAGGGTTCGGGCCTCTGCTTCCACTGCAGGTACCGTGGATTCAATGCCCTGGTGGGGGAACTAGGATCCCACATGCTGTGTGGTGTGGCCAAAAAGAAAAACTAATCAGCTTTGTTATAAAACTGTTCTGGGACAAAACTCAACTGAAAAAGTGGAAAAAAAAAAAAAAGATGAAAGTCTATGTATCATGCGTCAAACCTGGAGGGGGGAGCGGGGTTCAGGATGGGGAACACGAGCACACCCGTGGTGGATTCATGTTGATGTATGGCAAAACCAATACAGTATTGTAAAGTAATTAGCCTCCAATTAAAATATACAAATTTAAATTAAAAAAATAAATAAAAAACAGAGATTAAAAAAAAAAGTCTATGCAAAAATCTCATGAAGAAAAAAAATTTTTTAACTGTTACATATTATCACAAACTAGTAATTTTGCTAACTGCTGCTACTTGTTCTGATATTGTTTGCCGAAGTCTGAACTGGGTAATGGTTTTATGAACGTCATGTGACTAAATCTTCCTGTGTGTTCTTACAAAGTAACGTCATAGGTAATTTTAAAGTGACATTCACAGTAAGTGACGCTAAGCAAAAATTCTGAAAAGACAGCTGCTTATACAAAAAGCTGCATATAGAACTTCCTTAAATTTTAAACAGTAAGCCACTTTCCACAGTCTTGCTCTAGTATTTATAGGATTTTTTTTTTTTTTCTCTAAGATCTACATGCAAACGTACAGGAGTCTATTTAAAAATATCAACCTTTACTTCCTCAGGCATCTGAACTGATAATTACATTGTATTTGTTTGAAAAGGAAGAGGAATGCTTGGCTCTACATGTGGAACTAAAACTGAGCAAAACAGCATTCTCAGATAAACTGTAAGTCCCTTTGTTTCACTAGTATTTTATTGAACTGAACCAGGAGGTATCAGACCCATTCTTCCATTTTCTTCTGTCAAACAGAGCTCTCAATGAGCAAGACTATCTTTCAATTTCTTCCCTTTCCCCCCTTCCGTCCACACATTCCCAGCCTACTTACTTGGGTCTCGCCTGTAGTCACCGAGAAATTCTTCCAAACTAACAAATCCATCACCATTTTTGTCATGTTCTTCTAAAGCCTCTTGAATGACAAACTCCTATTCCATGTATGTTCACAAAAAAAAAAAAAAAAAATCTGTCAGAAAAGTTTCAATCCCATCATCATCTGAATCAATCCTACTATAGAATTATTGAATTATTTCTACTATAATTAATTAATCCTACTATAGAAATAATTAACCTAATTATTCTTTAGGAATAATTATTTTGTCTATGCTTGCCATGCAATCTTTCTAAACACTGGAATTTAGAAGCAGGAATAAAACCCCAAATATTAATAGCTTAGAATTTAACATCCTTAAGTTTCTATTATTGAGCACTCTACCTCACCCTCCTGAATAACCTTGGCAATAAACTCACATTTCTATTTTCTGCACATTACCTCCTTCTGAAGAATGATATATCTTATACTACCTTTGTCTTTAATTTCACTTTCCTGCCAATCCATTAACAAGCCAAAGGAACCCTCATCTCAGATGTCTCTGCATAGAACTGTTGCCTGAAATGGGTCAGTACCCTATATAACTTCAACTTCCTTGCTTCCTCTTCCACCCACCTACCCTCATCCACCCTAGACTGTCCCCAAATCGGTTCCCGACTCTTTCTAAGGCTCCTTCCCAACTAATCCCTTCTGACCCAAGATCACACCCTTTCCAGCTATACTTTCCCAAGATGACCTGCTCCAGTGCCTCCTTACTTACACTCCTGTGCCCCCTTGGAGCCTTTTCTGATTATGGCAGCCCTCGTGCTATACAGCAGACCCACATCACTTTCTCCTTTTGTCCAGAATCAGAGGAAGATACGCAAATAGAAACCTAATCCTTATATTTTTTGCCACTTCTGTGGGCTTTCACTGCAGCTTGGAAGCCTACCTCTGCCTCAGCTTCCCTGACACTCTATGGCTGTCTTTTGACATCTCTGTTTTCTCTAAGCCTTACTCTCTCCAACATGCTCTTAGCAGACTTCCTGTTTTTCTAAGCATGGGAGAGGGCTTCTGAAATCCTCCTTGTTTCCCAACACTGCACCCTCACCTTTAACCACCTTTTTGATGCCTGTTCCTCTCTTCCTTCTCTTTGACCTCAGCAGTTAAAGCTCTGCCCCTCTTCTCTAGGATGAAGCCCTCAGCTGTCTTCCTAGATCCCATACGTCCCCACTGCCTGAGAGCTTTCTTTTACTCTTAACTCCAGCCTCTCCAACCCTTTCCACTAGCTCCTTCTTCTATGCCTTTAAAAACAGTCAAGTTCCCATGACTCTGCTGCACTCTTTAACCACCATCCTGGTCTTTCTTTTCTTCTCAGAGGTTCCATCTACTGTTCTCATTTCCTCATTACCTGCTGCTGCCTGAATACTTTTTCAGCCTGGATTCCAGCACCACAACTACAGTGAAATATATTCTCAAAAGTCTCTTATTGTAGTCAAATCCAGGGGCTTTATCTACATCTGCATGGAACAACACTTAAGTAGAAGTTGTTGGTTTTTTGAAAATCAAATATAACAGATTTTTGATACAGAAACCAGAGGATGTTAACCTGGAGACCCAAAGATTAGTTTTGGAGAGAGGATCTGAGAATCTCTTGAAATTATAACCCAGTATTTTATGTGTATGAACATGGACATGTTCAGGACTTTTCTGGGGCAGGGTACACAGCTTGCATCATATTTTTTTAAAGGAGTCTGTGATCCAATAAAAGAATCACTGATCAAAATGATTATTCCTCCATTCAAGTAATCCTCCTGGGAAACAACAGACTTATTTCAAGAATGCTGCCTTGGTTAAAATAATTTTTAAAATTATGTGAATGAAAATATTTTTAAATTCCAACTTTTAATTCAAAGTAGAATCACTTAGTTGATCTTGTATTCTGCCCTTTCCCATCCTATATACCCTTAAAGGGGAAAAAAGGAAAAAAGGATCCACAAAGACAATTAAGGTAAACAGAAATTAATGAAGCTGCTCTGAATGAGACACCATCTTAGGATCACCCATCTTGTGTGCTGCCGTCAACTCCAACTCAGCACAAAGGCCATCCTTTCCCATCCTGACATATCCCATTCTGCAATGGTACTGCTTTTGTATCATTGTTACTCAAGCTTCCAACCTCGGAGTCATTTCTGATTCTTGCCCTCTTCCCCTCCCATGATACATCAGTCAACACTCCTGTCTGTGCTTTCTTCAAAATGTTGATCATTCATCAGTTCATTCCATTGCCACTTTATATTCCAGGGCCATACACATAATGCCTAAATTATTTCATTGCTATCACTGGTCATTTCCCTGTTCAGTCTTCAACTCTTCCTCATACCCCAGATAATCAAGATCCAACATCCTCTGCCTACCATGCTAGGGCTCAATTAGCTTATCTCCACGTAATTCTGGCACTTAAACAAACTGTGCCCAGCAATGTTCTCAAACTAGGCCATGTTCTTTGTGGAAAGTAAGAAATCCAAAGCCTCACAATGGCAAAAGAAACGGCATGGATGGTGGTGTCTTGCCACTGAGCTAGAGAGAAAAATGTATCTGCAGTCCTGCTATCAAGGCAGCGGCATCCAACCATGACCCATTAAGCAGAAAAAGCTACATCTTCCCTCCCTGAAATGTCCAGGGAACCAAGCCACACAGCTGGGGGCTGATGCCAGGCAACAGACCTCAATGCAAATGCTTAGTCTGTTTTCTAAAAGCCATTCTTATGTTAATGTTTACTCTCCAATATGATAGTTTCTGCTCTCAAGAAGTTTACCAAGTCATAGCAGGGACTTAATCAGCATTGAATTATACCTAGAGTTCAACAAAATTTTGAAGAGCTGGTACTTCTTTTAAGTACTAAAGGGATGAGAGGACTCATTATGCCTAAAGTTGCAAAAACACTATCAGTCATTAGCAGTTGCATCCCCTCACCTCATCCCACCTCCACACCCTATGAAAAGGGATCTAAATGTGATAGCGTTCCCAGACCAAAAGTTTTCACAAGTAACCTTGTAAACTAAACAGGAAGTTCTAGGGTTATTGATATTGAAACACCTGCGAAAAGTCTGAAAGTTACAAAACAACAAGGAAAGCTGAAGATGACCCAATTATGAAAGAGAAAGTAGCCAGGGAGAGAAGGATACACATACATACTTCAGAGATTAAGAAAACCTCATTCCTTACCTTCTCCCGCCCTGTACACACCCCCACTCCACCAGAAAACCTCCTTCTTCCCACCCCTTTTCTGAAGCAAGGAAAAGTTTAGATCATCTCCTAAAATTCTGTTTTGTATGTAATTCATTTTCATTACTGTGTAAAAGTAAGTTTTAAAGTTTGGGCTATTCAATAGTTATCTGGAAATTTTTTCTTCCTTACCGTCATATAATCAACTTCTTCAGGATGCTCAAAAGCAATAAACTCTTCAAGGTTCAAACCAGGGCTTGAATCCTGGTTAGCTTTTTCAAATCGCTTCTTGTCCTTTAAATGAAGCTTTGAAAATTAAATATTGAACATTTAAAGGTTTTCTCATTCATCCCATAATGTCATTACAAATACTTTGAAAAATACAAGCTATGTGAACTCTAAAGTACATTCATATCCATTATCACATTTTATCTTCACATCATCCCTTTGATGGTAAGTTGGGCAAATAACGAGCATTTACTAGAAGCAGTACAGCGACACAGGGAGACTCAGATCTGAATTCCAGCAATGCCACTTATTAACTTGTTACTTAGGGAAACTGCTTAACCTCTTTGGGCTCCTCAAATATATAATTGGGATAATTTGACACCAAAAACAACAGAAGCAAAAATAAACAAGTGGGACTACATCAAACTAAAAGGCTTCTGCACAGCCAAAGAAATCATCAAGAAAATGAAAGCTCCTGAATGGGAGAAAATATTTGCAAATCATCTATCTGATAAGGGGCTAATATCCAAAATATATAGAGAACTTGTACAACTCAATAGAAAAATAAACAGTCCAACTAAAAAAATGGGCAGGTCTGAACAGACATTT
Source organism: Aepyceros melampus (assembly GCA_006408695.1). Lineage (NCBI taxonomy): Eukaryota > Metazoa > Chordata > Mammalia > Artiodactyla > Bovidae > Aepyceros > Aepyceros melampus. The sequence continues at coordinate 17,168 of SJXQ01003347.1, read as the reverse complement.
TCCAAATACATACAGATGGCCAACAGGCACGTGAAAAGATGCTCAGCATCATAAATCATCAGGGAAATGCAAATCAAAACCACAGTGAGGCACACCTGACACCTGGATGCTATACAACCAGATAATCCAGCTACTCCACTTCTGAGTATTTGTCTAAAGAAAATGAAAACACTAACTCAAAAAGATATACAAGCTTCCATGTTCACTGCAGCATTATCTACAATAGTCAACACATGGGAACAATCTATATCCACTGATGGATAAATGGATAAAGAAATTATATAGTATATTCCACTATATATATATATATATATATATATATATATATTAGGATATTACTCAGCCATAAAGAATAAAATCTTGCCATTTAAGACAACATGGATATATACCTCAAGGGCATTATGCTTTGTGAAATAAGTCAGAGAAAGACAAATACTGCATGACCTCTCATATGTAGAATCTAAAAACAAACCAAAAAAATCCCTCTAAATCAAAGTTCACAGATAGAGAGAACAGACAGATGGCTGCCAGAAGTGGCTGGTAGGGAAGTGAGAGAAATCAGTGAACTGTTTTTTGTTTATCAGTTTAAATAAACTGAACTCATAATAAGAAAAAAATCTCTACTAAGCAACTGGGATGAGAATTCCTATCAAGCAATTAGAAAACATATTAGGTATTCAATAAATGTTACATGTTACTATTATTGATAGAAAAACTGAGATTAAAATGATTTATTGAAAGGATGTCAGGAAAACAGCTAAAATATATTGAACATGGATCCTTCCTGTTCTTTCTACAATACTACACACCATCTTTAACAATTGCAGTAATTTTTTGAATGCCCCCAAATCAAGGAATTTAGACTATGTATTAGTTCTTGGTGTGCCTATTTCTGTTTTTGGTCTTCAAAATGACTTTTCAAAAACACTGTAACAGGTTTCAAAAAATAGTCCTCTTATGAGAATACTTTTGGTAAATATTTGGAAGTCTACTCTCTGTAGGCTCTTTATAGTGCTAATTCTGTATGTCCAGATAAATACATCAAAAGCTGAAAAGCCCCTATCTTGGGGTTGAGTTAAATAATCATACCATTTTCTACTTTGTCATGCCCATCATCTTTTCCTTTCCCCTCAGGTACACTCTGGTAGCAAACCAAGCAGTAGCAACTATATTAGGGAAAAAGCTGCTTTAAATCAATTTTCTCAAAGGTAATTCTGTAATTAAGAGTATTGGAAGCCAATAGTGGCATATTGCTAATCCTACATACATTTTCAGAAATTTCTAGGAATAATTTTCCTTTTTATAAACTGATGTGTATTAAACCGCACATTTTTTAAAAAGCACAATTTTGAATATTTTAGAAACTTTTAATTTATGTGTTTCACTGTTAAAAGAAATGCTCTTTTCAATTTTTTAGAATAGTAGAGGTTAGGTAGCACTCGTTTACTGAAACACTGGTTCTTTTACGATCACTGATTTACAGTGGAGAGGCTCACTTCTTTCCCCAAGGAATTTGTCTTTTAAATACCCAGATTCCACTAGCCAGTTATATTCACCCAGTCACGACAGAGAAAAAAAATGTTTCCAAATAGCTGCTTTTAACTTAATGTTTCATAATTTCAAATAACTAGACTAAATAATGTACATGTTATGTTCAGGTTTAACGTGGGGAAAAGTAGAAAAACAAGAACTTGAGGTACTTAGCTGAGTCAATCAAGTTTTTTGAATAAATTACTATTCAAAATACTAAAGTGCTTAGATTTCTTATGAAAGAACCCTTCAATCTGGAGCAAAAAGTTTCATGTTTCAGCAGAGGGAGCTGAATTTGGCCAAATTTGCCTATGGAAAGAAAGGATCTCTTTCAACAGCTGAGATTTCTTTAAAAAAAAACAAACCTACTTTTCTCATTTACATTTCTCAGGTTTTTAAAAAATAATGTGATTTTTTAAAGTTTTATTTATGGTCATTTAAAGAACACAATTTATTCGAGACTCATATTAAAGAAGCTAATACACAAAAAGACTTTTTCCAAAGGGGCAAATTTCTAAAAGATGACCACAAAGGACGGTCAGTTTCATAAAACCTCAACACTTTTTTTTTCTGTATAAAACCCTTGTGTTCTAGTGCATAGAAAGTACTATGCACAGTAGTAAAAAGATAGAAACTACCAGAGTCATTCATTTTTACATTGTAACAGAAACTTGTGAAGAACAAAACTGCCATCTTTTGGTAGACTAAAGATTTTACATGAGGAAATATATAACCTGTGAAAACAGAACAAAAGTCTAACAAAAGTCTAGGTCTTAAAATTCTGATTAGCCACATGCATGATTATATCTTACACAAATAAATCCTGCTTACACATGCACATTCAGCAGCTGGCTTTAGAAGTTATAGGAATTGAGCTTTTGCCAGGTAGGTCCTCAGACTTTAATTATCCTGCTTAAAAGTGCTGACTATACTCGTTCATCAGGTCATAAAGAAATACTTTTTTCCGGCATCTCACAGCCTGAGAGTCATTATTCCAGGTTATCTCTACTCTCTATATGAAAACATTAAAAGTAACATATAATTCAGCTAGCAAATTGATTTTTGTTTTTAAATAGGCTTCCATACAGAAACATTTTATTTGGATATCCAATTACTTTTTATGATTATTTTATGGTACAATGTTTAGGCTGCAACTTTGATCAAGATCGATGCATTCTTCATCTTTTTATTTTGCAGAATCATGCAGTTGTGTCTGGGTTCATTTTTACATTCCACACCCACTTTTAGTGGGTTAATATGTATGTGTGTGTGTGTGTGTGTGTATATATATATATATATAATTCTAACAAAGTATTATAAAGACATATTCCTATGTTGTTGAAGAATAAGCAATAGGACCAACAGGACTCCCATTGAGAAGTGATCATTTCAGGGACCCATTAATTCCTTTAGGCTATAAGGTCCATCTAATTCATTCTTTAAAAGTACAGTCTATCAATCAACATGTCCTGAGTACCTGGCTGGGAAACACAGCATTAAAATCAGACATTCTTAAAAAAAAAAACAACTGCTCATAAACAGTTTATGTAACCAGTTATGTATTTCTTCGAAGTGAAGATTTTCTTCTCAATATCATTATGTATTATTACATTCCACCCTCCACTCTCCAAAAAATATAGATTTTTAAAAACTACACAATTTTCCTACTTTTTGGTGGGATAATAATTAAATCTTTTGAGTGAAAAACAAACAAACACAGACTCTACTTCTGGTAAGATTTTAAAATACTGTATTTAACGTTTGTATTATTCCCTGGCAAAGAAGTCATAATGTCATACCACGGTTTGGTTTTAGAAAAAATCTTGGAATGTGAACGATACTTTTAAGATGAGTTAATTCCTACAGTAAAGGGGAATAACTAGCAGACAAATTCTAGGTCTCATTATCATCATTTGTTTTCTTTTTAGCACTAAGTACTGAAAAGACTGATTTACACTCTTTTCAACCTGCTGTAAGATGAAGACCCAAATAAGGAGAAAAAGAGGATATTTTCGCCCTCTATATTAAATCTTGTCTGTTCTAAAGCTGATACAGTTAACAGATGCTTAAACAACTTCCAAAAGCTGATTGTATATAAGTGTTAGAGATAAACATGCGACTCACGTGTTGTCTTCAACACTTTCAAATTAACATAGAAGGATTTACCAGTTCAACTGCTGCTCTTTATTACTATTTCTCCGTACTGTTATCACCCCCATTTTTAGATATGAGGAAACTGAGGCATAGGAGGCTTAATTTAACCTCAAGGTACACCACGTCATTTCGTGTTGCGTGCATGCTCCGTCCCGTTTGATGCTTTGCGACCCTTTGGATTGTAGCCCGCCAGTCCATAGGATTTTCCTGACAAGAATACTGCAGTGGGTTTCCATTTCTCCTCCAGGGGATCTTCCCAACCCAGGGATTGAACTCGCATCTCCTCCAGCTCCTGAATTGCAAGTAGATTCTTTAGCTGATGAGCCACTGGGGAAGCCCTTGCTGAATGTAAAGCCAAGTTGACTGGCCCCAAAGCTGGAGTCCTTAACCTCCACACTGGTGGTATAGGCATAGCAAATGCATAATCATGTCAACCACAAATTGGCACTTGCCATGGGTGCTTGCCATCTACCTCTACAAGAATTAAATCATGTGCTGCTGCAGCTGCTGGCCTCCAGCACCCTCTGAAGGAGCTCAGGATGGACAGCAGAAGCCAGGCACTCTGAGTTCTGGGAAAACTGGCAGAACAGGTCTTCAGATAGTTAGATATTCTCAGGAGATAATTTTATGAGCCCAATTCTTTTATCTCCTCATCTCTAGAAAAGCACTAAAATCCTTCATGGTTGACAACTGTTTCTCATGACTAGCAGAAGCTTCATAAGACCAGCAGAAACTTTCTAAAAAAAGTAAATGTGCTTGACTATATGTACTCACCCTTTACCAAAATCACATACATACTGTCCTTTCCTTCCCCACTACATCTTTGGAGCAGTTTCTCAGAGCTATCTGAGCTGGTGTCTGCTAGGCTGCAGTCCTCATACTGCCTCAAAAAAAAACTCAACACACAACTCTCAAGTTGTGCATTTTTACAGTCGACAATCCGTAGAAGAGAAACAACCAATTTTGAGTCAGTGATAACCTACAGAGTTCAAGTGGCCAATATGGTTCTAAAATAAATAACATATATAATGCTACAATATGGCCACAGTAAAAACTATATTGTAGATACCAACAGAGGAAGCTCAAAAGTTTTCAAAGCACCCTTGACTAATATTTTGGGACAAAACCTTTGCAAACAGTTGTTTAGTTTATTTTTCCCATACAAAAATCTCTTTTTTAAAAAAAGTCTTTAAAATTACCTCTGAAATACAAAGTATTCACAATATCAATTTTTAAGGCTTATAATAATTTGTCTTAAAGAGTTTCTAATAAGTCTTTAAAAGTTCCTATTAATTCCTAAATATGTCTTCCTCAACTCTGCTTAAGAAGTATATTTCAACAAATTAAACCATGAGACACAACACAACTCACAGTGATACTGAACCTTTAAAAATAAGTTATTTAAAATGGTGCAGCCACTATGGAAGACAATGTTGCAGTTCCTCAGAAATTTAAAAACAGAATTACTATATATGAACTAGCAATTCCACCTCTGGATGTACCCACAAAAGAATTAAAGGCAGGATCTCAAAGAGATATCTGTACATCCATGTTCATAGCAACATTACTCACAATAGCCAAAAAGATGAAGCAACTCAACTCACCATTGATTGATGGATGGGTAACAAAATGTGATATATACATATAATGGAATATTATTGTCTTTAAAAGGAAATTTTGACACATACTATGAACTGGACAAATCTTGAGACTGCTAAGTGAAATAAGCTAATCACAAAAAATATACTGTATGATTCCACTACCTAGAATACAGTAAGTCTCATTCATATGAACCTTCAAGTTGCAAACTTTCAAAGATGTGAACGTGTGTTTTCATGTCCAATCACTTAAGCTAATTCACATGTCTGGCGTCCATTGTCACATGCATGCATCCTCTCCAAGTGCTTATGCTTTTGTGTACCTTACTGTACAGAGTACGGTCTTTGAAGGTGGCATTAAAGGTAAAGAACCAGCCTGCCAATGCAGAAGACGTAAGAGACGTAGGTTCGATCCCTGGATTGGAAAATGCCCCAGAGAAGGAAATGGCAACCTACTCCGGTATTCTTGCCTGGAGAATCCCATGGACAGAGGAGCCTGGCATTGCAAAGTCAGACATGACTGAAGCAACTCAGCATGCATGCAGGCACTGTATAAAATACAGTAGTACGTCTCCTTATTTCAAGCCCAAGATGTCCAGAGGCAAGCATAAAAGCACCAGTGATGTAGCTGGTAGTATTACTGTACTTTTCAAGGTACTATACTGTAAGATTAAAGTTGTTTTATTTTTTTTGCATTTTTGTGTATATTATTTGTGCAAAAAATATTATAAACCTATTATAATACTGTATAGCTGATTCTGTTTGTTGGGTACAAGCTAACTTTTTTGGACTTATGAATGCATTTTTGGAATGGAACTCGTTCATATGTTGGGGAATTACTGTAGTTGAATTCAGAGACACAAAGTAAAGCAGTGATTGCCAGGGGCTGGGGGAAGTGGAAATGGGGAGTTGAGGCTTCCCTGGTAGCTCAGATGATAGAGAATCTGCCTGCAATGCAGGGGACCTGGGTTTGATTCCTGGGTGAAAAAGATTCCCCTGGAGAAGGGAATGGCAACCCACTCCAGCATTCTTGGACAGAGGAGGCTGGCAGCCTACAGTCCATGGGGTTGCAAAGAGTCAGACATGACTAAGTGACTAACACTTTAATGGGTTTCGAGTTTCAGTTTTGCAAGATGAAATAAATTCTGAAGATTGGTTGCCTAACAGTGTGAATATAATAAAAAAATATGGAACTGCACACTTAAAAATAGTAAAATGGTAAAATTTATGTGTATCTTACCACAATTTTAAAAATGTTTAGTTATTTTATATAAACCTAGGTACTTAAAAATGGGAATAGGCCTCTATAATCTTCCAATATGATACAAAACCAACCGTTCAATAACCCAATAAAATAAAATATTGTGAAACATATTCAAAATACACTAAAAAAGCAAACCAGGAAATGAGAACAAATGATGTAGCCAAGAAAAAGATGCAGGGATAATTGAGGTAGTCCAGAATAAGAGTGCTAAATCTGGCTAGAAAGGAAACATCAAAATGACCACTGAAGTGGAACAGGTGATTGCCTAGAGAACAAGGCAATCTAGCCGATGACCTCAGGCTTCTTGTGCTCACTCATGCAGGAAACGAACTAATATGATCAAAAGAAAAAGCTTGTGCACACATACTCACCTGCCTAAAAGACTCCTCTTCTGCATCATCGAGAGCAGTGTTCTCATCAAAGTCGATCACCCGATCATACATCTGAATGTTGTATTCATCCCATGACACACTACCATCACTGTTTTTATCATACTCAAGAAACTGTTGTTTCGCTTCTTGCATAGCATAATGTTTAAAAGACATTTGAATCCATGAACTGAGTTCACTTTCGGTGAGAAAGCCATCTGAGTCCAAATCAATTTTCTTTATGATTGACGATTGACTTCAGTCTTTTGTGTTGCTCTTTGGGGGAGAGTTTAACATATTCATGGACTTCTTCCCGGCCGCCCAGCAGCGCCTCGCAAGTCGATCACCCGATCATACATCTGAATGTTGTATTCATCCCATGACACACTACCATCACTGTTTTTATCATACTCAAGAAACTGTTGTTTCGCTTCTTGCATAGCATAATGTTTAAAAGACATTTGAATCCATGAACTGAGTTCACCTATGAGAATTTCCCAGAACATAATGAATGTAACAGTAATTCTGATACTTAAGAGAAGTGAGGATTTCTAAACATTCTTTAAAAGGAAAAAAAAAAAAACTTTAGTGTTTATAAATATTTGAGTGAGAATTGGTTTAGCTGCGTTCATAGAAACAGGAGTAGGAGACGAGGAGAGCTGTTTGGAATCTAAGAATGTTATGTGTGATCTACCCAGAACGTAAGCCCTTTGAGTACGGAGAGTTTTGACATATTTTGTTCACTGAGGTACTCCAAATGACTAGAAAGCACCGGGCTCAACAAGTATTTATTAAATAGACTACCAATTGGCCAAGAAAGCACTTGACTTTTAAAACATATTATCCAAAAAATTGCAGATAACTTTTGCTAATTGGGCTTTCCTGATAGCTCAGCTGGTAAAGAATCTGTCTGCAGTACAGGAGACCCTGGTTTGATTCCTGGGTTGGGAAGATCTACTAGGGAAGGGATAGGCTACCCACTCCAGTATTCTTGGGCTTCCCTTGTGGCTCAGCTGGTAAAGAATCCACCTGCAATGCAGGAGACCTGGGTTTGATCCCTGGGTTGGGAAGATCCCCTGGAGAGGGAAAAGGCTACCCACTCAACTATTCTGACCTGGAGAATTCCATGGACTGTATAGTCCATGGGATCACAAAGAGTTGGACACGATTGAGCAACTTTTCCTTTGCTAATTATCACAGATCTCTCAGGAAGCACAAATATTTGAATAGCTACCCACTTATTTTAATACATATTAGAAAAAATGTTCATTTACAAAATATAAAGTTTAAAATGCATTTTACATTGAGTTGAATCAAGACTATATTAAGGAAATAATAGATAAAGTAAGTATGATCTAAATTCTGAAAAAATGCACTCAAGTGACTGAAGTTTGAGAAACATTGTTACAGTATATTACTACTAACTATGTCAAATCTAGAGGAAATTTTAACAAAGTTATGGGTAGCAATTATGATTTATGCATGTCTTGTAATAGCTTTGTCTTAACTGGGTATCTGAAAACATGGAGGAAAAGTTTCTAAATCTGAAATGTCCACTTTCAAATCAACTTTTAAAAATCTTAAAATACTTTAAATATCTATAGAAATATTTTGGAGAAGGAAATGGCAAGCCACTCCAGTGTTCTTGCCTTGAGAATCCCAGGGACGGGGGAGCCTGGTGGGCTGCCGTCTATGGGGTCGCACGACTGAAGCGACTGAGCAGCAGCAGCAGCAGAGATTTTAGTATATGCATCATAGAAAAAAGGGGATGAGGGGAGAAAAATGTGCACATTTGTAAGAATAGCAAAAGTACCCATTTGGTTTAAAGATAATATACCATTTAGTTTAAAGAACGGTACTCCTCTGTTAGTTTGGGGGAAGTCAGATGAATAGAGAAAAGTAAAGATACTTTGTCTCTCCTGAAACTTTAAATTCGGATAGAATAATTATGGTAACCATGGAACAATTAGTTTATACCAAGTCCTCTACAGATGCTGTCTTCTAATTCTCAACTGTAATTGCTTTACAGTTGAGGAAATTGACATTAGAAATTGAGGACTCATAACTGATAAGTAGCAGAGTCCAGATTCAAATTCCATGTTTGGCTTCAAAGCCCAAACTCCTTCCATTGAACTTTGCTGTCTCTCAAGAACCCAAGTCCAGTCCTGGCCCTTAAGGTGCGAGTAAGCAAAACTTCCTGAAGAGTCCTCAAGCGGAATGATCATCCAGGCATAACAGGATACAGAATGGAACAGAGGCCAGAAACAGGGCTTCACATTTCAGCTCTGCTGTTAGAGCTAAGTTTACCCTCTCAAGGTTTTGTTTTCTCATCTATTAAACGAAGATTTGGACTAAGTTCCTTTTAATTTTTTAAAAGCTTACTATTAAATATTTGAACATATATAGGCCCTTACAGATAAATGCCACCCAGTTTTCCAAATCATCTTGTGCACTCTCTAATGAATCCAAAGATGGTCCTATTCTTATTGGATAATTAGTCTAGAGGCTCTGTTGTTCACATAGAAGGAACAAAACCTTAATATTGGTGACCACATCTGAGGGCACTTCATTGACAACACATCTTGAATTACCAATCAGCTTGTAATTCTCTCTACAACTTCATTCTTCAGATGTTAAGGAGCATTTAAATGAGAGTTATAGCAAAACAGCTCCTGAATTTTTGCTGAGGATCAATTTGGAAAAGTTGATAGGGTTCTTCAAATGAATTAAGCAATGGGGATAGGCAGGTGCACAGCTATTTATTTAGAATATTCTTTTAATAAACTGTGCATTTCGTTCCTGACTCTAGAACCTATCTAAGAGCACTTTTTTTTTTTTTTTAAGTGAAGGATATTAAAGACTGAATTAAGGGCAGGAGATATGGATTCTAATCCTGGTTTTGCCACTCATTTGAGGAAGGTACTTATGCCTCTGGGTTTCAGTTTCTTCACCCCTACAAAAAGAGGTGGATATAATGATTATATGGTTCCTACCGAGTTATAATAATCTGTCATAAACACAATTCACATGCAACAGGTCCTTTTCTACTTGCTTATAAAAAGAAGCAAGTTCTTAAGATTCTAATGAAGCATTTATCAAAAGAGCAATAAACTTAATGCCTTAAGGTTTTAGTTGGTTTCTCCAAAATGAATCACATTGTTGACATTGATAAAAAGTCATGTGAGGAGTCGAGTCCGGCAATTGCTCTAGGTATGACCTGAGCACCAGGGTCAATGATGCTTATGTATTACTGGAGAAAGCACTGAGCTTTACTTGGTATCCTATGTCTAAAGATTTGCAGGTATAAAACCTACTCACCATGTCCTTTTTCCCCTCTCACATAGCATCTCTAATTGATTGCAACACTAGTCATCTACACTCAACAGACACCCTGCTTAAATGTTTGTATTTGTCTCCTACAAAGGGATGTCTCCATTGTTAGTTGTGTAGGACGTCCTTACTTTCGGTGAGAAAGCCATCTGAGTCCAAGTCAATTTTCTTTATGATTGACTTCAGTCTTTTGTGTTGCTCTTCGGGGGAAAGTTTAACATATTCATCGACTTCTTCCTTTGGGAGGTAAGCGATATACAGGGGGGATCAAGCATTACTATCAGGAGGGCAAAATGGTGGAGAAAACAGAGCTATTAGAGAGCTCCCTTGTGGAGGGCTTTTGGGGTGACCCACATCTGCTCTCCAAGGGCCCTGCCCCCAATGATCCCCTCAGTGATCCTGCCCCTTGTAGGGAGAGTAGAAGGGATCCGGCTCTTGGGCCGCACTATTTTCACGAGCTTACAGACCCCGGGGTCCATCGGAGAGTGAGCGGCGCCCCGCCCGGCCCCCATTGTCAGGCTGCCCCGACCAGGCCTCGCCCGGCCGCCCCCTTTGTCCCGCGGGGACAAAGCCCGCGGCAGCCGCGCTGCGAGGCCCGGCCCTCCCAGCGCCCGATCTGGCCGCCTCACCTGGCCGCCCAGCAGCGCCTCGCGGTCGTAGTCGGCGCGGTGCTCGCCCTGCCGGTAGTGCAGCTCCTCGGCTTCCCCGGCGCTGGCTGCCGCGGCGCACAGCAGCAGCAGCAGCCCCAGCGTGGCGGGCCTCGGGCCCAGCTGCATCGCGCCAGCCAGCCCCGGACACACAGTGAGGCGAGGAGGGAAGCAGGCGCGGCCCACGCCAGCGGCGGCGCTCGGACTGGAGCTGCAGAGGCGGCGCGGCGTACGTACGGAGGTGGGAACGGAATGCGGAGAGGTCCGTGGCCTCAGTTACTAGCGCGCTGTAACGCTGAGGCCCGAGCCACAACTGCGACGGTGAAACTGGCCCGGCCGAGGCCTATATAGCCCCGGGGCGGGGGGGAGCGGGCATGGCGAGGCGGGGCGCCAGGCCGCGCCGCTGATTGGGTCGCATGGCGCTGGGGGCGGGCCACGGCGATGTGGCGATCTGCCGCGGGCCCAGAGGTTCCCGGAGGTTGGCGATCTTGGCCGGGAGGGGAGACCCCCGAGGGAGCCTTTCCTTGCGCCACGACACCCTCCAGAAGACACGCCCTCACTCCACCCTTGTCCTGTCTCTGTCAGTCAGCCTCATTCCTGCCCGAAGATCCCTGTCTACGCCATGTAACCGACTTTGCTTCCATCAATGAGAAAGGCTGCAGATTTGGATGAAAACAATACGTACCTAGGAAAATCTTTGTATTTCCAAGTCTTTAATGTATCTCTACTTACTTATTTGACCAGAGCAGAACGAATGAACCTGGGTACTGAAGCCAGATGTTTTGTATCTGATGCTCAATTTCGCGATTTACAAGTTCTGTGACCTTCGCCAAGTTTGAGGTTGTTTAGTCGCTAAGTCGCTTCCTACTCTTTGCGACCCCATGGACTGTAGCCTGCCAGGCTCCTCTGTCCATGGGATTTTTCCAGGCAAGAATACTGGAGTGGGTTGCCGTGCCCTTCGCCAAGGGGTCATCCGCACCCAGGATTGGAACCTGCACCTCCTGCTTTGGCATGAGGATTCTTTGCCACTGTCCCTAAGTAAAATGTATAATTCAGTAAATTATGGTTAAGACAAATTATTCTTTAAGACTAGCATATACTTGGCCTACTTAATATTGCTCTGCAGGAGACCTGAGGCTCCTTCTTACAACCAGTCCCAAACATTCCCTGCCACCTGCCTGGAGAGCTGCCACTCAGGATACTTACCATCCAGGCATTTAAGAAATATTGACACCTTTTGTATAGTTATAACTGGACATGGAACAACAGACCGGTTCCAAATAGAGAAAGGAGTTTGTCAAGGCTGTATATTGTCACCCTGCTTATTTCACTTATATGCAGAGTATATCATGTTAAACACTGGGCTGGATGAAGCAAAAGCCAGAATCAAGATTGCAGGGAGAAATATCAATAACCTCAGATATGCAGATGACACCACCCTTATGGCAGAAAGTGAAGAACTAAAGAACCTCTTGATGAAAATGAAAGAGGAGAGTGAAAAAGTAGGCTTAAAACTCAACATTCAGAAAACGAAGATCATGGCCTCTGGTCCCATCACTTCATGGCAAATAGATGGGGAAACAGTAGAAACAGTGGCAGACTTATTTTTTTGGGCTCCAAAGCCACTGCAGATGGTGACTGCAGCCATGAAATTAAAAGATGCTTTCTCCTTGGAAGAAAAGTTATGACCAAACTAGACAGCAATTAAAAAACAGAGACATTACTTTGCCAACAAAGGTCCATCTAGTCAAAGCTATGGTTTTTCCAGCAGTCATGTATAGATGTGAGAGTTGGACTATTAAGAAAGCTGAGCACCTAAGAATTGATGCTTTTGAAGTGTGGTGTTGGAGAAGACTCTTGAGAGTCCCTTGGACTGCAAGGAGATCCAACCAGTCCATTCTGAAGGAAATCAGTCCTGAATATTCATTGGAAGGACTGATGCTGAAGCTGAAACTCCAATACTTTGGCCTCCTGATGCAAATAACTGACTCATTTAAAAAGACTGATGCTGGGAAAGATTGAAGTGGGAGGAGAAGGGGATGGAGGATGGGGACAGAGGATGGAGACAGAGGATGAGATGGTTGGATGGCATCACTGACTCGATGGATGTGAGTCTGAGTGAACTCCAGGAGTTGGTGATGGACAGGGAGGCCTGGCATGCTGCAGTCTATGGGGTTGCAAAGAGTCAGACACGACTGAGCGACTGAACTGAACTTTATACAGTCAAGGTACATGCACATGGGTGTCTGTTTTAAGGCTTATGGTTCATGTTCACTATCTTAGGAAATAAAGTTATAACTTTTTCTTAAAATATTAGCTATAATTTATTTTTGAGACTTTCAACAGGGAAAGAAAGCCTACTTAACATCATTTCTGTGTGAAAGTGGTTTATTATTCAAATATTTGTTGGAAAGTTAATATTATGATTTATTTATAGAAATGCATAATAAAGGAAAGAATAATTTTTCTGTACTTGGCCAGTGGAGAAGCTCATATAAAAAAGAAGAAAATTATTTTGAGGAGTGCTCAGAATATCCAGTTTAAACAAATTCATGAGGCAATTACAGTAAAAAGATATTTTAGCTAACTCTTGTCTTGATTTGCATTATAATACTCAACTAAAAATTAAACTTTTTTTAAAGTAAATTAGAAATTTCAAATTTAACATATTCTAAATTTACAATAGAATTCTAGAATTCTTAAGACAGTCAAAATCTGCCTAAACGAGGACTTATAATCATGTGTCACAAGAAAAGCTGAACAATAGTAAATAATGACCTGCTTGCCTGCTAAGTCACTTCAGTAGTGTCCAACTCTTTGCAACCCTATAGGTAGCCTGCCAGGCTCCTCTGTCTATGGGATTCTCCAGGCAAGAATACTGGATGGGGTTGCCATGCCCTCCTTCAGGGATCTTCTGACCCACATCTCTTCCGTCTCCTGCATTGGCAGGTGGGTTATTTACCATTAGCGCCACCTGGGAAGCCCTCAAATAATGACATGGTAATAAATTTTTCCTTACTTGGCCTCTAAAAACCTCTTGACTCATTTATAATACGGGCAAAATAATAAGACTACTATAGAAGTTTATTATGAAGATTAAATTAAATAATATGTGTTTAGAACAGTAGCTGGCATGTATGGTAAAGTGTTCAATAAATGTAAGCTTACATTATATGGGGAGAAAAGCAAAAGATGGTTGTGCAGAAGGAACATAGTAAGTACCTAGGAAATTCTTTGCAGACAGAATGCACGTGGAGGTGGTTTTTATTCTATGCCTACCTACAAGGCTCTGTGGTTTCTGCCCATTATCCTAAGTACACTAAACTAAAAAGAAATTCGTAGGCTGCAGCTTGAGCTTTCTTTCATCAATTGCTCCACTTAGGATCAGGCCTTTTCACACAAAAGAAAAGGCTTTCTGGGTCCTCTTTCACTTCTCACAGTCTCTATGTGGATTGGGTGCCAAGAATTCTGTTCCAAACTGAATGGGCACAAATCAGACACATTTCTTGAGTCAGGCTGGAATTTAATTGTTTTTAATCAGAAACTTCTGAAAAGTGTACAGAATGAAGATTTCAATGGGATCTTTCCAGTGTTATGAAGTTCAACATAGAATAAAATTTTAAGTTTCAGTATGTGAATAGAGGGAACACCTCAGGATTGATTTCTCTAAAACAATTTTGAAAAAAGAAAAGAAAAAACTTTTATTACATTTTAATTTTAGCTTTAGTTCTGGGCTTTGAGGTAGTAATGAAAAAAAAAAAAAAAGACTAATGTCCTCAACTCAGCTTTGCACATATTGTTCTCCAATAAGTACAATGTAAAATTTGGCCAGCTCCTGATATGATTCCAATTACAAAATTTAGGATACAAGATATTACAGAAGTTCTTCTGAACCCAAGGTCTCCCCAGATGGAGGCTTTGAGGCAAAGGAAATCTAATGATATCTAAAGAGGAGATAGACTGAACAGCGTAAATTTGAACAGCATCAAAATGTCTAGGTTTTATCTTCCTTCAGCCCCTAAACAGATCCCTTTCCTTCATTGGCCCTTATTTTTTCATCTGTAGGAAAATGATTAGGTTAGCTCAGAGAATGTTAAATTAAGATCTTTGTCTGTTAGGTGGATCCTAAGTGGTATGATAATCACAAAATCCTATGCAAAATTTTGTGCACAGTAGATTTCTGGAGAGGAGGGCTATAGTTTTGCTTTCATCAGAGTCTCAAAAAAATCCAGGTGGCAGCCCTTGTAGAAGTCTCAACGAAGCTCTTCATCTCTTAAAATAAATAAATTTATGATCTTGGCAGTTAGGATTGTTAGGAAGCACATTAAAGACCTACATTTAAGATAGGCAAGACTGATCCATTTTCATTAATTGTAATTAATCCATTTTATTTAGTGAAAAATAAATATTTAAAATAAGCAGGCTGTCAATAAAAAAGGCATTATGAGAATCCAGAGGTCAACTTTCTTGCTCTATAAAAGCCATAGTACATAGCAAATATGTTTGTTTTTTTAATTTACTTATTTGGCTGCGTTAGGTCTTAGTTGTGGCACACGGGAGCTTTGTTGTGTCAGGCAAAATATTTTCATTGCAGTGTGTGAGCTCAGTAATCTTGGCTCACAGGCTTAGTTGCCCTGCTGCATGTGGGATTTTAGTTCCCCGATCAGGGAACAAACGGGAGTCCTCTGCTTTACAAGGTGGATCCTTAACCACTGGACTACCAGGGCAGTCCCGCAAATATGTTTTTATTTGTATTTTTGAAGTATAATTACATACAACAAAGTGCACAAATCTTACATGTACAGCTCAATGAATCTATACATATACAAACCTGCCCAGCGCCCCATAAGTCTCCCTCCTATTCCCCAAATATCACCTCTGCCAAACATAGTTACTGTTCTGACCTCTGTCATCACAGGTACGTTTTGCCTGTTCTAGAACTTTAGGTCGATGGCATCATACAGGATGTAAAACTGCTAGTCATATACCCTTCTGCTCTGTTGGGAAGCAGTATGGTGCCAGAGATAGAGGACAGACAATTTTGGAATCAGAGGCACAGTGCTTGAATCAGTCTTCATAGCTCACCCACTTTGCTATCTTGAACAAATGACTTAATCTTTTTAAAATTCTGTAAAAAAAAAAACAAAAACTGTAGTAATAAAAACCTGTCTGGTAAGTCTTATGCTGCTGCTGCTAAGTTGCTTTAGTCGTGTCCGACTCTGCGCAACCCCATAGACAGCAGCCCACCAGGCTCCCCCGTCCCTGGGATTCTCCAGGCAAGAACACTGGAGTGGGTTGTCATTTCCTTCTCCAATGCATGAAAGTGAAAAGTGAAAGTGAAGTCACTCAGTCGTGTCCGACTCTCAGCTACCCCACAGACTGCAGCCCACCAGGCTCCTCTGTCCATGGGATTTACCAGGCAAGAGTACTGGAGTGGGGTCCCATTGCCTTTTCCGGTTAGTCTTATGAGAGTAGCTTATTAAATACTTTATGTAAGGTGTCTGGCTCACTGAAGGGGCTCAAGTTTGTTTAATTTTCCTTTCTTTCTCTCTAGAAAATTTCTATTCCACCTTCTAGATCCTGGGTCTAGGAGTGCTTCCTAAAGGAGGCCTTTTCTAACTTCCTACCAAACAAAATTGCTATTTTCTTGGCTCTCTTTATTTCATTATTGTGCTTTGTATGTTCCTCTGCTGTAGCATTTAGCACAGTCTATTGTCAGACATGACAACAAAAACAACACTGTACCTATTTGTTGGTATTACTACAAGAATTTGAGAGTCTTGAGGTCAGGACTATGTAATTTCACCTGTATTTCACCAGTGCCCTTACTAATAAGAGAAGTTCAATAAATTTTTGTGGAATAAATGAATTCTGCTCTATTGGCATTCTTTTAGAAGTATGTACTGTAGATAGCAGAATTAACTTTGAAACTATTAAGAGAAAGAATGTGTAGATTTTGAGTTTGTTAAAATGTGTGTTTCAATGATCAGTGGCTTAAAAAACAAAGCAATACTTAGTATACATGGTACAGACAGTGTGTTACAGGTGCATTTCCATGAAAATAAGTGAAGTTTGGAACAATAAACAAATTACATGGAAAGGCTAACAAATGGAATGAGTTTGTAGCTTTTCCAAAGTTGGAAAACACAAGACAAAGGAATAGACTACAGGGCAATGAAGGAGCAACTTATACTGAATGGTCACACAATTAGAGGTATTTTGTTGGTTGTTTAATCTTTTATTAGTCTTTTGAGAAGGGAAGATATGGAAATTCCAG
>SJXQ01003346.1:386290-407645 GCA_006408695.1 Aepyceros melampus | reverse complement strand
CATATACACAATGGAGTATTACTCAGCTATTAAAAAGAATACATTTGAATCAGTTCTAATGAGGTGGATGACGCTGGAGCCGATTATACAGAGTGAAGTAAGCCAGAAAGAAAAACACCAATACAGTATACTTACACATATATATGGAATTTAGAATGATGGTAATGATAAACCTGTATGCAAGACAGCAAAAGAGACACCAGTTGTATAGAATGGCCTTTTGGACTCTGCGGGAGAGGGAGAGGGTGGGGTGGGTTAGCAGAGTGGCAATGTAACATGTGTGATATCATAAGTGAAACGAATCGCCAGTCCAGGTTTGATGCAGGATGCAGGATGCTTGGGACTGATGCACGGGGATAATCCAGAGAGAGGGTGTGGGGCGGGAGGGTGGAGGTGGGGTCGGGATTGGGAGTTCATGTACACTCATGGCTAATTCATGTCAATGTGTAACAAAACGAATACAGTATTGTAAAGCAAAACAAACAAAAAAATAAAAATTAATTAAAGAAAAAAAAAGAAAACACAACAAAATGGCTTTATGTCTATGTTTTCAATGGAAAATATTTACACAAGTATATTATATATATATGAAAGTTATATACTTATGGTCAATTTCTAAGCCAAAAACTGTAAATATTTATGTGGTAAAATATATTTTTTTATTATAATTTTTCTGTATTGTACCTCTTCTGGATAAATCATTATTTAATAAAGCTTCTCATATTTAGCTATTATAACAGTACATATTATGTTTTGTATAAAAGTCCTTTATTTCCTTAGTTTATTTTATCAGAAAAGGAATTTCTGAGGCAAAGGCCTTACATTTTATTTATTTATTTTTTGTTGTTTATTTATTTATTTTTTACTTTACAATATTGAGGATGAGGCCTTACATTTTAGAATTTTGAAGCATATTGTCACATTTGGCTTCCAATTTGTAATATCACTTACATATACAAAAGTGTCTGGGTCTCTCTTTCACACTGTTGGGATTATGGGTTCTGAAGGAATTCCACCCTTATTTTTCTGCTTGAGTTCTGAATCAACTAGGATTAGGCAAGTAAATGGAGATGAAAATACCAGTTTTATATAGAGGTATTGAAAACGTAGCTTTGAATATCCCATAAGAAAATCATGAGTTATATCTCTAGGTAGGCAGTGCTAGAAATCCACATCTACCCCACCACCTGGGACAGATCCTTTTGCTATATGACTTTGAAGAGTCTTAAATTTGTCTGTAGACAGTGCATGACAGGAAATGGAATAGGATGGATATAATATAGCATATTCTTGTTCAAAATCCACCCATCATGCCAAGAATAGGTAGGAGGCAAATCAGGAGTTGGCAGAACTAAAAGACTGAGAAAAATGTCCAAATCTTAGAAATAAAGCCTGACAGTCATTGCCTGTCTTTGCAATCTGATTATAAATAGGTTCATCCAAAAATTATTTAAAATACAGTGAAATATATAGATATTTGACTTTGCTATATATTCCAGACACTGTGAAGTACAATTTTATTATATGATGTTAACCAATCCAATATGTATTAGTATTAGGTATTTTCAGTTTCTAATAGATATTGAGCAGTAGTCTTTTGATCATATACTCATTCCTTTATTTCTCCTCTGGAACAGCAGACTTACCATCTTACTTGCCTTAATATTTAAATAAAAGAAAATATTTTGCAAGTGTTTATTGAATAATTGTATGTCTCATATTTTTTTTTAACTTCAGGAAAATTATTTCATAATAAAACATCCATTTGCAAAGAATATAAAGAGTAGGGACTATGCATTTCTTCCTAATATTTACCACATTCCTATCTTAATATCTTCTATTAATCAGATATGCTTACTCTTAAGCCTTATATCCCTCAAGTGAGAAAATCAGTTCTCTTTAAAATAGAACAAATTCTATCTCTCCAGTTTTATTTTCTCATTGTCAGTTCTTTTGAATATTTTTCTGGGCTTATGTAAACATCTTAGAATTTAGTCAAAATCAGGGTACTAAATAAATTACCAAGGCTACACTAAACCTGTAATTTAAAATTGATTAATAATTCCTAATATTTTCCAATACCATGTTTAGATATGTTATCTAATGCAAGACACCTAAGATCAAGCAAGATCATCACTTTACCGACAAATGTCTGTATAGTCAAAGCTATTGTTTTTCCAGTAGTCGTGTATGGATGTGAGAGCTGGACAATACAAAAGGCTGAGTGCCAAAGAATTGATGCCTTTGAACTGTGATGCTAGAGAAGACTCTGAAGAGTCCCTTGGACTGCAAGGAGATCAAACCAGTCAATCCTAGAGGAAATCAAACCTGAATATTTATTGGAAGAAGTGATACCAAAGCTTAGGTTCCAATACTTAGGCCACCTGATGTGAAGAGCTGACTCATTGGAAATGACCTTGATGATGGGAAAGATTGAAGGCAGGAGGAGAAGGGGACAACAGAAGATAAGATGGCTGGACAGCATCACCAACACAATGGACATGAGTTTGAGCAAACTCCAGGAAATAGTGAAGGACAGGAAAGCCTGGCATGCTGCAGTTCATGGTGTTGCGAAGAGTTGGACATGACTGAGTGACTGACTGAACAACAGCAAAGATCAAATGACAGTATGGATACTCTAGTAATAAAAGACCATAACTTAAAGATAAGTCAAATGTGGATGTTTAAAAACTCTCACAGGGTATAGGTTCTTATACTATATAGGTACAGAGTTCTTAGATTGTAGTCCTAATGTGCTGTTTTGTGAAACAAACTTCTCTAGAGTTAAAGTGTTAGTCACTAAGTCATGTCTGAGTCTTTGAACCCCATAGACTGTAGCCCACCAGGCTTCTCTGCCCATAGGACTCTCCAGGCAAGAATACTGGAATGGGCTGCCATGTCCTCTTCCAAGGGATCTTCCAGATCCAGGGATTGAATCTTGGTCTGCTGCATTGCAGGCAGATTCTTTTTCATCTATACTTCAATGGAAGTCCTAATTTTCTAACCCTAAATGTGTTAAAAGTATAAAGATGATTATAAATTCTTCTTCCCCAGTTTATAATTTTTTCAGCATCTGTTATTGGAAGATGTGGTTGATATACAAAAATATACATGTTTAATGTATACAATTGATGAGTTTGTACTTATGCTACATCAGCGAAACCATCACCATGATCAAGGTAGAGGACAGTCCATCAAAACTTTATTTTCAAGTAAAGGATAGTTAATGTTTGTGCAGAATTTGTTTGTTTGTTTGTTTTTTCAAAACCTAAAGCTCAACATTCAGAAAACTAAGATCATGCCATCCAGTCCCAACACTTCATGGCAAATAAACAGGAAAACTGTAGAAACAGTGGCTGAATTTATTTTGGGGGGCTCCAAAATCACTGCAGATGGAGACTGCAGCCATGAAATTAAAAGACGCTTACTCCTTGGAAGGAAAGTTATGAGCAACCTAGACAGCATATTCAAAAGCATAGATGTTACTTTGCTACAAAGGTCGGTTTAGTCAAGGCTATGGTTTTTCCATTAGTCATGTACGGATGTAGAGTTGGACTATAAGGAAAGCTGAGCGCTTAAGAATTGATGCTTTTGAACTGTGGTGTTGGAGAAGGCTCTTGAGAGTCCCTTGGACTGCAAGGAGATTCAACCAGTCCATCCAAAAGGAGATCAGTCCTGGGTGTTCATTGGAAGGACTGATGTTGAAGCTGAAACTCCAATACTTTGGCCACCTGATACAAAGAGCTGTCTCATTTGAAAAGACCCTGATGTTGGGAAAGATTGAGGGCAGGAGGAGAAGGGTATGACAGAGGATAAGATGGTTGGATGGCATCACCAACTCAATGGACATGAGTTTGGGTAAACTCCAGGAGTTGGTGATGGGCAGGGAGGCCGGGCATGCTACAGTCCATGGTGTCGCAAAGAGCTGGACACGGCTGAGTGACTGAACTGAACTGAAAGCCTGATGCAGTATTTTCTATATTGGATTCCTTCAAGAGTTTTAAAAAGGTGAGTCTAACTGCCTACTTTGAAAGATTCTGAAGTAATAATAAAGCAGGTAATTTGTTATATTGCACTATTCTTCATTCTAAGCTAAAGCAAATTTACTAAAAACCTTTTTAACAGTTATGCTGGAAGATATCAAATTTTCAGAAATATTTTTTTTTTTTAATTCTCTATATACTTAAACCCTTTAAGCTATTTTCACTATTTTAGACACTGTGTATTCAACCTTCCAATTTCCTCTTTATATTAATATCTATTCTTTGTTACTTATAGCATCATCAAGAATATGCCTTATTATGTTTCTTAGCTATAAAGAACAATTTTTTATTTTAGGTTTGATATACTGGTGATAAATTCACTTTTTTTTTTTTTCCTGGAAATTTCTGTTTCACTTTTTAAAAGTTTGACATATAACACATTACAATGAGGGCACATCACCAGGTCTTCCTGTTTCCCATAGCACTGATAAGAATCTCTTGTATACAGTGTTGTTTTTTTTTAATATATACATATGTTACTTGTGATAATATACCTAAGATTTTAATTGCTGATTATGCAGTGTATTTTACAAAGTGCATGTACCAATTATACTCCTGTGGAGAGTGTATAAGAATTCCAGTTTTTCACCATCTCATTTGGACTCTTTGCAGGTACCTACATGTCTGTTTGCAGTCATATGTTATTTTCATATACTTACTTCCCAAATATATATTTATTTGGCCAGACCATGCATGAGGCATACAGGATCTTAGTTCCCTGACCAGGGATTGAACCCTGGGCCCTCAGCAATGAAATTACAGAGTCTTAACCACTGGACCACCAGGGAAGTCCCAAAATATTTATTTATGTGAGGTACATGTTGAAGATATTTTGCTCATTTTCTTTGCTTTTCAAATCAGTTTTATTTGGATATAAATTATATATGATGAAATGCATTCATTTTAACTGTAATATTTGAGAAATTTTGAAAAATATAGCCATCCAAGTAATTACCACACCACAAGATATATAATGTCTCCCAAATCCCCAAAGCATTCTTCATCTTGCTTCCAGACAGTATATAGCTCACTTTGATCTCATTTAATCATTGACCTGCTTTTTGTCACTACAGGTTTGTTTTTCCCTTTCTAGAGTGTTAGAGTGTTAAATTTAGGGAACACAGTATGTACTGTTTTGTGTCTGATATCGCTCACTCAGCATAATGTTTTTGAAATTTTCTATCTTATTTGTTTTAGCAGTTTATACCTTTGCACAGTTGAGTGGTTTTTTAATTATATGAATAAACTAAAATATGTTTCTCTGTTTTTTGTTTTTTCACTTTAAAATATTGTATTGGTTTTGCCATACATCAACATGAATGTATTCTGTTTTTTTTTAAACAAGTATTTGACATATTTGAAATTTTGAGCTCTATGAGTCAAGTGGCTACAAAAAATCACGTATATCATTTTGAGGGATGTCAATTTCCATTTTTCTTAGGTATATAGGAGAGTAATAGCTGAGACATAGGGTAATTATGTTTAACTTTTTAAGAGTCTGCCAGAATGTTTTCCCAAGTGGTTGTGTCACTTCAAATACGCCAACCAGCACTGAATGATAGTTCCAGTTGCTCTCTGTCATAGTGACTTACATTGTCAGCCTGTATCTTAATTGTGGCCATTAGAGTGAATGTTTGACTCATTTCACTTTGCATATTCTAATGGTAATGATTTTGAGCTTCTTTCCAAGTTCCTATTAACTATTCATGTAATTCCTTTATGAAGTGTCTACTAAGTTTTCTTGTCATTTTTATCTGGTAATTATCATTTACCTGGTAGTTATAATTTATCTGGTAACTATACTGCTGTCTTAAACTCATCATTCAAAAAACTAAGAGCATGGCATCTGGTCCCATCACTTCATGCAAATAGATGGGGAAACCATAGAAACAGTGACAGATTTATCTTCCTGGGCTCCAAAATCACTGTGGATGGTGATTGTAGCCATGAAATTAAAAGATGCTTGCTTCTTGGAAGAAAAGCTATGGCAAATCTAGACAGTGTGATAAAAAGCAAAGATTCGCTTTGCCAACAAATGTCTGGATAGTCAAAGCTATGGTTTTTCTAGTAGTTATGTGACACGAGAGTTGCATCATAAAGCTGAAGAATTGATGCTTTTGAACTGTGGTGCTGGAGGAGACTCTTGAGAGTCCCTTGGACTGCAAGGAGGTCAAATCAGTCAGTCCTAAAGGAAATAAACCCTGAAAATTCACTGGAAGTATGGATGGTGAAACTGAAGCTCCAACACTTTGGCCACCTGATGCAAAGAGCTGATTTAAAAAGGCCCTGATCTTGGGAAGGATTGAAGGCAGGAGGAGAAGGGGGCTATGGAGGATGAGGTGGTTGGATGGCATCATTGACTCAATGGACATAGGTTTGAGTCAACTCCAGGAGATGGTGAAGGACAGGGAAGCGTAGTATGCTATAGTCCATGGAGTCACAGAGCTGGACACGACTGAATGACTGAACAAAAACAACAACAATTATCATTGAGCTTTGATAGTAAATTGTTAAGGATGTTTGCATGTGTCATCATAAGGAGTGCTGATCTACAATTTTATTCTTGTAATTTCTTGGTCTGGTGTATTTGTATCAAGTTTATATGGATTTCATAAAGATTGAAAAGTGTTATCTTTTGTGTGTTCTGTAACAATTTTCATGGAATGTATTATTTATCTTTTTGATAGTATTCATCCACATGATTTTGAGTCAACATGATTTTGGAGTTTTCTTTTTGAAAAGCTTTTTAGATATTAATTTAATTTCTGAAACAGAAAGAAAGGTACTAAAAGAAAGATTCTCTATTTATTTTTGAGTTAGGTTTGTCATATTTATCTTTCAAGTAGCTTTTCTATTTCATCTAAGATATTAACAAGATTGGTTTAACATTGCCAATAATCATCTCTTATTAATATGTTAACATCTGGAAGCTCAATAGACTGACCATAACTAGACATATTTTGGTGATGATTTTACCATGTATAACAGTATGGAGTCATTGTGCATTTGAAGGTAATTAATAGTGTATATTAATAAAAAAGGAAGACTTCTCTATGCCAATAATATAAAATATCTGGGACTATAATTTAAAAGAAGTAAAAGGAATGACTTAAACATGATAGGTCTGGTTAAAGAATTAAAAGTGATATATTTTGTTCTTCATAGAGCAATGTTCAATAATTCTTCAGTAAATGAATAGAAGGGAAAATTAATGATTAAGTGGCTCTGAAGTCAACCTGATTGGTCTACAAGCTCAAAAAATATGAAATTCTCTCTTAAATTTGTGAAAATGAGATAGATGTGCACCTTTGGAACTGGCTTATTGATAGGTACATTTTACTTTCTTAAGAGAAATGCAATTTTTTTGAGTGAGTCATTAAAGGATTGTTTAACTTGCTTATTCCTCAGAGTATATATAAAAGGGTTCAACATTGGTGATATGGAAGAAATAAGCAATGATACACCTTTGTTAATATTTATCTCTTCTTTTGCAGATGGTTTGATATAGATGAAAATACAACTGCCATAAGAGATGGAAAGTACAATCATGTGGGAAGAACATGTAGAAAAAGCTTTTTTTCTTTGTTGA
This sequence comes from Aepyceros melampus, assembly GCA_006408695.1. Lineage (NCBI taxonomy): Eukaryota > Metazoa > Chordata > Mammalia > Artiodactyla > Bovidae > Aepyceros > Aepyceros melampus. The sequence goes on along the minus strand of SJXQ01003346.1, from coordinate 400,013 downwards.
AGAGAAGGGAATTTTATAATTGTCCTTATGATGTAAATGTAGGAGAGAACTACACAAAGAAGAGTGATGATGAGAATCAGTACGGAACAGGCTATAACCATCTGCTCAATTAACCATGTGTCTGAGCATGAGATCTTCAGGAGAGGTGATACATCACAGGCAAAATGGTCAATGATGTTTGAATCACAGAATTCCAGATGAAAATCTAAGCTGAGTGGTGGGAGGATAGTCATAAGTGCTGCCATCCAGCAGCAGATGACCATTGTTTTGCACAATTTGTTGCTCATTATGGTCATATAATGCAAGGGTTTGCAGATGGCCATGTAACGATCATATGACATGGTTGCCAAGAGAAAAAATTCAGTTACCCCAAAAAGATCAGTTAAAAATAGTTGTATGAAACATGACTTATAGGTAATCACTCTGTCTCCAGTTGATATATTGTAGAGGAATCTTGGAATACAGGTGGTTGTAACAAGATTTCTAAGAAAGAGAAATTTTGGAGAAAAAAATACATGGGCGTTTTAAGGTGTGGATCCATCAAGGTTAGAGTAATGATGGTCAGATTTCCAGTTATACTCAAAATGTAGGTGATAAATAGAAAAATAAAGAGCAAAATCTGCAACTGAGGATCGTCTGTCAGTCCCAGAAGGATGAATACTGTTACTGCGGTGTGATTTCTCATTATTGACTCCTGGATTTTGCCAAACCTACCTGTAAATGTCAGAGAGATTTGAACTGCAGAATTCAATGATGAAAACAGCTAATGATGAGAACTCTCTTGGTTATTTGACTCATCCAATATCCATGGGCTTTACTTGTTGATGTAAGGAATACATTTCTTGTTTTACGTGAGCTGAGTTTCCCCATCTATTTGTACCTAATGATCAAGTGAAACTTTTAAATATGTTTTAATTGCTGAATTACAACTTAACTTTTCTTTTAGTAAACTCCTAAGTTAATTTATAATTAATTAAGCATTTAATTTTTAGCCTGGATGGTATATTAATTACATTAATTTTTCATTTTGTATATTACAGATATTTTTATAAGGCCAAATGTTTCCTTTAACTCATAAGTAAATTTAAAAATGTATTAACTTCAATTTCATTCCTTTGCTTTAGAATTTGGGAAATGTTAAAATCCTAAAATAGAATTTTGTGTGCTCACTCAGTTGTGTCTGACTCTTTGTGACCCTATGAACTGTAGCCCAGCAAGCTTCTCTGTCCATGAAATTTTCCAGGCAAGAATACTGGAATGGCTTTCCATTTCCTCCTCCAGAAGATATTCCCAGCCCAGGGATTGAACCTATGTCTCTGAGTCTCCTGTATTGGCAGGCAGGTTGTTTACCACTGTGCCACCTGGGATTTTAAACTTTCAGTTTTTTCTAAAACTTAATTGTTGCTTTCTAAAGATTGAGAATTCATTATAATGGCAAAATATGTCTTTATTCTAAAGCATTTACATTTGTAATCTTAAATTTCTAGTCTAAGCTTACTACCTGTATCTTGGATCTTCTCATTGCATAACACTGTGTAGTACAGTCTGCCTATTTTGTTACACCCGTCATCACATTGTGAGGTAAGGCTGAGTGCAATGAATGAACTGCTGAAGGATTTAAAAGGTGTACTCTGATGCTTTCATTTAACACTCAGATTGAAGCACATTTATATGCTCTATTATGGTTAAAAAGTCAACGCAAAAGTTGATAAATATCCTCACCATGAAACTCTCTTTCCTCCAATTTCATTTCTTTCAAGTCCACATTTTTGCCTTTACCTTTTCATGTTGCATTTATTTCTGAGACACTTACTGTCTGGATTTGAACCTTAGCAGCCATTGTAAAGCACTCCATCATGTATCTTCCTGGGACTTACTTCAGTCTAAGTCATATATCCACATAATTAAATATAATCATAATACTACATGCCTTAGAAAGCATCACTATGAACAAAGCTAGTGGAGGTGATGGAATTCCAGTTAAGCTATTTCAAATACTGAATGATGATGCTGTTAAAGCACTGCAGTCAATATGACAGTAAATTTGGAAAACTCAGCAGTGGCCACAGCACTGGAAAAGGTCAGTTTTCATTCTAATCCAAAAGAAAAGCAATGCCAAAGAATGATCAAACTACTACCCAATTGTGTGCATCTCCCATGCTAGCAAAGTAAAGCTCCAAATTCTCCAAGCCAGGCTTCAACAGTACGTGAACCATGAAATTCCAGATGTTCAAGCTGTATTTAGAAAAGGCAGAGGAACCAGATATCAAATTGCTGACATCCGTTAGGTCATAGAAAAAGTAAGAGAGTTCCAGAAAAACATCTGTTTCTGCTTTATTGATTATGCCAAATCCTTTGACTGTGTAGCTCATGACAAACTGTAGAAAATTCTTCAAGAGATAGGAATGCCAGACTACCTTACCTGCCTCCTGAGAAGTCTGTATGCAGGTCAACAAGCAACAGGTAGAACATTCCAATATTACAAGCAACAGTTAGAACATTCCAACATTTCAGACATGAATGACAGGCTGGTTCCAAATTGAGAAGGAGTATGTCAAGTCTGTATATTGTTGCTCTGCTGTTTAACTTATATGCAGGTAACATCATGCGGAATGCCAGGCTGGATGAAGCACAAGCAGTAGACAAGATTGCCAGAGAAGTATCAATAACCTCAGATACACAGATGACATCACACTTCTGGCAGAAAGAGAAGAGGAACTAGAGAGCCTCTTGATGAAAGAGAAAGAGGAGAGTGATAAAGCTGGCTTAAAACTCAACATTGAAAGCACAAAGATCATGGCTTCTGGTCCCCTCACTCCATAGCAAATAGATGGAGAAACAATGGAAACAGTGACAGACTTTATTTTCTTGGGCTTCAAAATTAATGCAGATGGTGACTACAACGATGAAATTAAAAGATTCTTTCTCCTTGTAAGAAAAGTTTTGACCAATCTAGACAGCATATTAAAAATCAGAGACATTACATAGCTGACAAAGGTCAATATAGTCAAAGTTATGGTTGGATGGCATCACCAACTTGATGGACATGATTTTGAGTAAGCTCCAGGAGTTGGTGATGGACACGGATGCCTGGCAAGCTGCAGCCCAGTTCAGTTTTGTTGCTCAGTCATGTCTGACTGTTTGTGACCCCATGGAATGCAGCACACCAGGTTTCCCTGACCATCACCAACTCCTGGAGTTTACTCAAACTCATGTTCATTGTGTCTTGATGCCATCCAACCATCTTATCCTCTGTTGTCCCCTTCTCCGTCTGCCTTCAATCTTTCCTAGCATCAGGGTGTTTTCCAATGAGTCAGTTCTTTGCGTCAGGTGGCCAAAGTGTTGGAGTTTCACTCCATCATCAGTCCTTCCAATGAATATTCAGGACTGATTTTCTTTAGGATAGACTGGTTGGATCTCCTTGCAGTCTAAGGGACTCTTAAGTGTCTTCTCCAACACCACAGTTTAAAAGCATTAATCTATGGCACTCAGCTTTATTCACAGGCCAACTCTCACATCCATATATGACTACTGGAAAAACATAACCTTGACTAGATGGACCTTTGTTGGCAAAATAATGTCTCTGATTTTTAATATGCTGTCTAGGTTGGTCACAACTTTTCTTCCAGGGAGTAAGTGTGCTGCAGTCCAAGGGGTCATAAAGAGTTGGATATGACTGAGCAACTGAACTGAACTGAATTGATAATACTATATACTTATGTTTCTTTCTATGTTCCATGTAATTTTCTATTACATAAGTTATCTATATAATAGTTAGAACATCTTATGAAGTAGGAGATATATTAAGGTGTTAGCCACTAAGTTATGTCCAACTGTTTGAAACCCCATGGACTATAATCCACCAGGCACCTCTGTTCATGGGATTCTCCAAGCAAGAATACTGGAGTGGGTTGCCATTTCCTTATACATGGATATATTATTTCCACTTTAAAAGTGGAAGAACTGAGACACAGAGAGGTCAAGTTTATTTTCAAGATTTTCTAATATTAAGTAGCCACACAGAGCAACTCCAGAGTCCCAGGCTTGAATCACTGCATTCTGATTATTGGTGCACATTTACCTGAATATCTTGGTTTCCTGAACAGTATTTGTATTGCTAATATTTAAAAAAAAGATAGTGTTACTATAATATTTATTATCAAACAAATGTAACTTGAGAAGTAAAGAGAGGCAGTTATAATAATTATGTTGTTACAACTGGTATAAATGGGCTATTTAGAACAAAAACTAAATGTATGCCACTCAGTTTATAAACAACCACTCAGTTCATGTATAATACCAGAACTGATGGAGATTACAAAGTGCAACTGGCTAATTTTCCATTTTATTCCTTTTCCTGTTAATATGTTGATCCTTCCATGTTTGCTCAATATTTCTCTCCAGAAATACTAAGGCTGAAGACTAAGGACTGTATTACTCTGGGTTAAGATCAATCTAGGTGAGAGTTACTTTTCATATGTTCTCCATTTCATTGATAGATAATTATAGCTTTCTAAGGACGGAAATGGTATGGACCTAACAGAAGCAGAAGATATTAACAAGGTTGGCAAGAATACACAGAAGAACTGTACAAAAAAGAGTTTCACAACCCAGATAATCACGATGTTGTGATCACTCACCTGGAGCCAGACATCCTGGAATGTGAAGTCAAGTGGGCCTTAGAAAGCACCACTACGAACAAAGCTAGTGGAGATGATGGAATTCCAGTGGAGCTATTTCAAATCCTGAAAGATGATGCTGTGAAAGTGCTGCACTCAACATGCCAGCAAATTTGGAAAACTCAGCAATGGCCACAGGACTAGAAATGGTCAGTTTTCATTCCAATCCCAAAGAAGGATAATGCCAAAGAATGCTCCAACTACCACACAATTGCACTCATCTCACATGCTAGTAAAGGAATGCTCAAAATTCTCCAAGCTAGGCTTCAACAATACGTGAACTGTGAACATCCTGATGTTCAAGCTGGTTTTAGAAAAGGCAGAGGAACCAGAGATCAAATTGCCAACATCCGCTGGATCATCAAAAAAGCAAGAGAGTTCCAGAAAAAATCTATTTCTGCTTTATTGACTATACTGAAGCCTTTGACTGTGTGGATCACAATAAATTGTGGAAAATTCTGAAAAAGATGGGAATACCAGACAACCTGACCTGCCTTTTGAGAAACCTATAGGTAGGGTCAGGAAGCAACAGTTAGAACTGGACATGGAACAACAGACTGGTTCCAAATACGAAAAAGAGTACGTCAAGGCTGTATATTGTCACCCTGCTTAGTTAACTTATATGCAGAGTACATCATGAGAAACGCGGGCTGGGGGAAGCACAAGCTGGAATCAAGATTGCTGGGAGAAATATCAGTAACCTCAGATATGCAGATGACACCACCCTTATGGCAGAAAGTAAAGAGGAGCTAAAAAGCCTCTTGATGAAAGTGGAAAGGAGAGTGAAAAAGTTGGCTTAAAGCTCAACATTCAGAAAACGAAGATCATGGCATCTGGTCCCATCACTTCATGGGAAATAGATGGGGAAACAGTGGAAACAGTGTCAGACTTTATTTTGGGGGGCTCCNTGCTTTTTCCATGATCCAGCGGATGTTGGCAATTTGATCTCTGGTTCCTCTGCCTTTTCTAAAACCAGCTTGAACATCAGGGAGTTCACGGTTCACGTATTGCTGAAGTCTGGCTTGGAGAATTTTGAGCATTACTTTACTAGCATGTGAGATGAGTGCAATTGTGCGGTAGTTTGAGCATTCTTTGGCATTGCCTTTCTTTGGGATTGGAATGAAAACTGACCTTTTTCAGTCCTGTGGCCACAGCTGAGTTTTCCAGATTTGCTGGCAAATTGAGTGCAGCACTTTCACAGCATCATCTTTCAGGATTTGAAACAGCTCAACTGGAATTCCATCACCTCCAAGACTAGAGATCTCTTCAAGAAAATTAGAGATACCAAGGGAACATTTCATGCAAAGATGGGCTCAATAAAGGACAGAAATGGTCTGGACCTAACAGAAGCAGAAGATATTAAGAAGAGGTGGCAAGAATACACGGAAGAACTGTAGAAAAAAGATCTTCACGACCCAGATAATCATGATGATGTGATGACTAATCTAGAGCCAGACATCTTGATTGCTAGAGTTACTATTTAAATTTATTCTGCATGACAGTAGAGAGACTACTCTTTCATTTTTTTAAAAAATGTGTTCAGATCGTACTATGTTCTGGTGCTATTCTGTTCCCTGAGAATAGTAAAAGATTGTTTAAATGGATTAACAGACTTGCCCCATAGTTAAACAGTTATAAGCCTTTCATCCAGGATGCCTTCCCGAGGGATCTGTCTTTATTCTCTGAAACATTTAATTCCAAAGGTGGCACTAACGAATCTGCCTGCCATCGCAGGAGCTGTGAGAGAGGCAGGTTTGATCCCTGTGGCGGGAAGATCCCCTGGAGGAGGGCCTGGAAACCCACTCCAGTATTCTTGCCTGGAGAAGCGTGTGGACAGAGGAGCCTGGTGTGTTATAGTCCATAGGGTTGCAGAGAGTCGATGCAACTTAGCAGAGCGTGGCACATGTTGCCATCTTAACCAGGAGGGTTAGAAATTAGGCACATTTTCTTTCCAGAATAGAGATTGGGAAATTTATGCTTAGTTGTGCTCAGCTGCTCAGTCGTGTCCGACTCTCTGCCATCCCATGGACTGTAGCCCAGCAGAATCCATGGGATTCTCCAAGCAAAAATTCTGGAGTGAGTTACCATGCCCTCCTCCAGGAGATCCTCCCAACCCTAGGATCGAACCCAGGTCTCCCACATTGCGGGCGGATTCTTTACAGTCTGGCCGACAGGGAAGCCCAGGAATGCTGGAGTGGGTAGCCCATCCCTTCTTCAGAGGATCTTCCTGACCCAGAAGTCAAGCCAATGTCTGCTGCCTCGCAGGTGGATTCTTTACTAGCTGAGCTGTAACTACCCCTGCCCCAGTTCATTTGCTCTCCCAGTGGCGTGACTGCTTTCTGACCCTGAGAGGGAGATGACTTCCCTTACTTGGACTGCTCCTCTCACAGCCCTCTTGTGTGGTGAACTCTTTTCCTCCCATCTCCTTTTCTACCTAGCATGCTATAACTCTCAGTGCAATGCTCTGCAGTGGGAAAACTTGGAGAAAAGCGGGGTTGGGGGCGGTTTAGGGAAAAGCAACTTCTGTCTTTGAATTAAATGTCTAATTAAGAGAAAAGTTGATGAATCTTGAGTAATATTTTTTATTTTTATTATTTACATTATTCTGTTGGAGTTATTACAGTGAGCAAGAGTGAGGATATACGCTGAAAAAATCTGAACTAAAATACGGTTAAAGTGAGGGAATGTCATTAAACATGGGGAGTTTTAAGTGTCTTACAAAAATGAGTAGGGGAAATGTAGTTTCCTTTTAAATGTCACACAAGCAATAAATGCTGTAAGTGATAAGAGATTATTCAGTGCTTTAAACTGTGCTCTGTGTCCCTCGTACTGACCCCACCCGACTCTGTTCTCTTGCAGCCTCCTCCTTCGCCATGCCTCTCCTGAGCCCTCCCGTCCTCTTTGACAGATTGTTCAGCATTCTCCTTTCCTCGATGTCGACCTACCTACTTCAAGTACAGGGTATAAAGTGTTTTAAGATTTTAATTTTTGGTAGCAGGTTTTAAATGATATACTGACCTTTCTCGAAGTTATTTAACCTCTGGAAATGAAAAACATGTGAATCTTGAGGAATACATTGCAAACATTTTTACTCTGTGAGAAACGTCTATGCCTTTATCTGTTCTCTGCAGTTTTCTTTGTCGTGCCGTTTTCAGAGTATTACCTATTGTCTTGTGTTTCTGTTTATTTCCTGAAGTTGCTAAAATATTGCTTACATACAGTGTTAGAAAGTTCTGATAGATTGTAGAGGAATTTTAAATCTCAAACAATAACATAAAAATTTTAGTTTTTGTTGCTTTCCTTTCATGCACTGTAAATTATGTTTTGATTTGTTCATTCTTTTTTGAATACATTTTCTTCTATATTTACCCTTAAATATGTCGTAGTCCAAATATTCCTTTTGATTCAGAAACCTTTTAGAATATTTTCTTAAAAGTTAGAGAATACATTTTCATTGAAGACTGAAATTTTCTTATAAAACCAAAAAAGAATAGCTTGATTTGTGTTAGTCTGAAGCATTCTCTAGAAATCAGTGAGAACAATGATACTCTCCTTGTCTGCTTTGAGGAAAAGAGTTCTTCATTTGCTTTCGAATTTTATTTCATCTTTACTTAAATTCTGATGGGGGCAAAAAATATGCACATTACGCAGTTTCACAATTCAGTCCAAATACAGGATCTTAATCTCAATTAGAATAAACCTCGGGACTCCCCGATGTGCTATCAACAGATGACCATCTGTCATAGTTTATATATGATTCTGTAAAGCCATTTTGTGTTCAAGACTTGGCTTCATTTTGTGGGAAGCCTAATATCTCCTATTTCAAGATTAGAGGGATGTTCTCAAAATCTTTTCCTAGTAGACCCTAACATCCTAAGTGATCTGGAACCCAGGAGTTCCCATAGCCTCCTTCTCTTAATAAGTTCCCCACACCTGTCTTTTCATTTCTCCCCCAGAACCTGATCTGGGTGTATTGTGAAGATGTAATATGAACAACACGGACATGTTCACCAGTCACCTTGACTTGAGGCTTAAATTTTCAATTTTCAAATAAAACTTGAAGTCTATCAGCGTATAAACATAATGAGACTTAATGCTCTTCGCTCTTTTCTCCTTTATTGGTGAAATTTCAGGATAAACAGTTCAGTTATAATCAGAATCCATTAAAGTGCATCTGAATTAGAATATGCACAGCTTTTAGTCTAGATTGAAAAAGTAGAAGATAAAATCGTTTCTAACCCTCCTTTTGGGACAACACACAAGTTTCATTATGATCACACTCGGAGGCTGTCTTTAGGAGGTGGATGTTTGAGTGTTCAGAATATGTGCCTGCTCCTACAGAGTCACTTAAAGATCAATCAGCCCTTTTCTTTTTTGAGCCTTTAAATTCTAAAGCAATGCAAATCTTTTAATCTAAATATTTAAAGAAATGTATTATAGATTCAAAAATACAAACAAATCTAGAAATAGATTTAGTTTCCTGAATTAGAAATGAAGGAAGGAAGAGTAATTAAAGTTGAATTTTAAGTCAAAAATATTTCATAGTGTGGAGTGAGTTAATCATATGACTTATATTAGGGAACATATTAGTGTTTTATCTTTTATTTAAAAAAATTTTTAGTATAGTATTTTAAATTATCAATTTCATTGTCAAAAGATACCAAAGCAGATTATCATAAGCATGTTTAATTAAAAAAAATCTAGAAAGTGAAAAATCACATCTGAAATCAGAATACTAATGATGTAATGTGTGACCTTATTAATGAATGTATTAAGAAATATATTTTGCAACATCAGAAAGTACCTTTGCAAAAAACAATTAAAACAGAGATAGCTGAAACAGGAGTCTAATAATTTCAGTTAATACATTTTTCAATGGCAAGTCAGTTTTGCAAAACATAGTCCACCTGTTACTGTTCCACATCACTATTTAGGAAAACCTAGAGGGTTCTCTACCCACTCCAGTGTTCTTGACTAGAAAACCCCAGGGGAGCCTATGGGCTGCCGTCTATGGGGTCACACAGAGTCAGACACGGCTGACGTGACTTAACAGCAGCAGCAGAAGGTTCTCTATGTAAATAGTGTGAATAGTCAGAATTATAGGATATTTAAAAGAAATACAGCTTTATTACTTTACAAAAGTACAGTAATAGAAATTCTAAATTCTAACAATGCATCCTTGATTAAGTAAATAAAGAAGATTCATTTTTAATCAGCATTTGATTACTTTTATGCAAATGGAAGCTATTGTAACACTTGAAAATAGTTTTCTTAAGTTGGTTAAACATGTTCTTCTAAAATGTTGATTATCCCTTTGCTTAACAAAGTGTAATATAAACTGAATGTCTTTTCAGCCCTGTTCAGTTGTCCCAGAGACCAAACTAAACAGATCCTAACTTAGTCTAACTTAGTAAGTACACTGTGAGCCCTTAATGACATTTTATTGGTATTTCAGTTTATTAATTCAGATACAGAGACTTTATATGCGATATTGGCTATCTGAAGAAATTATTTCTAAAGAAATAAACTCTCATAAGAAGATTGTCTTTATCAGATTTATTCACCTACATTTTAAAAATTGTATTTAATAGTTTTGAAAAGAAGTAAATCTGTAGCGCTATTTGTTGAGCTATGGAATTTCTGTTTTTATGTATTAGGAAGAATAATTTAACATGTAAGTACAAATATTTTTTAAGATCATGTCTTTTTTATCCTCAAACTACACCTTGATTCAATTAGTCAACAGTTGTTTTTCTTCACGTTTCTAGTATCCTGAACACTAAACAGACATACGGATAGAATAATTAGTATACCCCAGGCCTGTAACAGTTGTAAAGTTCTATAAAATGTGGACTCTATTTTACAATGTTAGGCAATTATAAAATGCAGCAATTCAGTTCAGTTCAGTCGCTCAGGCGTGTCCAACTCTTTGCGACCCCAAGGACTGCAGCACGCCAGGCCTCCCTGTCCACCAACTCCTGTAGTTTCCTCAAACTCATGTCCATTGAGTCAGTGATGCATCCAACCATCTCATCCTCTGTTGTCCCCTTCTCCTCCTGCCTTCAATCTTTCCCAGCATCAGGGTCTTTTCAAATGAGTCAGGTATTTGCATCAGGAGGCCAAAGTATTGCAGTTTCAGCTTCAACACCAGTCCTTCCAGTGAACACTCAGGAGTGAGCTCCTTTAGGATGGACTGGCTGGATCTCCTTGCTGTCCAAGGAACTCTCAAGAGTCTTCAACAACACAGTTCAAAAGCATCAATTCTTCAGGGCTCAGCTTTCTTTATAGTCCAACTCTCACATCCATACATGACCACTGGAAAAACCATAGCCTTGACTAGATGGACTTTTGTTGGCAAAGTAATGTCTCTGCTGTTTAATATGCTGTCTAGGTTGGTCATAACTTTCCTTCCAAGAAGTAACCATCTTTTAATTTCATGGCTGCAGTCACCATCTGCAGTGATTTTGGAGCCCTCCAAAAACAAAGTTTGCCACTGTTTCCACATCTATTTGCCATGAAGTGATGGGACCAGATGCCATGATCTTCGTTTTCTGAATGTTGAGCTTTAAGCCGACGTTTTCACTCTCCTCTTTCACCTTCATCAAGAGACTTTTTAGTTCCTCTACACTTTCTGCCCTAAGGGTGGTGTCATGTGCAGATCTGAGGTTATGGATATTTCTCCTGTCAATGTTGATTCCAGCTTGTGCTGCATCCAGCCCAGCATTTCTCATGCTGTACTCTGCAATTAAATTATCATAAGTTTATTGTGAATAATATGATACAAAGAATGACTAGAGAAAGGGATTGAATTGGTGCCATCAGGGACTTAGGTGAAAATTGAACTATATTTTCAAGAATGGCTAGGATGCAGGCATTCTAAATCTTTCCTTTTCAATTATTTTTTTTAATCACTGTAAACATCGTACAATCACATTTTGCAAAGTAGAGATAAGGAAGAAAATTATATACTAACCCTACCCCTCCTCTCGTTGTTCTGGCTATTTCCTTCCAGTCTTAGCTCTGTACTTATCTTTTTAATAAGTATTAATGATAGTCCATGTACTATTTTGTATCTTTATTTTCTACTTAATTTTAGAAGCATTTTCCCAGGTAGTTCATAGGCTTCCTAAGAATCATTTTAATAGATTTTTAATATTATGTAATATGGCTACTCCTTGATGCTTTTATTATTCCCCTATTTTTGGTCACTTTATTTCTAATTCTTAGTATCATAAATAATATTTTGAGTTATATATTTTGCATAAGCTCTTACATAGTTATTAATAGATTATTTTCTTTGCTCACTTCTCAGCTGTATTATAAGTGGGCCCTAGAATATGAGCTTTTTGTTTTTTTGCTTTTGTCTTAAGAACAGCCCCAGTTTATAATATTACCAACAGCCTGTGAGGGGACGCACTTCATCATATCTGTCACAGTGTTTCTACTTTAATTTGTAAATAAGAATATCAAAAGCTATTTTAGTCGGCCGAAAACAGTACAGCTTTGTGTATTTTCTGCACTTGTTTCACTGGTAATGTTTTCTCACATATGTACTGTCTGTTCGTATCCTTGGATGCTCTAACCCTTATATACCGAGTGATTTATATATGCTTTCTCAGAGCTGAATGTTTTCATCTGCCCAGTTTTCAGGATTCTGTTTTACGATTGGTGGTCAAATTTAAAGGGTTTTGGTTTTCTTGCTTTCCCTTGTTTAGGAAATAGTACCATATGGATTAGAGTTTGGTAGTTGAAAAAGTTGAATGAGAAATACAGGTGGTTGTTTTGTTTCTATTTGGTTTGCTTAATTTTGTGTTGTAACTTCCACCCGGTTAAGTAGCTCATCAACAAGGGCTTCTGAGCTGGACCTGTATGGTGAGGAGACTGGCGCAGGCAGAGACGTTGCAGACCAATGGGGAAGGCGTTCGTAAGCGTGAGATGTATGAGCATCTGTGTGTCAGAGCAGCCGTGTGAGATGTATGAGCATCTGTGTGTCAGAGCAGCCGTGTGAGATGTATGAGCATCTGTGTGTCAGAGCAGCCGTGTGAGATGTATGAGCATCTGTTCTCAGATGTCTCAGAGCACTATGATAACTGCCATCGTGTGTAGAGTGTCTGGGATCACAGAAATGAAGCCCGCCTTGAACCAGGGCAGGAGAGGACTAGGAAAAGCGTCTTACACTGTTATCCCATGGACATCTCTCCTTTGTCCACATCATAATTTCCACATTATACACCAGCCTCCAGAAGTACTGTACATTATTTAATCAAGCTCCCCTGTGAATATTAGCTTGTTTTCTTTTTTTTTTTTTTCCGTAAACATATTACAACGAATGTCTTCATATGGGAATCATGGTGCACATGTCTGATTATTTTCTCAGGGTGAATTCCTAGAAGGAACATTGTTAGATTATACTATGTGAATAGTTTTGAGGTTCTTGAGGCATAGTACTAGATTGCCTTACAGGAAGTATTTATTATACTTTTATAATTATTCTTTCATTATACTTATATCTGGATTATTTTTTTAACATGAGTAAATATTTTAAGTGGCTGTGGAATCTATTTTTTAATTTCTATATCAGTTATCAGTAAAGTCAAACATATTTTAATGTATTTAAAGGCCCTTTTTTTCTTTTTGAGAGGTTTGTATTCCTGTATTATACCCATTTTTTAAAACATTTCAAATGTTCATCTTGCTGTTCTCTTTATATTAATGATTTTCACCTTTGTCTGATGTTTTATTTTTTTGTGTACTTCTGTCATCTATCTTATGAATGACTTCAGTCTCTCTCTACTATTTTAAACATGTAATGGTCTCAAGTTGTGATAAATTTCAAAAAAGATGGTGTTGGAGTTGATATTTAAATGCAGCTTTCTTTTCCTATTTCTTCCTCTGGAAAACCTAAAAAAATTAAATATTGTGATAATGTAACTTAGAAGTATTATCAAAATTGTTTTACCTTGCATTTGTATTTGTTTAATTTTTTCTTTTCGTTTCTGCCCTCTCACTCCCACCCCCACCCCCACCCCCTCAGGCATGAAGCT
>SJXQ01003346.1:364903-386042 GCA_006408695.1 Aepyceros melampus | reverse complement strand
ACACATGGAACAAGAAACCCTGCAGCAGTCTGTTGTTTCCTGTAAACAGAAGGTAGCTTGTCAAAATCGTTCTTGCATTTGAGAAAACTAAAATATTCCCTATTCTAATCCCATGAGGAAGCTGCAGTGTTATTTCATCAAAAATTCTACTTAAGACTTCCATGGCTGTCCAGTGGTTGAGACTTTGCACTTCCAATGCAGGGGGCATGGATCTGATCCCTGGTTGGGGAACTAAGATTTCCACATGCCACACAGCACAGCCAGAACAAAAAGTTCTGCTTAAAAATGTGTACTACTTAACATATTAATAATTAAGTTAATAATTAAGTCAAACAGTTTGTAAGGAAATTTTCACTTAGAAAAGCATGATTTTATTGTTTTATAAACATATGGGTTGGGCTTTTCTTAAGGATTGTTTGTGACTCTCTGATGTAAAAAGCCATTAGTATAAGTGAAAGAATAGAGGGCAAAGGATGTTATTTATCTTGTTTCCCTTTGTTTTCACATTTAATTTTTCTTTCCTTCAATTTATTTTTGTTGGAAGAATATTCATGTTGCCACACATCAGTTCATGAGTTTGATCATGAAGTGAGATACGTGTTCCCAGGGTTATTTTTCTCTTTCTAGTTATTCTAATCCAAAATGCTGATTCTGTCACCTTAGTGATGTGGCCTCAGTCCAAATCTTAGACTGTTTATTCAACATAATGTCCTTTGAATTGGCTAAAAGCCAACCAAATATTAAGGGTACCTTTATCATGCTGAGCTGGAGAGTTGATTGATATCTCTTGCCCTTATTTCAAAACTGAAGATAATTATAAGAAATTGATGATAGAATATTTACAGTTTTCCTGAGGTCAGATAAGATGAATGCTGCGGGAAAATGCCTTCATAGTCGTCCTTAACTGCCTCTAGTTGAGTTCGCAAAGAGTCCTTGACGATTTAGAATAAATAATTTCAATAAAGAAACTTTACTGAAATATTATTGAGTAATTACTGGTTTTAAACTTTCAGCCCTGGAATTTAAAACAATACATAAAAAGTAATTTTGATTAGATTCAAGTAAATGATCAGACTGTCTTTAGTATTAAATATTCAATATTTTAATAACTAAATATTATTAAATTAAAAATGAGGCTCATTGTGTTATTTTTTAAATTCTATATTTTAACTGAAAGATATGTCTTTTTCTAAAGAAGAGGATTAAAGCATCTTCCGAACTTCGTAGAAAATTACATGGGAAGTGGGAGATAGGGAAAGTCTCCCTTTAAACTAACAGTGTATTTTACCTTGGCAGATTTTATTAAGTGAAATTAAGCTGTAGGAAAATATTTCTTATTTTTTGTGTGTCAGTGCAAGCTGTCTTCCTGGCTGCTGTAACTGAGATGGTGAGCTTGCCCTGGCGGGTGGAGGGAAACCGCCTGTGATTGCGTGTTCTCTCTCTTCCCATCCCACAGGTCTCCACCATCCAGCTTGCCTGTAACACTGACGTGGCCCAGTGTCGAGACCTCTGCCTGGATGACATCCGCAGGGCCTTTTTCCTCGTATCCTTTCTGTGGGGTTTTGTCTTAAGGCGCTGCAGCCTCCTGTTTGATGGAACGAGAGAAGCGCTGGGGAGCGGGGGTGTGGTTTCCGCCTGTGGCTTGGTAGTGGTGTCAGCCTTGGAGGCGGTTTCACCGCCCTCCCAAACACGGTTTTCTGATAGAGATTGCACTTCAAAAAACTTATGAAACTGTAGGAAAGCATAAAGAATGATGCAACAGACACGTGTTAGGTTTGTGTGTTTTTCTGTGTGCTTCACACGGTTGCTGGGTACCTTGTGTGACAGCTGCTTTGGAGATGATGTCGCAGGATACCGTCTGGCTTTGGAAAGGCGAGCTCACTGGCCTCAGGGTGTCCATCGGGAGGTGTCTCCTCTGAACGGACACAGTGGAGTCTGGACCGTTGCGGTCCAGGAGATCCGTGCTCCTCTTCTCTCCTCTGCCTCTTGCCTTCACGCTCAGTTTGGCTTTCTGTCTTTGCCGACACCGTCCCCTCAGCCTGTGTAACAAGATGCTTCTTCCCCCGAGCCCTGCCTCCTCCTCAGTTATCCTTCATCTGTCCCTCGTGTTTACAGCCTAGCTCCCCGCTGCTACCGCTGCCTCCCCATTGTGTGCCGTCTCCCCGGCCTGGATGGGTGCCTCTGGACGCTTGTCCTGGCTGTGCTGACGGCCTCTCCGGCCTGCGCAGTCTCGTGTGTGTGGCCTGCAGACCAGGAGAGGCCGTCGCACAGCCTCGTGGGCTGGTTTCACTTGACCGCTCTTACAGTATTCACCTCACCTGATTTCTTTCTTTTCCTTTGGCCTCCAGAACACCATCCAGGTTCTCTTCTCAGATTCTACACCACCTCTGTTCTCCTTCACGAAAACTCGCTCTTCCTTTGCTCCTGAACGATGCTTGCTTTTCCTCTGAGCTGCCATTAACCTTCTCCTCTAAATGTGCCTAGGTAGTGTCACCCTCTGCTACAGCTCTGACTGACACCTCTGTACAGACACCTCTGAGACTGACCTCTCCAGCCCCGCCCTCTAGACTCCATTCCTGCCGCCTGCGTGCATGCCAAGTCGCTTCAGTCGTGTCCCACTCCTTGCGACCGCGTGGTCTGTAGCCCACCAGGCTCCTCTGTCCAGGGCATCCTCCAGGCAGGACCACTGGACTGGGTTGCCATGCTGTCTTACTGCCCCAGGAATCGAACCCACGTCTCTTATGTCTCCTGCACTGGCAGGCGGTTCTTTACCACCAGCTCCACCACATCCTGCTGGGCGTCACCAAACACACGTCCACACTGACTGACGACTGCCCAGCCTTCTCCAAAGTCAGTCTCTGCCTGACCTCACCTCGTTTAATGTCACTGCTGTGGTCCCAGCCTCCCAGGCCGTCAGACTTGCCGTATTTAACTAGCCCCTGACCGAGCTCCCACGGTCTCTCTCCTCCATTTCCACTCTGACCACACCAGTTCAGACTTTCCTGGTCCCCAACATATGGACTATTAAAAGAGCTTCATAACTGAATTTTCTGCCTCTAATTATTATCTCCCTGATCAAATATCTCACTGTTGTTGATATTTCTTGTTTGTATCACTCACTGAAAATGCTTGCTAACTCTTCAACATTTCCACAATGAAGCTCAAGGCTTTTTATTAATATGCCGCCAATCTGTATTTCTTGCTTTATCTCTCTGTACTCTTCATTAATGCGCTTATTTTCCCATTGTTTACCTTTAATGAATCTTACCTACTTCTACCTAGCATCAAAATTTTAGTTACCATATGAGCACTTTATACTGTTTTATTTATAATTATATTCTTAGTGCCTAGCTCTGCCTCTGACATACTAGGTGATAAATATTGGTTGGTTAGTTAATTGGTTGAATGCATAGAACCATGAATATATTTAAGGCTCAAGTCACCAACTGAAATACCACTTCTTCAGTGAAATTTGTCGTGATTCGTACTTCCTCTTCACTCTTTCTATACCACTTTTGTGTATGTGTCTATAATAATAAAGTAACTAACATTTATCGAGCACTTTCAGGGGACCAAACACTGTTTTAAATGCTTTACTGGCAGTAAGCTCTTAGGCACCAATAAAGCGAATATCTCCTTTTTACTGCTGCACTATTACAAATGTGAGCTGAGGAAATGCCAGACAGATGTTTGACACTTTCTCATCTTCTAACTGAATTCTTTTAAAACGTGGTATCTTATTTCTTCCTGAGCCTCCCAAAGAACCTGGCACATTTCATGTATAGTGGGCCCAGCGAGCATATATGAACTGAAACTGTGTTTCAGCTGCAAACTGTGTTTCTGTCACTTCCTTCTTTAATCTTGAGCTGCCAGCCTCAGATAACACTGACCCAGTGCTTATGTGAGAGGGGAGGAAACTAGTAACCTTCCCAAGGTGACCGGTGACCAGTGAGAGTGACTCCCAGGCCTTGCTGTCCTTAGTACGTTGCTTGTTCAGCCTGGTTCTCTCCAAATGCATTCGCAAGGAAATATGGTGGAACACTCACTTTCAGCTGTTTACCACCAAATGTATGAGTAGAGAGAGCAAACACCCTCATGGTGGAGTAGATGCGTCTTTCTGAACAAAAAGGAACTTCTATGGATTCTGACCTGTGTGGCATTTCCTTAACTCTATTTAGGTTTTCTTCTTAGTGACAGCCTTTTTTGGAACTGGAAATATAGCTTCTGTTAACAGGTAATTTTAAATAAAAACCATATATATATAAAACAAGAAAATATACAAATTAGGGGTTTTGTTCTTGCTTTTTATCCTGAAGGATGTATTTTGGAAATTGGTACATATTGGCACATACAAGTCTATCTCATTCATTTTACTGACTTTGTAATAATTCTTTTAAGACAGTGTTTACTTTCTGTATTTGGGGCCGCGCTGCGTCTCTGTTGCTGCATGCAGGCTTTCTCGGGGTGCGAAGCATGGGGGCTCCTCTCTGGTAGGTGTGGCTCGTGGGCACAGTGCTGCTCCCAGGCCCCACCGCGTGCACAGTTGCTCCGCAGCTGGTGGGATCTTACGGACCAGGGATCCAACCTGTGTCTCCTGCATTGGCAGGTGGATTCTTCACCACTGAGCCACCAGAGAAGCCCCCATAATAATTCTTGATACGCTGTGCACTTGTGTTATAGTAAGAACAGCTTCAGAAAATTAGTTTAAGCATCCTTTTCAGAAGAACATTCAAGGTGCAGTAATGTGAACTCTAAAACCCCTTTTCTTGTTGATGCCTCAGCTTTGACCCTTCCTCCGTCTACTGCTTCCTGACCGTGTTCAGTCCTTTCAAGATGGGAGCCCTGATAATGTGGAAGGTTGGTTTTCTTCTTTTCTTAAGATACTGATTAGTTAAGATTATGAACTCATTGTCCCATGAAATCATGTGACATGTGACATTAAGATTATGAAGTGGCGGAGTTAAGTAGCTGGAAAGTAGATGCCTTCTCAGACACTGCTGAATGGGAGTGGGGGACGCTTTAGCCTTTGCTCCAAAGTAAAGTTAATCTTCTTGGTTTAGTCTTAAGGCCATTTAACTTCAAAAAAGTAGAGAATCTCTGTTAGTCCCAGAAGTCCTATCAAAGGTGATTAAAGCCTGGGAAGTGAAGGGTGGATCAAAACTGCCTTGCTCTTCAAGATCAAAGGCTCCCCGAAGCTGTGCTCCCCACCCACGAGACTGCCAACACGTTATCATCTTTTCTCATAATCCTTGTACCTAGAATTGATTTATTCATTCAATAAATATGACATTGAAGGCTTATCAGCACCAGCTGGGTCTTGAGGATTCTAAGATAATGACAAATTATCAGCTTTCCAGGGGTTCAGACTCTCCAGTGGAATGTAATTCACATTCTTTCCCTTTCTCTCTAGGATCATTAAGCTTGTCTTATTCCCTCTACCATAGTGCCTAGCACATTCTATGTACTTAGTATGTACTTGTTTAAATACAGGAACTAATATCTGCCTAACATCTGATTTCTTCTTATTCAGATCACATAAGTAATAATTGTTGAAAGTATGTGTGTCTTAATAGGATTAATATCCTGTTTTGTTACTGCACAAATGCAAAGGTGATTTTAAGAAATGTTAAAAAGATGTTTGTTTTCTCACATCACATTCTCTGTTATCTTGAAATGTGTATTAATAGTTTCTTTAGCCTTTATGTACATTTTTCTTGATAGTGGTAGTTCTTTTCTCAGTCTGTTAAAGATCATGAGCCTTTAATTAAAAACAAGAAAAAAAGAAAGAAAAACTAAAGTTTATATTAAATGCTCAATCTGTAATCTCCAGCTTAATTCAGTAGGCTTTACTGATGAAATGTATTTGGTCACTTTTATTGACTTATGTTGCTGGAAGGGAAAGTCCTCTTAGAACTCTATTTCACTCATGTAGCTTTCACTTCGGAGAAGGCAATGGCACCCCACTCCAGTACTCTTGCCTGGAGAATCCCAGGGATGGGGGAGCCTGGTGGGCTGTCGTCTCTGGGGTCACACAGAGTCGGACACGACTGAAGCGACCTAGCAGCAGCAGCCGCCACCGCCTTCACTTGGACAGGAATCTTATGTACTTGTGAATATCATCTCTTTTCCATACTTCTCCCTCCTCTCTCTGTTTAAGCATCGTGTGTGTGTATTTTTAACTGGTCATTGGAAAATAGTATCTCAAAATATTAATGGTGTTATTTCTAGCTTATAGATTTTTTTCAACAAATAAAATTTTATTATACCTTTCTCCATTTTTTTCTTACAGAGTATGAATTTTATAATCAGGAATAAATTAGTATTGAAATAAACCACAGAAAGCAACGGTTAGGCAGCTAAATCATGTTAACAGAGTTGTAGTAACAAATAACCAGATGAGTTCAAGGATCTGTGAGTCAGGTCTTCAGGCTTCATAATTAATTTGATTTGGGCCTTGTGTGCTTTTCACACCCTCTTGGGATCATTTGAACATGGTCATTAATTATTATAACGAGTTCAGTAGAACAAAAATTTGGAGTACGCTTAATTTGAAATATTTGTTATTCTCTTTTTACTACCTATGCTGTTGATGTGGATTTCTAAATCCATTTGATCACTCTTCTATATGTCATTGGTATCATGATTTTATTTCAGCATTTGCTTTCCACTAATACAGATAAATTTTGAGAAATTGAAATATTTCTTCAAATGCTGCAGGCACCCATGGCATCGTCTGTTTTTCTTTCAGATTTTAATCCCCTTTGTTCTTGTGATGTGTGCTTTTGAAGCTGTTCAGTTAACTACTCAGTTATCTTCAAAAAGGTAAGATGAATGCTTTGAATTTGTTCATTTTTAGGAAACGAAAGTAAACATTTGATGGTATTTTCTGTGATTGCTATTAAGATACTGTAACATAGATTGTTTATTATAAAAATGAGGGAAAAACTGTTCCGACCTTTTAGCCAGAATTTTGTAGTCCTTGAGAGGAAATAGTTGATTAGAGCCTATAACATAAAAATATGCTTTTTCAACTATAAAATATTATTAGAATGCTGTCCCAGCTAGAGAGTAACCTCCTCTAGAAAACTGTAAATGTTGAATTCTTGTAGTTTGTAACTTGCTCACTGTAGATAGAGCTGTGCCTGCGACTCCAGTGATACCATCCTGTTTTCCTATGGATTCTCTCATAAATGTGTATTAGATACATATGTTATCACATTATGTCATTTTATATGGGTTGAAATTAGCTTCTAGATGTCCCTAATTTATGTGGTTTCTCAGTTTTGATGACTACACTTTTGACGAATGGAATAGGAAGTATTGTTTCTGAGTTTCTAGGAATTTGTGGAACAGTCAATGTGTTAAGTAATCAAAGACTGGAAGAGAAGCTGTCAACCCAACTGTTTGCTCTTTTGAAACAATGAAATTGTTTCATCTGCACAGGACTGATCAGCCTTTCTCAAAGACACTTGAGATAAATATGTAGTTTCCTAGCAGTTTTATTATTCTTTAATCAAACTGGAATATTCAGTACTGAAAGAAATAATGAATATTAGAATAAATTTGCATGTTCTTGATAATTTAGGCTAAACTGAGTATAGCACATTATTATATGTATGCCATAATAATTTTTTTAAAAAAGGTTTTCTTCCATGGTTTAAAAATAGTAGAAATCTTATTTCTAGTCTAATTTAGTATATTTTTGCAGGATTTTTACTTGAATTTAACATGAAAAGCACTTATACCTTGTCAATACCACATAGAAAATAGTGATTTATATGCAATTAAAGAAAAACTAGTAAAGTGGCAGACATGTGCTTTCCTGCATCTCTGTTAGTGAATGCAATTTTTTAAGAAGGACTTTTAATTAAAGTCTAAATAAGAAGAGCTTGTGGAGAAGGAAATGGCAACCCACTCCAGTATTCTTGCCTGGAAAATCCCATGGACGGAGAAGCCTGGTAGGCTATAGTCCATGGGGTCGAAAAGAGTCAGACACGACTGAGTGACTTCACTTTCACTTTCTTTCAAGAAGTGCTCGGCACATGTGGGACAAGAAATAGAAGACTCATCAAAGTGTGTGTGTGTGTGTGTGTGTGTGTGTGTAGTAATTTTAACTTGAGACTCAGTTCAGTTCAATTCAGTTGCTCAGTCGTGTCCGACTCTTTGCAACCCCATGATCATAGCACGCCAGGCCTCCCTGTCCATCACCAACTCCTGGAGTTCACCCAAACTCATGTCTATTGAGTCAGTGATGCCATCCAACCATCTCATCCTCTGGCATCCCTTTCTCCTCCTGCCTTCAATCTTTCCCAGCATCAGGGTCTTTTCAGATGAGTCAGCTCTTCACATCAGGTGGACAAAGTACTGGAGTTTCAGCTTCAGCAGCAGTCCTTCCAATAAACACCCAGGACTGATCTCCTTTAGGATAGATTGGTGGATCTCCTTGTAGTCCAAGGGACTCTCAAGAGTCTTCTCCAACACCACAGTTCAAAAGCATCAATTCTTTGGTGCTCAGTTTTCTTTATAGTCCAACTCTCACAGCCATACATGACTATTGGAAAAACCATAGCCTTGACTAGACAGAACTTGGTTGACAAAGTAACATCTCTGCTTTTGAATATGCTGTCTAGGTTGGTCATAACTTTCAATCCAAGGAGTAAGCGTCTTAATTCATGGCTGCAGTCACCATCTGCAGTGATTTTGGAGCCCCCAAAATAAAAGTCTGACACTGTTTCCACTGTTTCCTCATCTATTTGCCATGAAGGGATGGGACCGGATGCCATGATCTTAGTTGAATGTTGAGTTTTAAGCCAACTTTTTCACTCTCTTCTTTCACTTTCATCAAGAGGCTCTTCAGTTCTTCTTTCCTTTCTGCCATAAGAGTGGTGTCATCTGCATATCTGAGGTTATTGATATTTCTCCCAGCAATCTTGATTCCAGCTTGTGCTTCATCCAGCCCAGCATTTCTCATGATGTACTCTGCATATGAGTTAAATAAGCAGGGTGACAATATACAGCCTTGACGTAATCCTTTTCCTATTTGGAACCAGTCTGTTGTTCCATGTCCAGTTCTAACTGTTGCTTCCTGACCTGCATACAGGTTTCTCAAGAGGCAGGTCACGTGGTTTGTTATTCCCATCTCTTGAAGAATTTTCCACAGTTTATTGTGATCCACACAGTCAAAGGCTTTGGCATAGTAATAAAGCAGAAGTAAATATTTTTCTGGAACTGTCTTGCTTTTTTGATGATCCAGCGATGTTGGCAATTTGACCTCTGGTTCCTCTGACTTTTCTAAATCCAGCTTGAACACCTGGAAGTTCACGGTTCACATATTGCTGAAGCCTAGCTTGGAGAATTGTGCGCATTACCCTACTAGCATGTGAGATGAGTGCAATTGTGCAGTAGTTTGAGCATTCTTTGGCATTGCCTTTCTTTGGAACTGGAATGAAAACTGACCTTTTCCAGTCCTATGGCCACTGCTGAGTTTTCAAAATTTGCTAACATATTGCACAGCATCATCTTTCAGGATTTGAAATAGCTCAACTGGAATTCCATCACCTCCACTAGCTTTGTTCGTAGTGATACTTTCTAAGGCCCACTTGACTTCACATTCCAGGATGTCTGGCTCTAGGTGAGTGATCACACCGTCGTGATTATCTGGGTTGTGAAGATCTTTTTTGTACAGTTCTTCTGTGTATTCCTGCCACCTCTTCTTAATATCGTCTGCTTCTGTTAGGTCCAGACCATTTCTGTCCTTTATCGAGCCCATCTTTGCATGAAATGTTCCCTTGGTATCTCTAATTTTATTGAAGAGATCTATAGTCTTTCTCATTCTATTGTTTCCTTCTATTTCTTGACATTGATCACTGAGGAAGGCTTTCTTATCTCTCCTTGCTTTGGAACTTCTTTGGAACTCTGCATTCAAATGGTATATCTTTCCTTTTCTCTTTTGTTTTTCGCTTCTCTTCTTCTCACAGCTCTTTGTAAGGCCTCCTCAGACGGCCATTTTGCTTTTTTGCATTTCTTTTTTTGGTAGATGGCTTGCTCCCTGTCTCCTGTACAATGTCACGGACCTCTGTCCATAATTCTTTAGGCACTCTATCAGCTCTAGTCCCTTAAATCTATTTAGTACAGTCAAAAACTAAATACACAGTTTCAGTATTTAAGTATTTAATACAACTAAATACAAAGAGAGAGAACTGAGGCAAAGAAGGCAAAGTTGACTTTATAACTGTCTTCACTTTTGACCTTTAAACCTTTATAAGTCACTGACATTTCCCCCTAATATTATACTGACCCACTCAAACTTAATTTGCGTACATTGAACTCAGCAAGTCCCTTTCCTCCTGGTGACCTGCAGCTGCTCCCCCTGTTTTTTTTATCTAACCCGTTGCAGAAGCTCAAGCCCGCCCGTCCCTCATTGCCATTTCCACTTGCTGAATGTTACCAGTGTCATCTTTCCACGTTTCAGTCACCCCAGAGCCCACTATTATCATTCATCTCCAGTGGTCCCTCAGCTGACTCCTGTCCTCCGAGAATTGTTATCTACACAACAGATAGTGCAGCCTTTAGATTTTCCAGGGGCTTC
This sequence comes from Aepyceros melampus, assembly GCA_006408695.1. Classification (NCBI taxonomy): domain Eukaryota; kingdom Metazoa; phylum Chordata; class Mammalia; order Artiodactyla; family Bovidae; genus Aepyceros; species Aepyceros melampus. Next base: position 375,454 of record SJXQ01003346.1, on the reverse strand, counting down.
TTGTCCCAGCGAGGACCAGTTCTGCAGCCCTGACTGTGGCCCAGACGGCCCTGTGGTCCGCCCTGCACGTCTCGTCCTTGTTTCCCGCAGCCCTCTGCGCGCACTCTGCTTCCGTCAGCACGCTCGCTCTGCCTTGGGCACCACGCACAGTTCCTCCGTGCGCCCTTGGTAGGTCCATGCCCAGGGCCCCGCACGCCCTTTGTAGGTCCACGCACGGTTCCTCCGCGGGCCCTCTGTAGGTCCACGCACGGTTCCTCCGCGGGCCCTCTGTAGGTCCACGCACGATTCTCCCGCGCGCCCTCTGTAGGTCCACGCACGGTTCCTCCGCGGGCCCTCTGTAGGTCCACGCACGATTCTCCCGCGCGCCCTCTGTAGGTCCACGCACGGTTCCTCCGCGGGCCCTCTGTAGGTCCACGCCCGGTGCCCCCGTGCGCCCTTTGTAGGTCCACGCCCGGTGCCCCGCGCGCCCTTTGTAGGTCCATGCACGGTTCCTCCGGGGCCCTGTGTAGGCCCACACCCGATCTCCCTGCAGTGCTCCCACACGTTCGGTCTCATGGTCCGCTCTGCTTGTCCAGGTCTCTGCTTAAATGTCTCCTCCTCATAGATATGCGCCCAGTCAATCCACTTTCTTCCTAACAGTTAACACCACCTGACTTGTATTGTCATTGCAAACATTCTATTTATTATTTGTCTCCCTGAGTTAGATGGTAAGCTCTGGTCACCTGGTGTCTGACCAGTGATCAGCACAGTGACTGGCATGCCATAGAAACGGAAAGCTGAGCTGCTAAACTGGTGGCAGAAGTTACTAGCATAAGATAAAATTGGAAATGGCTACTACTGCACATTGTGACATTTCTTTTAGACACAAGGCTGACTTAAGGTCTTCAACCCTCCGCTTCCCTAGAGCACTGAAAAACGTGGCCCAGGAAAAATTAAACTTGCTGGAAAGAACACGAGATAACACTGTAGAAAGCTAAAACCGCCCAGAGTAAACCCTGTAACACAAGGATCATAAGGGGTCCTTGTAACGGCGGAAAGAAAGTGTGTTGCCAGCATCGGTGACAGTGTCCAGGTTGTGAAACCGTCCTGGAGCTTTGAAGGACTCGCCAGTAGGGAAACCTGGCAGAGTGTGTCAGTTCAGTTCAGTCGCTCAGTCGTGTCCGACTCTTTGCAACCCCATGAACCGCAGCACGCCAGGCCTCCCTGTCCATCACCAACTCCCAGAGTTTACTCAGACTGATGTCCATCAAGTTGGTGATGCCATCCAACCGTCTCATCCTCTGTCGTCCCTTCTCCTCCCACCCTCAATCTTTCCCAGCAACAGGGCCTTTTCAGATGAGTCAGCCCTTCTCATCAGGTGGCCAAAGTATTGGAGTTTTAGCTTCAATATCAGTCCTTCCAGTGAACACCCAGGACTGATTTCCTTTAGGATGGACTGGTTGGATCTCCTTGCAGTCCAAGGGACTTTCAAGAGTGTTGGAGAAGAAGAGGGTACATAGGCTCCCTCTATATCATTTCTGCAATTACATGTGAATCTGTAATTATCTAAAATAAACAGCTTAATTTAAAAAATCATAATTCATGTTCCTTTCATATAATTGAAATAAATATTCAAAATGTTTAAGTAACATTTTTGAAGTCCAGCCCATCACTGTGGGACAGGAGTCCATGATAATTGAAAAGAGCTTTTGTCAAATGTATTTTCAGAAGCAGAAATACTAATACCAGAATGTTAGGTCATTTGATTATTCTAATTTTGATTTTAATATGCTCTTAAAATGTGCCTGCTGTATTACATGTATTTTTTATTTATTTTTTTCCAGTCTTTTCCTCATGGTTATCAACATATCAGACATCATGGCTTTGGTAAGGCATTACTGGATATTCAATATAAGTAAGATTAAGAAGCTAAACAAGTTAATTTAATCAAGTGAAATATGAGTGCATTTCTGTATATGAACTCTTTAGATACTGAGTTATAATTGCTGGCATAAGTTACACATAAATTACTTTCTTTTTTTTTTACTTTCAATGCAGTAAAAATGCTCTTCTTAGGGTGTCAAAAATCATCTAACTTGATTTATTAGAATCTGTATTTCATACATAGTCTTCTATGATGCATTGTATTAACTTCCATAGGAAGATAACATAAAGACCTATCTTTAGATTCAGGTGATAAATCATTTTCCTACTTGAAATTGACTGAAATTGATTGAAAACTGATTGAAATGTTGATTTTTAACCTTTTAGTCAGATTGAAAAAGAAAGGAAAAAAGAGTGGGGAGAAAGAAGGGAAATAGGAAAGAGGAAATGGGATAACATTATCAAGACCACAGCTCTAATAAGGAGTTCTGGAGAAGGACAGGTAGCTGGGCCTCTTGTATGTTGTGTATGAACAGATGGACCCTGTTTTACACCTACAAGTTCAGGAGGTTCCCCTCGCTACCCTCAGGTTTGATCATTCACTGAATGGACTCAGAGCATTCCCTGAAGACTGAATATTCACAAGTGTGACTTGTTACAGGGAGAAGCGTTAGTCGCTCAGTCGTGTACGACTCTTTGCGACCCCATGGACTGTAGCCCACCAAGCTCCTCTGTCCATGGGAGTTCTTCAGGCAAGAGTACTGGAGTGGGTAGTCACTCCCTTCTCCAGGGGATCTTCCCGGCCCCGGGACTGAGCCTGGGTCTTCCGCACTGCGGCAGATTCTTTGCCGTCTGAGCCCGCAGGGAGGCCGTTCCAGTGGAAGAAGCAGATGGGCAAAGGGAAGGTGTGCTGAGGGCAGAGCCCAGCAGCGTCCCGTGTGGGGCACTGACCTCCCGCCCCGCGGAGGGGGTCAGCCGGGCTGCCCCGCATCGACAGCGCCCGCGCTCGGCAGAGCCGCGACGGCGACTTTCCACTGGGGCTCAGTCACCTGCCCACGGCTCTCTGACCTCCAGCCCTTTTGGAGGTGGAGCTGATAACACACGACCCAGAGCCGGGAACATAAATGTCAGGACTAGACCGTCCAGTGGCTGGGGTCCCCGAGGCAAAAGGCTGCTGTCAGGCAGGGCCTGCTAACGCCCCGTGGTGGCCCGCCCTTTAGAGCAGGGTCCCTGCTCACGAGTCGCCTCCTTGTGCTGGAGGTGACAGGCTGTTAGGACAGCTTCCCAAGTCAGAGCCCTAGTCCCTCGGTTCAGAGGAGAGCATTTTCATGCTGTATTGGACTGGATGTGTTCCTGTCGTGGACCACACCTAACGTCAGGACAAATGGGCTTTCAAGAAAGGCAAAGACGTGTTAACAGAAGGGAATTTAAATGCTCTGGTTAATTTTGTGTGAAGAATCAGACTGCTGAGTTTGGCGTGGAGAGCCGCGTGCGGGCGAGCCGCTGCTCATGCCCGGCGCCGTGCTCACCCCTGCCCTTGTTTCCTGGACTCAGCCTGGCGTGGGCTCTGATGCTCACACAGTTACCCGCTGTGTCGGGTCACACTCCTCCTCGGACCTCCCCAGAGTCCAGCAGGGGCCTGTGGCGGAGCACCGGCCACCCTTCACCTCTTACTGGTCGCTTAGAGGTTTAGCGTTCTTGTTGGGACAGCCTTCCCTTGCACCCTAGTTGGGGTCTGCACCCTTCCTCTGAGCTCCCGTCCTCGCCTATACTTCCAGTGACAACACTCATCTCACACACACACACACACCCAGCACACATGCATGATCATTTGACTGAATCAGCTACTAGATTATAAGCTCCTGAAAGAGTTTGTCTTCAGGATAAACGTTTGTTGAGAAACGTCTGTTGATGATTAGACAGTGCGGCTTCTGTTCACTGCGATCCTTGGTATCATTTGGCCATTTTATTACCGTTGGCTGGGTTTTCTTTCTGGTTATTCACAGATGTCGCTTTTGGGTTTATGTGATTAAATGGAGATGCTGTTTCTGGCTTTTAGGCTATTGCTCATTTTAGTCCAAGCAAAAATTTCAATACTAGGTGAATTGTTACTGATTCCAGTCAGATAGCGGTTCTGAGGGAAATCTGAAAGACACAATCCTAAAGTGACGTTGCTTTAGCCTGGCTGTGTATAGCCTTTGTTTTTAATGGGGCCCTATCTTCTTTTGTTTTACAGCATTTTTTCTTCTTGATCAAAGATTATGGCAGCTGGCTTGACATTGGAACAAGGTATAGTATCCATTCACTGTGTATATTATAGAATATCTATATATGGTGTAGAATTCTTAAGACTGTAGTTAAAAAAGAAGTGACTTGTATCTCAGTCTCAATCAATAGGTAACTCGATTCCTGACGCAGGCAAGCATGGCAGGCAGCAGTGCCTTTTGCCTTTAGAGGTGGGACCCGTCCCTCCAGCTCTCGCGTCAGCACGTTACCAGACGTTCTCCTGGGATGCTCTGAAGGCAGGCGGGGTCTGAGAGCAACGCAGGGCAGGAGGCAGGTGCGAGGAAAGCTGCTTGAATCTGGGCTTCCAGGGGGCTCACTCTGGGGTCTGCATTCTCCTCATCTCTCAGTCTGTCTGGACAACAGTGAACTCCTCAGGTTGCAGTGTGGATTTTCTACTGCAGTTTGCATTTCGGATGGTGATCAAACGCCTCCTGGAATCTTCAGTGTGGGGACATTTTAACACGGGTCGCTGTGACATTGTTACTTCAAGTATAATCTGAACAAACAGTCAGTCTCCTTCTTATTGTGATTTGAACATCAAGGATGGCCACAGTCTGTCAAATTTCTGTTCTTTGAGGGGAAGAAAGAGGTTGTCGTTTTTCCGGCCTGTTTTCAGATGCAGTCAGAGACGGAATGCGTTTCTGTGGGCTCATTGTTTCTTAGTCAGTACTTACTCAGCCAGGAATCGTGGGGCTTGGATGAGCCCCGGCTCCCGCCCTCCCTCGGTCCCTCCCTCCGAGGCGTGTCCTCCCTGGTGTCTATGGACGGTCTGCCTCCCGTGTCTCTCCCTCCCGGCGTACTCGGCATATAGAGGCTGCGCCGCAGGCCGTTCGTTTGGTCTCATGAGTCTCTTAAACCTGCAGCTATGGGAAGTCTGAATGTGTCCTCCTCACCACCCTCTGACCCCAGACTGGCCAGGCAGGTAGTGGTCAGAGCAGGGGCTTTAAACCAGACCTCCTGGGGTTGATCTGTTTCTCCCACTCTTCAGCTGTGAGCCTGTCAGCAGCTGACTTGACGTGTCTAATCTTCCTGTCTGTTGTAGTCGTTTTGAATGAGTTAACCCATGTAAAGCATTTAGCACAGTGCCTGCCATTAAGTACACTCCAATAAATGGAAACTACTACTATTGATAATCACTCTGCAGTTCTGTTTCTTTATCTTTCAGAGTGTTTCTTGTGTTTGACACACTTCTCCTTACTTTCTTCATAATTAAGTTTAGATACAGATTAGAATTTTGTTCGGAAAATATCCTGACAAAAGATAACACTTTTACTTGTGAGACTATATATTATTTTAAATTGTAGCCAGATATACATAATATTGGAGAAGGAAATGGCAGCCCACTCCAGTATGCTTGCCCGGGAAATCCCGTGGACGGAGGAGCCTGGTGGGCTACAGCTGTCATCCAGCTATCGTTCACGTCCACCTCCATAACTGTTTCCTCTTGCAAACAACTCACTTCTCCACCTCCACCAGCCCCAGCAGCCACCCCCTTTTTTTTTCGGTGGGAGGGACCTATATTGGTTTTGGCCCTTAGGAAGTGCCAGAGAATGAAGAGGACAAACTTCTCACGTGAAGACGGGCATCGTTAACTTCTTCACAGCATCATGGATTTTGTCACACAAACTAAAGATCTAGTTTCCTCTGATTAGCTTGAGGCTTATCTTTACGTGGCAGGTCTTTTTCTTCAAAGTACACATTTCACTGTTATTATCAGTAATAACAAGCATAAAACACAAAGCATTTTTAAATATCTATGGTTTCAGTTCAGTCAGGCGGCACCAGGTGAATTGCTGGGGATGAGAAGCACGTTCTGGAGCTCTTGGGGAGCTTAAGGGTGGAGGAGCCAGGTGAGAGCAGAGTTGTGGGGTCCAAAGAACATTCAGGAAAGAAGGTCACCGAGATGCTACACAGAGAGCGAGGAGGGAAAGACGCAAAGGCACGCGTCGGGCTGAACAGCAGTCATCAGTGAGCTGGGCCAGAGACAGTTCAGGGCTAAGATTTAATGCTTGATACCTGCACTGAATCAAATGCATTGATGTCTGGGTGAGGACTGCAAGCCAAAGATAATCATTTTCTCCCCTCTACCAACTCCTCAATAAAATAACACACCCAGCTGAAGTGAGAGAGAATAGGAAAAGGATCATCAGCAAATGCAAGTTCAGCAGATTTCTGGAAGATGGATAATTCGAGAGAGGCGGCGGCAGCCCGGAATCTCTCACGGTCCTGCCAAAGGCAGGGCACCCTGACGGCTCAGACGCCGCTGGGCGGTGATGGGGCCCGTAGGAATGAGGAGGGGCCGGGGGTGACCTGACCATCTCTGTGTCCAGTGATGGAGCCGCAGTCTCCCCACGCCTCTCCTTCCCCCATCCCCGTGCAGAAAGGATTTCAGTCCCGGGGAAAGCCTGAGGACAGCTGTAAAGAGACAGAGGCGACCGCTGTGTCCAGGCACTTCTCACCCTTAGGAAAGCTGTCTCCACTCAAGCGTTCGTAGCTCCCTTCCACCCCGGCCCAAAGGGTGGAGCCAGGCCCCTCTCCTGCTTGTCCCAGAACAAGGCCCAGTGATTGTGATCACACACCCACAACTCACTGGCAACTGTCCTGTTTGGGAGGTAGACTTAGAGGAAAACAAGACTTCTTAAAAACCTAAGTAAATTGATATTTTGAATTGTACAGCAATTCTATTCCTAGCCATCTCCCCAAGAGAAGGGAAAAATAGGTCCACAGAAAGGCTTGTATGGGAATTTTCATAGTAGCTTTGTGACTCAGATGGTAAAGAATCTGCCTGCCATGCAGGAGACCCTAGTTTGATCCCTGGGTCAGGAAGATCCCCTAGAGAAGGGAATGGCAAACAACTCCAGTATTATTGCCTGGAGAATCCCATGGACAGAGAAGCTTGGTGGGCCACATAGTTCATAGGGTTGCAAAGAGTCGGATATGACTGAGTGACTAACACTTTCTTTATTAATAATCAAAATCTGGAAACCACCCAGATGTTTATCAGCACTTGAATGGTAAACAAATGATGCTATATGCATAAAATAGAAAACTTCTTATTAATAAAAAGAAATGAATGACTGATGAACTCAACTACATGGATGAATTTCAGATATTTTATAATGAGTGAAAGAAATCTGGTGCATTAAGAGTACATGTTGTATTATTCCATTTATGTAAAATTCTAGGACAGATGGAATTAGTCTACAGTCAGAGAAAGCCGGTCAGTGGTTGTCTGGGCCTGGGAATTACAGTGCGGCTGCTGCTTTTGCTAAGTTGTTTCATTCGTGTCCGACTCTGTGCGACCCCAGAAACGGCAGCTCACCAGGCTCCCCCGTCCCTGGGATTCTCTAGGCAAGAACACTGGAGTGGGTTGCCATTTCCTTCTCCAATGCATGAAAGTAAAAAGTAAAGGTGAAATTGCTCAGTCGTGTCTGACTCAGCAACCCCATGGACTGCAGCCTATCAGGCTCCTCCGTCCTTGGGATTTTCCAGGCAACAGTACTGGAGTGGGGTGCCATTGCCTTCTCCGGAGAATTATGGTGAGCATGACTGTAAATGCATACGTAGGAACTTTTGGAGTGATGGAAGTGTTCCATGTCTTGACCGTGCTGACAGATACATGGATGAATCATTTGTCAGTATCCATTTAACTGGATACTAAAATGGTTTCATTTTCTTATATATAAATTATACCTCAAAGTTGATTCATAAGGAAAAACAGAACTAAAATAATTGCCTAGAATTGACATGAGTAGGGTATGGTATAAGTCAACTAAACCCTCCCTCTCTCCTCAGTTCAGTTCAGTTCAGCCGCTCAGTTGTGTCCGACTCTCTGCGACCCCATGAATCGCAGCACGCCAGGCCTCCCTGTCCATCACCAACTCCCAGAATTCACTGAAACTCACGTCCATTGAGTCCGTGATGCCATCCAGCCATCTCATCCTCTGTCGTCCCCTTCTCCTCCTGCCCCCAATCCCTCCCAGCATCAGGGTCTTTTCCAGTGAGTCAACTCTTCGCATGAGGTGGCCAAAGTACTGGAGTTTCAGCTTTAGCATCATTCCCTCTCTCCTGCTGCTAAGTCGCGTCAGTTATGTCCGACTCTGTGTGACCCCGTAGACGGCAGCCCAACAGGCTCCTCTGTCCCTGGGATTCTCCAGGCAAGAACACTGGAGTGGGTTGCCATTTCCTTCTCCAGTGAAGGAAAGTGAAAAGGGAAAGTGAAGCACCAGCAGGTCTAACGCAGGAGGAGGTTAGAGTAGTTGCTTGGGAAGTGAGTAAGAAGGGACGAGGGCTGTCGCTTTCAGTGGAAGTCTGTCCCCATTATTCTGCTGTTTCAGTACTGCATGGATGACTCATAAAAATGAAGGGAAAAGGCGTAAGTGCCATGGGAGGTCAGGAGGGAGTTCTCAGTCTCAACCACTCTCAAGTTTGCTTGGATAGGGTAGGATAAGGAGGGTGGTAACCACCTGGGAAAACCCAACCTCCTTTTGAGATTTTGTTACCATTTCATTTCACGCATGAGCAGTGTGAGGGATGATATCTTAGTTGGAAGGCATGAATGTCTGTAGATCTGATTGAAAGAACAAGCGAAAGTGTTAGTCTCTCAGTCACATCTGATTCTCTGAGACCCCATGGACTCTAAGCCACCAGGCTCCTCTCTCCATGGGATTTCTCAGGGAAGACGCTGGTGTGGGTAGCCACTCCTTCTCCAGGGGATCGTCCCAACCCAGGGATTGAACCCAAGTCTCCCGCATTGCAGGTGGGTCGTTTACCACCTGAGCCCCCAGGGAAGCCTCCGTCTAAGTTGGAGCCCAGCACGCAGGCCCAAATGGAGCAAGCTCGTTCTCAGAGCAGGGTAGTGACCCGTCTGGACCAGTTAGAACCAGGCTGCGTGTTGCAGCAGAATCACACCAGCGGTGGGGTATTCGAGCTGTGGGCTCAGAGACAGACAGGCAGCTCAGAGCAGGGGTCCGTCTGTGCTCCAGAAAAGGCTCACGCTTGGGGGAGGCTCAGGACGCGGGGCACAGGCTCCCTGTCATGGCTCTGCCGACACTGGCATCACACCGTGTTTACAGGACTCCCCAGCGGGTTCCTTCACGTGATCTTTGTCTCAGCACTGTGATGTAGACGTTGTTTTCCACGGAGGATGTACTCACTGCCTCATTTTACCCAAAGGACCTTGTGGCCCTGAGAGCGTGCGACTCACTCCCATCACGGAGCCGGGGAAGAGCTGAGCAGGTCAGGCGGCAGCTCTCGGGTCTCAGGGCTGTGTATCCCCACTGTCCTTCACTGCGTCTCCCTGCAGGGAATTGCCCCAAGTCCTTGTTTTGTAATTCTGATAACCTATTGGGAAAAGAGGCTTTGTGTCTAATCCTATATTTGTGATTGTTGCAAACTTCTGAATGATATAAATTTAGGATCTACAGGAGAAAGATACTGATTAGAAGGGAGTGAGCCAAGAGTTGGGCGTCTTCGGCCAGAAAAGAACTGTTTGGGGCCAGGGGCCTTTGTTAAAGGTACAGAGCAGAGTCATTTCCTCGAAGAGAAAACGCTGAGACACAGGGAATGAAGCAGGAGGCGGCCTTCTGCTAGGAGAGGCTGTCGCAGGGCAGACAGGGTGCCAACGGGTGCCACCTACCCGGGCACACACTGCCAACCGCACGGCTGGCACAGTGCCTTTTTGTTTATGTCAGAAGAGGCAGCGATAGTGAGTCTCACGTCCGTGTTTGAGAGAAAAACCTTCTACAGAGAGAAGGCTCTCTTTCCAGGGGAGTTGAAAGAGTTAAAGACACAGCAGAGTCGTGGTCACACTGGAATTCCGAGGCTTTGCGTAAGCTCCAGAGGGACTCCTGCCGGGGGTACAGAGTCAAGAGCAAGTTCAGGAACATCGTGATGAAGCAAGATACCCCACGCAAGGCCCTGAACGGGAAGTCTCCTTAGTTGCATCACCTTTGCCGACCTCGGTTACCTTGTACTCAGTATTCCACTTGAGATTTCTTTTCAGCATTGGTCCAGAATTCAGGACTGACTGACTTAGTCTTCCCTGCTTTCGTTCGACGAGTAGTTCCTGAGCAAGGACTCCGCGCCTGCCTGTCCAGTTACAGGCGGCCCAGCCTCCTGCTCACGTCCACCTCCTGGCGCTCCCTTGGGGACCCCATTTCTTTCAACACTGTTGTTCCCTTCTCCTTCCTGTCACCCACAGTCTCTCATCTAAGACTTAATTGGCAGAATGTTCTCCTCAGCACTCACCCCTCAAATCACCTTTCTTTTCTTCCTCTGTAATAATATACTGTTTCATCAAAAAAAAAAAAGGAAGAGAGAAGAAGGAAGAAAAGGCGAGGGCTGCGGAGGAGGCAGGAGAGACGGGAGGGAGGGGGAGAGGGGGAGAGGGGGAGAGAGAGA